>VXAB01006374.1:0-173901 GCA_013399175.1 Odontophorus gujanensis
GCATCTATGAATCTATGAACAACCTACAACGTATTGCTTAGCTCGTTGGAGTCCTGTACTGTCATGAACAAAACTGCTCAGACACATCTGTGAATGTGCCTTAATGTCTAATCCTGATAAGAACTCAGCTGTCATTAACTGTGTTGTGAACATAAAGAAAGATTTCCTCCCTTGTTTCGCCTGTGAGGCCAAATCCATTGTGTCTGAGCAAATCTACCTATGTTTTCTTACAGTAAAGATGTCAGGCCTTGGTAGATATACTTTCCTCATTTTCTTTTTCCTTGCCACTAGGGTAAAGAATAATATCACCTCTGGCTTCCTTCCTCCTTTTCTTGATTCAGTTACTAGTAAATTATTCAAGACAAATTGAACTATTTCTGGCATTGAAAGCAAGGGTATCTGATGCCTGTCACAATGCCTGTCACTCATTACTAGATCACCTTTCCCACAAGACAAAGAACACAGGTTGAAATACTTTTTGGTGATACTCTCTTTTTCTACCTATAAACTTCAAAATATCTTCAGGCCTACCAGGCTGTGCATCTACTGAACCTGTTGGATTTAATGTGTGATATCCATTGCATCCAATACGTGCTGGATTCAGAGCATATTTGCTCTAAGTTGATCCCAGTTCTACAGTGGCGTTTGGCATTTTTGGTCAACCAAAATTCCTACTCAGATGGTCAAAATCTTTAGGTTCAACTGAACGGAAAAAGTAATTTGTCTGAAGAAAACCTGTGTGGACCTGCACAAAGGGAAAAGTATCCTGGGTAAGCAGATGTGATTTTTTCTTCGATTGATTAACACATAAGAAATGGTACTTCCTCAGTCTACACAAGACACATGGAAAAAACAGCATTTCTCAAAATTCTAATTTAGCACTTCTAAATGTTTATATGCCTAATAAGTTTTCTTTTTATTGATAAGAAATACATGACACTTTTATTTTTCTATAGTTTTAGATTCCCTAGTCTTACTTAAAATGATGAACATGGTATCAGATAACAAACACTAACATTTGTTATTTAAAAATGATATATGATATACCCAGAAAACTTACTTTCCTGATGAGAGAAAAAATTACCAAGAGAAAATAAAAGTTGTAAGTCACACATGAATTACCTGGAGAGTGAAATTACCTTCTATTACATAGTAAGTTTTATAAGACTAGTGATCCCACTGAAGATTTCATATTACTAGCTTTAAAATATAGCTGCTTTCAGGATCTTAAAATAATTGAAAAATGTTGCAAAGGAATTGAATTCACTCCTTTGTAATGGTAAAGTTGTTGAGCTTTGGTAACCACTTCTGTGGAGTATATATTGACCAAGGAAAAAAATGTACTCTGGATAGTAAGTAATTGGACTAGCAGGGGGTCTGGGTTTGTTCATTCTGGCTGTTCTCCCAGAAATAGATGGTTAATGTAGAAAACACTGAAAGTCCCTTGGATAAAAGCCCATTTTAAGCTGCAGGCCTTTCTGGAGTATTAAAGCTTGGTAAATGGGAAGCATTGACCAGACATCCAGAGCGTGCACTGCTTTGTGCCATGCAAGTGCCATCATGTAAAGCCATGGGGTTGGCTGGTAGAGTACACAAAACTTTTCCTAGAGTGACACAAAATGTTTGTATATGTTAGCGTTGCAGTCTGAATCAAAAGTGTGCATTTCGGTCAAATCCTTCAGTCATCCTTACTTGGTTACTTACATCATGGGCTTTGGTTTGCACTATGAAGTAGTCTCAGAGCACACAAGCTGGATTCTTCTCACAACAGAGTAAGCAGGAAGATGCCCTCCAGTGTGTTATTGAGACTGGAGTTACCTCAAAATAAAATCCACTGAATTGCTTTAAGTGTGAAATCTGCAGCATTTGAGTGACTTTGCCACCAAGTGGATGACTTTATAAAGCTCCTCCTACCAGGGTTCAATCATGTTGTAGTGGACGACTTAGTATTTACTTACCAATATGGTCTTCCTGACTGTGTGAACACCCAAAATGTGGGGTTTAGGTAGTACAACATACGTGAATCCACTCTTCAACCAATTGCAAAGCTGGAAATGTGCACCCTTTGTGACTTAAAGGAACTAGTTTACCAAATCTTTGTCTTTTTTCTTTTCTTGTTATTTGTATTTCATTAATGTGAGGGTACAAGAATGCTTATAAAATGCCTACCTACACGATATAGATTTGGTCTCATCTTTGTCTTCTATACAGCACTCTTATGCTGATAGAAATGATGTTAAGAGTCTCAGAGTACTTGTGACAAGGCACAACAAATTCACCAAAATATGTTCAAGGTTCAGTATTTGCTGTTCAACTCTGTTGCTGATCGAGTCACCAGACTCAGAATTTTTGCCAAAGAAATATTGCATCTTTTCTACAACTTAAATGATTAACATACAAATTAATATTGCAATAGATTGCAAATTTAAATATACACAGAAGAAAGACTTAATAAATATTCTGATGGTCTTGAAGTTTAATGATGAAAAGGTTTGTTTAGGATTTCTGAAAAGGTTGTTGAAAGAGATAGTGATCCAAAATAGATCAATGAAAAAATTATGTGAGTTGTTAAAATACATGTAACTTGGCAAGTGTTTTTAACCGTGTTTTTCTCAGGGTAGACCACCATTTTACAATTATAATCTTTTATTTTACTAGTATCTATGGACTAACTAATTGCTTAAGCATATAGCATTATTGCTGAAGTCGGTGTATTCATAGGGAAAATAAAAAGCAGGTAATCAGTGCATTGCAACAGCAATTTTATTTCCAATATCCACTAGGAAAATGAGTCTGTAAGCCAAGTTCACAGATGGCACAGTCAATTTTAACTCCACTGATTTCTATTGTGCTGTCCTTATATAATCCACCAATTATTTCAGAATTAAATCTATAATTTCATATTTTCCGTGGTAATCCTGAGAGATTCTGGCCAATGATGTCTTACTTATATGTATTTATAGGCTGGATTGTATTCAAAATACAACGGTGAGCTACTCATATTTCTCTGAAGCTATGTGTAGAGCCGGAGATCTTAAGAATGGTCCTCTCAAAGAATGATGAGAGATGGTATATTTAAATGGATCTTATACAGGTGATATATGAGATAATACAAAGAGACAAAGGCTCACCTTAGATGAAGAAGGCTCGCAGATACTCCACTCGGGAGGGATCTCCAGAAAGAGATCCTTCTCTGGTGGTAGCCAGCCCTTAAATGGGGCTTGGGGAGAGGTGGAGCCAGACTCCACCCCCCTCCAATCACACAGGTATCATTGCCTTCACCTGTGCCCCCATGGCTGACTCAATGCTCACCTCAGGTGATCAATCAGTGGCTCAGGCTGTGATTCAGCAGTTCCCCTACACTATGTTTACACACTTTGGAAAATCACAGGCTTTTCCAAAGCTGTCTGTCAAGTGATGCGCTACACAACAGAGAATATATATGCAGAAAAGTAGATGATGCTGAGGATCTCGCAAATAAACAGTAGGCATTCCTAGGTTTTGTTTTGGTCTAGCTCTACACTGATCCCATGGACTGAAAATCCAGTAGAGGCTAAAACTTGTCAGGTGAGATCATGAAGTGCATCTTGTGAGTTAGCTTAATCTGAAATGAATCCAGTTTATGCACTCAGAGTCTATTTTGTGATGCAAACAAAAATGTGGTGAACAGGAGCAAACAGGAGAATCAAAAGTATATTGCTGATCTGTACTTAAAAGTTAGTATTGAAGTATTCTGTAAGAGACATTCAAAATCATTCAGAAGCTGGATATCTGAGTAATCTCATTTTGTAGCATTTTTCTTGTTTCAAGTTGGAATTACACTGCCTAAATTCTATGTATTAGTGAGAAGTGTCCCACGACACACGCCTGGAATTCCTTCAAAAAAATTATCACGGAACTGTAGTGATTGGAAGCAACCTGTGGACATTGAGTCCCAGCCCCATGCTAAAGCAGTTCTGTACAGTAGGTTGCAAAGGAAAGTATCTTCCTTTTTTTTTTTTTGGTTTTGTTTTGTTTTGTTTTGTTTTACAATGCCCAAGCATCCTTCACCTTAGTGAATGAAAGCTGCACTAATTTGAAGGTTTTTCTTTTCCTTAACGCTGTCAAAAAGCGACCAATCTATTAAAGTAATTCGCTCAAAAAATCCAATACAGTGAAATAAAAATAATCAATGACTTCTCAAAAGATGTAGTAACACCATGGGAGATCGGTTACTAGATTAGATGGAAGAGAAATTAAAAAACTATCAGGATTTCTTCAATTAATTACTTTACAGTACAGGCAAAATGATAAAGTATAGGATATTCTTAAGTGTTGGTGATAGCCTCTGAACTGCAATACCTGCATAAAGGTATTGAGGTGAAATATGAGTTTATAAGAAAAGCTAGATCACTTAACAAGTCCTTATCTTCCCTTTGAATGAGATGCAGTCTTCATGAGAATTCTTCACACATCTCTTACAAATACTTCAAGTTGATAGTTTTCAAATGTCTAAAAGACATTTGGACAGCCAATGAGCACTGTGGTGGAGTATTGTCTCCTTCTTCACTGGAGAGGCTATGAGTGCTCTGGTGATGTAATGAGCATATGTTTAGATGACAGAGTGACTGAAGAGCATAATTTTTGACATATGAACAAATAATGCAAAGTTTTCAGCCTGATTGTTCTTTTAGGTAATATGTTGCTATCACAGAATCTGAAAAAGAAGACACTGACAGCACAAACTTTACTTCTTGCATGTTCAGACAAAACAGAACAACCATTTTCCTTCCAGTCAAAGTGTGTGCTCCATTTGAGCATGCACTGTCTAAACACCATTTTTACTAGCTATCATGCTTTCAGGGTAGTTTTCAACTCTTTCGGAAAATTGTTGGCAGTATTTGTAGATTATAGTGAGCAAAATTCTATTTTGGACCAGTATTCAGTTACAAAAAAGTCTCATCACTTGCAAGCAAAAATTATTTACATGCAACTATTGAAAACGTATTCAGAGTTGATATATCGCTGAGTACCTCCTCAAATCCTTTTCATCATTATATTATATGAAGGTAGAGTCCCATCAATTTCTACTTGCTTTTTCTGGGTCACTGCTGTGCACATCAGTGCTGATTTATTCTTCTACTTCTTTTCTGCTTCCTGTAAACTGGAATTTCATGTCATCATAATACACTAGATTTTATGTTGACATTCTCAGCTTTTTGTTCATGATAATTTAACCAGTTTGTAACAAAATTTCAAATAACTTTTGAAGTTACTTCATAAAATGATGCAGGTGAGGCTCTGGCTGCTCTCTCTGTGGGCTTTTTGCCCTTACAATTTTATTTTTCTGAAGATGCATCAATCGCAGATGAGGCAAGCCTTGTACTGAGCAATGCCAGGCCTGCAGGCGGCTGTTAAGAGTTTGTGCTTCTGTGCAGAATTTTAATCATGGAGTGTCTTCCTAGCTGGAAATTGTTCATTTTGGTTATTTGGTTGAATTTTTTTTGCTTTACGGGTTTGTTTGCTGACAGTGTCACAGTAGTTTATAATTCTTCCTCCATTTAAGATTCGAGTTTCGACACAGCTGAGAGTATGTTGCACCTCTTCTGGCATATGAGCCATGCGGTGGTGACTCCTGCCTTAAACTGAGAGCTAACAAATTCTGTGGCTTTTTGTATATCCCGTTGTGTTCTCAGCAGAGAAACAGCATTTGGAGCAAATCTGTAGACCATGACTGCAAATTTCCACAAACCCTGTAATGCCTTTTTTCCTTATAACCAAGCCACAGGATTCCTCATGCATTATCTCTATAGTCCACGTGCTAATGAGTCCTGTGTCTTGCACCTGGATCAAAATACAGCTATCAATGTTAATGAATCTTTATCACTTTTTCTTTAAAAAGTTGATGTTCTGAGCTTTTGGATATGCAGTATTGCTAAGAGAAATGCTTTATAATAGAACTAGTAATCTTGTACAGTGTACGATTTAACAGTCAGGGAGGTTACTGTGACCATTTGCCAGTATCGTTTCACATTCCTTACACATCTCCTTCAACAGAAAAAGAATGATATGATACCTAGGTTAATTTTCTTACAAACCTGTGAGATGTTATGGTAAAATATTTATTTTCTTACAGATTGAAACAAGACGTTTCATCTAAATGTTTCCTAACAGTTATTTTTACACTATTAAGTTTCGAGGTTGGCAAATGTGTCAGTATATGAACTTGAATTGCAATTGACATTAAAGTATCTACGTTTATGTTTCTTAGACAAGGAATTTAATCAGCTTAAGGAGTTATTTATTCACACACTTATTCAAAGACTGGAATGAAATCTACCTTGGAGATGCATTATTCTTTGGGTTGAATTTTAAACTGCAACTGACAGTGAAGTACAGGTCCCTGGTTTAAAGCATGAGAGGCAGAATATACATTCTCCTGACATTTTTGATTGGATTAATGTAAGGCACAAATAAAACTATTCTTTATTCCTGAATATGGACATTTTTCAAATGTACAAAAATGCATGTTGTTTGAATACAAAGCATGTGTGTCAAGTGCTCATTTTGTATATATTTTCCTTGTATATTGGTACTACCTTGGTTTTACTTACTGAATTGTATTTTAAAATAATTATTTTCTGGATTCTATTTTTATACATTGGTAGTTTTGTCACATAATTCATTTTAGCATTCTGCTTCTCTTTGGGAAGGATTAGCCTTTTGAATTGTAGCATTAAGACTGACAACAGTGTTATCCAAAACAATTGATTACTATTGTAATTTCTTACAGATGTTTTAGCCTGGTGGGCTTAAATTGATATCCAAGTTAGTTTTAAGAGACTTCACATAAAGATTGCATAACTTCACTCTGCGTATGATTGTCTTCTTCTTGACAGTACAACTTATTATCTGTAAGGAAAGACCATATGGTTTTAACTCAGCTGAGACAACAACACTGTGTAGTAGATGAGTTTCTCTAAAGCTGAACAGCAAAACTTTAATGCACCATGCAAAAATGTGTGTGTGAAGAAACCAAAAGTGTTATAAACACAGATGATGGCCTGGCAGGCTATCCTGGAAGAGTTACCTGCCCTGTCAAGATGACACATGAATAGATACTGAATGAAACCTTCTTCTTCCTTACTTAGCGCTTGGTGATGTTTATATTGCTTATATAGTCAAGTTCTTTGATAGTATAATTAATAATGTTGTCAGTTTTGACCTCTGAAGACTTATGCAGTAGATTATATTCTTCAATGCCTTTAATCAGTTGACCCTAAATCCTTGTGAAATGCATGTGTTATAGGGAAGATTTCTTGTAAGTTGCATTTCCCTCTGGGCTACCTTACGAGCTTCTATACATGCTCGTGCTATGTATAGAAGAACACTGTAAAAACCCAAAGCATCTTGCATGAAATATATTAAGAATGATCTTAAATGAGAATTCTCATGAATAAATTGGATTAGGGGCATTTTTCCCAGGCTCTTGGAAAGATTTGGTTGTTTTTGACCAGTCCGTAGAGTTGCAGAGTCACAAAGTCAAAGGTTGGAAGGGACCTCAGGAGATTATATGTTATTAAATAAGTTCTTTGCACTGTGAGTTGTGGAAACCAATGGCTTTCCATGTTTCACTGATGTATTTTGCTGCTTTCACTGAAGGGCTGTTTTTTTTTCTGAAATATTTGTAGTTTCTATCAAAATACAATCTTTTGAAAAAAAGCTTTCACTGAAGGAATAAAGTAGCAAAATGAAGAAAAATTTCTTATTTCACGCAAGATTTCTGTTTAAAATGCAAATAGCATGGTCACCAGAGGTAAGTTTAGTGTTTGTGTTTTCCAAGCCTAGCTGACAACACTCTTTAAAATGGATGGGTAAGCATACAGGGATGAGACATCCTTCCCTTAGCCAAAAATGGAATTCCCTTAAGGTAATACAAAAAATATCCTATTTCTCTATCCTGAATTTTAGTTGACTACTGATGCATTAATCACACCTCATTTTTGCATGTGTGCTGGAATTGCTACCTTCTATGCATATCTCAGCTGCAATTTCTCTACCACTTGAGTAGTATTTTCCAGTAGACTGGTTTTAGTTATTACAGTACTAGTAGACAGTTGATCTGGTACCCAAGTTCACAGTAACCCAGTCCCAACATAACACATTGTCAAACAGCCTAATATATGCATCCATTCTAAGGTTCACTGAAAAGCAGCATAGGAGGTGTATCACTACAGCATATCTGTTACCATCGTTCTCCTACATCTCTGATATTATTTGGGAAAATATCAATACAGTATCTCATTGCTCCCACAGGGTACTACTAGAAATTGTGATTGCAGAGCAGGGAGGAATGGAGAAATACCTGAAAGTAGTGAGACTGGGTACTTTGCCATTCCTTGCTGAAGCCTGTTTTGAGAAAACTGTGTATTTACTTAGTATGATGTGACTGTGAAGGCAGGAAAGGAAACAGTACTGGTAACACAGAAAAAATATAGTTAATGCTCTGAAAAAAAATATTGACCATTCACCTCAATAACATCTTAGTTTTCCTGACTTGCTTTAAAAAGAGTGTGGAAAAAAAAGTGAATTAGAGAGTAAACAAGTGTCCTACCTACTGAAATAGAAGAATAAGATATCCTAAATTTATGCAGTTGTTTTATTATAGAACTAAACTAACCTTGGCACTCATTGTCATTGGATGAATAAGGAGAGAGACTGATGCAGAGGCAAACATAAAAACAGTTAGGTGGTGTACTGGTTTCTACATTTAGCAACATAAACACGTATGAAGACTTTTTGGTTTGATGCTTCAAGAGAATAAAATGTTTACGCCTTCCTTCAAAATACCTGACATATTGAAAAGAAAACTAGATATCATTGATTCAGTCAATTGTATTGTTTTGGTGTATCTAGGCATTATTCTCCTATTATGATAATTATTGGGATTCTAAGTCCTTTATAATGACTCACTCAGGGTAGATGTTTTTTTGTTTGTACTGCACACAATAATCTTAGTAAATTGATGTTATAATCTTCTTTCGATTTCAAAAATGTAAAATAGTTATGACTGCTTGTATAGCAATGGCAATCTCTGATCTTTCAGGTTTACATTCTCTCCTTTATCTAATTCAGTGTTAGTTGCAGACCAGAATTATACTATCAGTTTTCTTCCTCACAGATTTGAAACTGTATCCTTAGTCATAAAGAAATGTTGAAATAATCTGTTCCTTATATGAAAGAAAGAGCACTAATTCAGCATCACTGGCTACCACAGTACCTTACTTACATACTGAAAGCAGAATAATTCCCACACTAAGGAGGGAGGAGCCAGAATACTTTTTATAATTATATCTTTTTGATTACATTTTTATGGCCTTCAGTTGTGAAATGTTTCATAACTCAAGATGATAGGTCAAGTACCCAGGATGAGTTGTATTGCACTCTCTTGATGTTTCTGGGGACATTTTGGCATACATCAGAAGTTATTATTCATGAGTCGATCGTAGTCACAGGTGTGGCTTTTTGCTTGTTTGTTTAAGTTTTTGTTGTTGTAGTTTTAGTTCTAGATAAATAAATGCTCGTATTGAGTATCTGAATTGAACAGTAGTTTTCTCTGTTTATGAAATGATTGCTTACAGAATTTTAGAAGATTTCAATGACTTTTTTTTTTTTTGTGGATGATTACGAGTTCAATAAATTATTCAACTACACTAAAGAAAGAGAATGAGAGACGATATTCATTTTCTTTGGGTTTAAGACTCATGAAGCTTGAAGCTGAGTTAAGCTTCTTCACTGTCATTTTAATGTGGCAATAACTTTCTGTATCCTTGGGAAGCAGCAGTCTTAACAAAAGCCATAAAGGACACCAGCACTTCCAAGTTGGCACTTTTCTGCCTGTCATATGTTCATTCTGTCAGAACACCAGTGAATGCAATGTTTTTTCAATGACGCAATTTTCTTGAGTAGTAAAAATGCAGAGGTCTCTGATACATTTATAACAAGCTCTGTAATGAGCCCTATTTTTCCAAATACTACCTAGCTAAACTGGTGAATTTCCAGTTATCACAGTGATCATAGTGGAATTATTTAAAGAGAGCTCAGATGGGTGGACCAAATAAACTGTGTGAAAAAATAAAATGTATGGATTTCCTTAATACTTTTTCCCTTCCCTCTTGTTCCTTGAGATTCTTTCTATATCATTCCTGATGTTTTTTATCCTTAAATTTATTTGCTTCCTTCTCCACTTGTCTCTCATCTCCTTGGTGTCTCCCAGGTTTTCTACAAACTCAACCTCCTGATAACCATCCTCCTTCATGCATTAGAAAACAGGAAGATATAACTTGTTATTTATCTTTACACAAAAAATTCAGATTCTTCTATATTCAGCCTCTTCTTTTAGGATCTTTTAAGATCACTGGTGCAGGAAAATAGTGTGACTACCCAAGAAACTGCAATATAGGTTAAAAGTGCTGAAGAATATAGGAGATTTCTGTTGAGAGATGTGGAAGTGTGAAGTAGAGAAATTCTAAGTGGGGAGGTCAGCAGCAAGGATGAGCCACAATGAATCATAGAATCATCAGGGTTGGAAAAGACCTCCAAGATCAGCTACGTCTAACCATCCAATATTTTTCCACTAAATCATGTCCCTTAGTACAACATCTAAATGTTTCTTGAACACCTCCAGGGATGATGACTCAACCACCTCCCTGAGCAGCCTGTTCCAAATATCCAACCTGAACTTCCCCTAGCACATACTACTAAATATTTGAGAGCTCCCTGCATCATGAATTTCCAGGTAGTCAGTTCATTGATCCTCATTTCCAATCTGTTCTGAAAGCTTGTTTCCACTGGTAACTTTTCTACACCAACCTGTCAGGAAATGCTCCCTTATTTACTGTTGGTTAAAAGCAACTGACACACAAAATTTGCCAAATCCTCCAGAAGATACACTTGAGTTTTGTTTTAGTTTTTTACTTGCTTTTCATGTGCAAAGTGATTTCCTTTACATAGCTCCCACCCTAAATAATATCACTATTTGAAATCTCCCTCCCTAAAATGGGTTTCCAGATTTATTTGAGTTGGAAAACACCTATAGCCCAGGAGTCTAAAAAGAATAACTCATAATAGGTACATAAAGTCTTGTAACATCATCCTGCTGAGATGTTTTTTGTTTAGGGTGCCCACATAGTTTAAAGCACAGTGAATCAGTTAATTAGGTCAACTTTATAAACAAATCAATTACATCTACAATTAAACTTTATGATATGCCACAGTATTTTTGTTTGCTTTCAGTGAGGGGGAGGAGAGATGTCATGGAAATGCTAAGTCATAGCCTGAACCAGTAATAGAGCACCTGGTGAGAAGGCAGAGCCAACCCAGGGGAGCTCAAGTGCAAGTAAATGTACCTGAGTGACCAGAAGGAGTAGAGACAGGATTCACTCCTTCCCAGACCTCATTCAAGGGCTGGGAGTGGAGGCAAGGGTATCTCTTGTTAATCATCCCTGTCCATCTGGAGCCTTCTGAAAGTAAATAGCTCCTTTCCTTCATTTTTGTATCTGTGGCTTCCGCATTTGGGTACTTCCTCAATTGCTGTAGCCGAAAACTTTGCCACCCTGCTATTACTGTGGTACTTTCCTTCCTATTATAGCATTACAGGAGGACATAGGGGTTCTTCAAGTCCTAAAAATGAATTTCCATTCAATTCTTGTTCACTATAAACACATTTCACTATCTAGGCTTTCCTATAACTTGGTAAAATGGTTCAGATCTGAAGTCTATCACAGCATTGACTTAAGTTTGCCTTTAAAAAATAATGTGCTGTTTAACTGTCTAAAGCCACTCCTAAGGGGCCTCTTTAACATTGTTTAGATACCAGGTAATTTGTAACACTTTGAATTTCCTTTTCTATGTAATGGTTGAAAATTAAATGTTTGTTTTCAAACACTAGTGGTCTGTTGTGCAGTGATCCATGTGAGAACAGTGAACCTATGTCTCTGCAAATTTGTTAGTCATCTATGAGGCAAAGCAAAGATGACCTGGTAATGTCAAATCTCATTTACAGATAGCGAATAGGTTGGAAAGAAGGTATGTGGTACCTTTAGAGTAGTATTACAGAATGCACTGCTGTGCAGAAGGATTAAATCCTCGGTAAATTTATGTATAAGTTCTGGACTTTCCAAATAATTTATAGTTGAATTCTGTTTTTAGGAGGAAAAAACATGCAGTTAATAAAGGCTGTCTTCAGTAAACAGTTTGAGAGTGGGGATACTTCCAAATAAGTGTTTGAAGATGTAGCTTTACCCTGCTGTGTGCACCATTTTCTTTGAGTTGTCTTTCCCTAGACCTGATTAATAGGTACACTATTTAACTTCTGTCAAAAGCAGTCATTCATAACACTTCCCTAAAACATCAGGTTAAAATTGAAATATTGTATAAATAACTGCATTTTCCTGTGGTGTATATCTTACTTAAACTCTTCTTAATCACTGGCTATAGGCTGCAGGAGCACCTAGGCACAGGTACAGGGACTGACATGAAACTGAGGCTGGTGCCCACTGGGATATAACTCCTATGAACTGCTCATGACTAACCTTTCCACCTTTGTAACAGATGACTGTGTTGTACAGGTCCTTGCTGAATCAACTTAGTCCCCCAAGTGTAAGATACAACAGTTCAAAATCTTCTAGGCATTCATCTTTAAAATCTAACTCACAAAGCTCACAGATCATTGCTAGAAAGTATATATTTTACTTGACTAAATGAATAGATACTGTTGCCATTTTAAATTAGATTTTGCATATTAGGAATTAAAATTTAAAGAATTTAGTAAAAATTTATGCAACAAATTGAACTGCAAATATTTTAGGTAATCAAGTGTTCCTTATTTTGTCTTGCACAGGCTCTGAGCACATACACGGTAGACCTCTGTCCTCTCTCCTGTCAATGCCAGTGCACCATTTTATACACAAATCTACTGGTAACAGTAAAGGTAGCATCTGAAATCAAAATTCAAACCTCTATTTTGAAGTGCAGAGCACAGTAACATTTGATCTGAACTCTCAGTAACCAGTGAAGATGGCCATTGCAGGGTTTAGTAATAGGATGTGACTTTGACAGTCGTGTATGTTAACGTATTTATGAGTCTGGGGGGTTTGGGCAAAAAGGCACTTCATTTGTTCCTAATGCAATTTCATGCAGATTCATGGCAGTTGTGACCTCCAGTGGTTGCTCCAGAATGTTATACCTGAAATAGGTTGCTTTCTCCATCTTAGTATTATTATTAGGCTTCTCCTGTGGCCAGATTCTACAGACTCTAGCTACGCAGACTGTGAAGTGTTCTGTTTTCTGAGGAATGTGAAGAGGAGATAAAAAATAGGCTCCAATTAGACAGCTTGTGACATTCCCACCGTAGAGAGGACACAGCATGAAAATTACCACTATGCATTAATTATAATCTCCTGTACCTTCAGCTTTTGCAGCTTGCCACATTTCTTTTCTAACTAGTCTTGTGCTTCTTGTGTGAAAAAGAAGCAGTCATCTAGGTTTTGTTTGTGACAAAGAATAAGGGGCTATCCCATAGAAATTGAAGACATGGGCACAGCCCAAAATAGCTGATCCACAAAGACCCAATAAAGCTGGTGTATGCTTTTATGGTTCTTTTTTCTTTTTCACTGAGTCATTTGTGGTTAAAGACGTGAGCTGGGAGTAATTAGTGTTTTCATAAAACTTAGACCTAGGGCTGAGGAGAGAGCAGGAAGTAATTTATCTGTGGTGAGTAAGCCTCAAGAATCATAATTTCCTTGTTTTTGTTTCAGTTCAGATGAGTGCCATCCTGTTGTTTGTTTTATAAACTGTTTAATAAACTGTAATGTTTATTAACAGTAATCCATTAAAACTGTCTCCTATGAGACCTTTTCTGTATAGTCAGTGCTCTGCACTTCAACTAGGAACCCATTTTTATTTTTCTCTTGGTGTTCCTTGCTTTTATGTCCACTCAGACTTTAATGATTTTATCTGAACCTTTTCACCATGCAGAACAATATAAGAACTCTTTAATATGTTCAGGTACAACCTCTGCCAGCTCCAGCTTTTCTGCACAGAAAAATAATGTGTATGTAAGTCCTATATTCTAAAATTGTAGCAACTCAATTTCCTTTCTAAGAAGCAGAAAAATTAGCTGTACTCCGTTCCATGGTGGATTGGGGTGGAAAGTAGCACAGGTGGTCATAACAACTGCAAAGGGTTTATTCCATAAAGCTCTACTCATTTTTAATAAAATTGTCCTTGAAACCCAGCTAAACTAGAAATTACTAGGAAGCTTACAATGATTTTTTTCTCCGCAAAGCACTCTGAAATTTCACATGGTGAAAATCACTTATCAGTGCATCTAAACTGAGTTTTATTTTAAAATACCGTTTTAATTAAAGTTTGCAATTCTGAGCCTTCTGCTAGTGCCTGATATCTTGCTAAAAGGTCACAGCACTAGTGGCATTAATGGTATGAGAATCTGATATAGGAGATAATGAAGGTTTGAATTGTGTTTCAGTGTGAGTTTATCATCAGAAGGGGCTGCAGCCAGTCTTTGCTAAAGTAGGCTTAGTGATGAAAGGAAGGGGGAGGGCTTGTTTCTTGATTCTGTGGTAGTCACAGACAAATCAGGCAGATTTCCAGGGCAGGAGTGAGTGAAAAAGACCTGAATGGCCATCCGGGTGCTCACTGCCTCCTCTGTTATCGGTGGGCCTCCAGCAGACCCCTGACTCTTGCATACCTGCTGAAGTGATGTAGTGAGGTTTGGTTGGGGCAAGGTGGGGATGGTGGTTGGTAGAAAGGCATATTCTTACCACAGGAGATGATGAGAGATGGCTTCATTTCTTTTTCTGAGCTATTTCTACCACAAACAGGACCCTGTCTTCAAATGGCAATAGTGATTTTGCCTATGCTTCTGGAAAGCCTTAAAGTATCATGATTCCAGTCATATCTTGAAATGTAAATCAGAAGAGCCTACAGCTACAGAATGGCAGACGTCTGTGTTACAGGGGAGCAGCAGAGCAGTGGATATTTGCCACAGGAGAAATAAGCTACAGAATTTCTCCTCTCAGAGTGACATTGCAGGGAGCCAAAAAAGAGAGATATAATCTGGAATCCTTAAAAGAACCTTACAAAAAGGAGTTAGAAACAGCTGCTGCATTACACGGGGCTGACCTTATTCCCTTCTGGGCTCCTGAAGGAGAACAACATCGCAGCTCCTGGTGCTGAAGAAGTAAAACAAAATTATAAACTCTGCAACCTGTGTAACTGTGGCATTGCCCAAATCAACAACCTGCAGTTGTTGCCATGCAGGGGTAAGAAAAGGACAAGGACTGAAAATTCCCAGGCATGACATTGTGAAAGGTTATAAAAAGGTCTTAGAGATGAAGTTGTCCAGCAGTAAAAGACTAAGCTGTCTGCAAACAATCCCAAAGAGATTTGGCACAGCTGCATTACCTCTCTGGTCAAAACACGATTACTATTACTTTAAAAATGTACTGGGCTAATGAAGGCTGAAACTAAGTGGAACATATTGCCATTGCCCAGAGGGATCTGGCATACAAGCAACACCAAACGCAGAAATGATCATTTGCAAATGGAAGAGAAGCCTAAGCTCTGATAGTCACAGACGCACACTTCAGAACATCTGCCAGATGAGCAGAGGCACAAATTCCAGTGTCTGATTATACACGTTAGACTGTTGGGTTTTGTTGTTATGTTCATTTCAAATTGCTCTTTGCTTTTGGATAAAACAAAGCCTCTTTGCCAAAGCTACTGCTGAGGATGAGACTCTGAAGATTGTAATCAGGACTAATATCTGAGAGGGAGTATTTCTAAACTTGTGTTATCTATATGAATGTGAATTATCAAAAGCAAGGAAGCATTTCTTAAATTTATTGAAATTCTAGATATATTTCAGGAAAAAAATATTTTATATACATATATATTTACTTTCTGAAGCTTTTTGTTTAGGAGTGGAAATTCTTTCACATAGCCTCAATCATAGCGAGGAAACTGATAGGTGGAGTACTATTACCTACAACAGCTAAAAGTGCCTATACAGTGAGATAAGGAAATAGACCCCTGTCTCTTCCTGTATAGAAGAGAGACTGTGCTTGTTCTAAGATAGTGTTGTTTTCCTGAAGTATCCCTTCTGTAAGGAAAAAACCGTTATAGGTTAGAGCCTTGGGAACACTTTCAAGTGAATGTCTATGGAAATCTGTGATGAGAAGCAGAGGCTGCAGGTCAAGATTATATCAAAAAGAACTTTGTCAGTGCAGTGAAACACATATTTTGGCAGAATACATGTAGTCAGTGTACTGCTGAAATGGGAGGGAAGCAAAGATCTTTCTACCCAAAACAGCTTAGAAAGTCAGTTAGCTACCCCGATGAGATGGCTTAACCCTGGGCCATGATTCATCTGGCACTAATGAGCTTTTGGCTGCTTCAGAAAAGGTGATTCAGCACAAGGTCTCCCAAAGATTATTTGACTACAGTTAGTAAGTTGCTTTTATGTGTTGGAAATTCTTTATGATGCTGTCTGCTATTAGGGTTGCATTTAACTGAGGAAGGAGGAGGAAGTGAAAAACCACTATTCTAAGAAGATCTTTGTGCACAGGTTTGTGTTAGAGTTTCAAGGTCATGAAAGAGATCTTAGAAACTGAATGAGTTTCTCAACACAGCTTTTGTGTTGTCCAGCATCCATAAAACGGACCTGAAGATAATGACTTTGAAGGTAAAGACTACACATCTTCCATTTTCCTCATTAAAATCTTCTATTTATTTTAAAAGGTGTTCTTCTAAGACAGCAAGCTGCTGTTTTGTATTTCAGCCTTCCTCTGTGACCAAGGCTACTGAAAAGTTTATTCTATCAAGAAGGGCAAAAAATAGTAGGACCTGATTGCTGCAGGTAACAAGAAAAATCCAGGAATTAAATCCAGGCTGCCTTACTCTCCCACCTAGACATAAAACCTGAAGATGATGTTTTAGTCAGTAATGGGCTACCATATACTGGAGAACAACACACAGTTTAACAGTTCCAATGCTTATGAAAAAAGGAATTATAATCCCTGATAAGAACTTTTATACGCTTTGTTCTTTTAAAAACAAAATTAACCACTGGAAGAGGTTTCACATGTAAATGCAGTTCTCTTCAGGTTTCCAAGCTAATCAAAATGGATGCACTTTTCTTCTAAATGATATACAGACTATATATGGCTGATCATCCTTTAGCCTTTAAGTTCACAAGTCTGACGTCAGTCTGGAAATCCCAACTTTCTCAAGAGATGATAAATGTTATCTGCCAGTCTATTCTGCTGAATAAACTCTGTTTGATCTGCATTAATCACACTTGGCAGGAGCTGTTCAAACCTGCTAGCAGCAATACTGGTGAACAGCTTGGCATCACCGCTTAATAATGAAGTGGAACTGTATGAAAAACAACATGAAGGAGCCTTCTTTTCATTTCCATCCTAAAGTTAATGAAACACATGAAAGTGAATAGTTTAAAATATTCAATGGATCTGAAATGGTCTTGTTATAATCATGCTATTACTCTCAAGGGCAAAAGATATCACTCCTTTTTTACATTTCTACTGTAAAACTGTGTCACAAGTGTACAGAGCCAAGAAATACCAGATACTTCTCTAATTTTCTGAACTTCTCATAATTTCAATAAATAAACGTTCGTTTTTCTGAATTAGTCTTTACAGATTTTGTCCAAGGATATTTTAATCATTATCACTTGCCAGTCCAACATGGTTAGACAAAGTTTGGAGATCTATTCTTCCTGTGTTTTTTCTCGGTCAACAGAGAGGGCCAGAGACGATTTGTACATCACTTCAGTCCAACAAACCCTATTGTGAGAGGCTTCCCTTCTATTTAAGTGGAGGGTTGAATACATGCTGAGTATTTCTACAAAAATACCAGGTCCGGTTGCAGGTTCTCATCCAGTGAATGCTTCAAAATGTCTTTCATTAACTTCACCCGAGTGTGTGGATGCACCACATTCAGTGGAGCTATTAACGCAGGAAAAGTTCAGCACGGAAATAAGTCATTGGTGGAAATAGCTATTAGAGATTCAGGATGGGTGAGAAATGAATTCCTGTGGGGTTACATTGCACCTGCCTTGATTTTGAATAAATGGGAAGAGGGAATAGCAGAGAAAGAGAGCATGGAGGGAAATGCAGAAAATGAAGCTATACCACTGAAAATTGAAATGGAAGAATGGAAAAGGAAATAAATGTGGAGATAGTGGAAGACCTGAGAGAAAATATTTAACTTAGATGTGGCCAGATGGATAAGATAATATTGTGAAAGGGGGAAAGATTTAAAAAAAAAAAATCTGCGACCTCCCATATAATTCCTGGGAATTCCTGGTGTTGAAAGTGCAGGAAGCAGTGACTTGCATCATTTTACTGAGGAATCTTGCAAAACAAAACAAAACAAAATTGAACAGGAGCATTGTTCAAATCAGCTCTGTTGGTAAATGGAAAAAAAAGCCTTCAAACTTTTCTCCCTAAAACAAACACTAGATTTGTGCAGAGACATTTAGAAATATTTCCATATTAGATGAATATAGGGATACTAGGTAATGGTTTGTGGACACAGCTGAGGCTGTATATGAATTTATACTTAGACTCGTCTCTTTCAGCGTCAACCTTTTGTGACTTAAAAACAACTTATACACAGGTTTTTGGAAGCATCATTATTTTTTAATCAAATTTACTCAAATTTTGTCTTCTCATTTGCTGATGTTCCTATAAATAAAATACTTAAGAGAAATACAGTATATTTCTCCCTAGTACTCCAACAGATCCAGTGATTCCATCCTGAATGGGTGTAAGCTTTCTTCTGTAGCTTATGATACAAACTTTTAGAGTCCTTTTTCTAAATAAATGTTGTGTGCCCTTGATTCTGAGAGACATTTGTCCTAGGAAATTATTTAACAATTCAGTTAAAATAACAGTCTTCCTATTCCTCAGGAATTTATTACAATACACATAAACTTAATACATACTGGAAATGTTTAGAATAAGTGACAGCACACACATGCATGGCATGAGAAATTACAATATCTATGACACTATTTCTGAAGTTTTTGGTTTTAGATAACAGTGAAACCTAGAAAGCATAAATGAAGTCACTGGGTTTTAGCAAATGTGTCTGAATATCTCTATTTTGTGTTGACCACAATTACAGGACTGGCTCTTTAAAAGGTGTCTACATATAGATGTAGATAGAAACATAGCTCTTCAGACAGATAAGAAAGCCCTTTTCTGTTGTACTCAGCTGTT
Organism: Odontophorus gujanensis; assembly: GCA_013399175.1. Lineage (NCBI taxonomy): Eukaryota > Metazoa > Chordata > Aves > Galliformes > Odontophoridae > Odontophorus > Odontophorus gujanensis. The sequence goes on from VXAB01006374.1 coordinate 19,305, forward strand.
GGTGGTATACCCCACATTCAACAGTAGCAAGAGTAGTATGCATAGAAATGCATTGTGCAAAATAGATACAGTTCTCATGTGACTATTCAGAAGGAATAAATTAAATCACTGCAATTCTGAGATTTTTAGAGTATATGCTGTCATGGGGACAGATTTCTTCAGACCACATCCTTACCAATCAATTGGTCTTTACTACAAGCAAAGGTTAATCAGTGTAATTTCAGAAAGACGCCATATAATGAAGACTTGAAAGATTATAAAGGTATTAATTGTTAGTGTACTGAAAGATTTCCAATTACTGATAAGTGAAATTTTCTTTCTTCTATGTGCATGCGCACAGTTTCTCAATAAATTCAAGTGTTTTCTTGCATAATTATTTCCCTTGAAATTCACTTTTGGCTATCCCTACAAATAACCTACGTTTCTAATTTTAGTTCATTCAGAATAGCTATAACTAAATGGCGACATAACCAATTACTTCAGATTGTAACTCGTAATATATTAATTCAAATTACTCTCTCATCTAAGAAGTTGTCAATTTAATGAGACATCACAAACCATGTGCTATCTGAAAAAAAATCTCTCAACCACGATTGCTCAAAGCATGCATTCTGTATTTAAAATATATTTTCACTGCCTGAATAACATTTTTAACATGTTATTGACTGCAGTGACTCTCAGTCTCTCAATACTCATTGCTTACTGGTGAGAAATTCTTCGAGATAAAAAGGTAGGAATTACTTCCGGACATCTAGAGAAATATCTAGAATGCAGCTTGAATTCTTTACTTGTTTTTTGATAAATCAGAAATCCACTCTCTGAGAAGCTCTTAGGCTAATTGCTTACAAGATAGTGTTAATTACTTTATGTCCTGGTACTGCAGTGTTGTCTGACATAGACATAAGAGCTGTCAAAGGCCACCTTCTTTTCCTCTGGTATTCAGTGGAGCTCTTGCTTGTTTTGCAATTGAAAATTAAAAATAACCACCCAAAACAAGAAGAACAAATATAAAAAAGCAAAAAATCAGAGAAGGAAGATTACAAAATAAATATCTAACAGATACAGAAGTACAGGGAAAAAAAATATGGATAAGATTTTCAAAAGTGTTTTACTTCTAAACTCACAAACGACAGATTTAACTGAATGTTAAACAAAAGTGCCCATCAACCACTTTATTTTTGTATTTTGTTTGTGAAGATTGAAGGATAAGTTGCTCTTCCAAGGTGAAACTTCAGTACCCTGTGTACAAAAAAGAAGTCTGCTTAGAAATTCAGGTCCTGATCTATGGGGTGAGATATCTGAAAAAATAAAATGCTACCTATCATACTTCAAAACTTGAATAATTATTAACAAAATTTATTAACAAAATCTTTCCTTGATTCAAAATGAGAAATATTTTAATAGATTTATATCATAGAGAAAATAGTTATTTTTTATTGAATTCTCTTAATTATCCAAATGAAAATAAGAAATTCTCTGCTGTCTGCATTTCAAAACATTGTCATTGCAAAATAGTAGGAATTCTGAAGCTCTTGGAGGTTAAAAGGTTATCTTAAGGGAATGAACAACAAATCTATGTGTGTACTGATTGAATTTGATAGAGACGCTACAGCTATGTTGTGGTGATATAAAACAATGGAAACACACTTCCTTCAACAGCTCATCAGAATTTCTGGTGAGCACTTTTTCAGGCTTCTTGATACTGTCATTGACCTTAATGTTTATAACCAAATTTTTCAATGAGTTTACTTTCACAGCTAAGGGCAGCCACACTCTTGAGGTAAGTGTACTTACCTTTTCAACAGAAGAAAACAATCATTCTCAGGGAGTGCTGAAGTCAGTCTTCTCTGATTTTTTCTCCCTGTACAGAACTGACTCTCTGGATAACCTGTCAAGTCTCTCTTCTCACTTAATATTTTTCTTGAAGTCATAGCAAAGCTTTGCTTTTGTTGTTTAGTAATGTTAGCTTTGCTATGAACACCCTTTTGTTTCTGGTGATTCTAGTAGTATTTTTCTTGTAAAAAAAAGTTGGTAAGAGCAACTAAACAAAAAGATCTTGTCAGATCTGTGGCAGATTGATACTTGTATTCCAGGTAGCTGACAGTGACTTAATTCTGAAACTACTCATACATGAAACTTTTTTAAAATACTAGAAAAAGCACAGTGAAGTACACTGTAATTTTGTCACATAAAAAAGAGTCCAGATTCAAAATCAAAATAAAGACTACACTGAAGACATCTTTCAAATCAAATCACATATGATGCAATTAAAACTAATTGAGTATCACCTGGCTTGAAGAGCAGAAAGAAGCTGTTGTAAAGGAATTAGACTTATTTTTAGACTTATTAGAGAAGCAGCAAGTGAGGAAGCTGACCTCAGAATCAACAGTGATCTACATTAATCTTGATAATTAGAAACTACTACATTTTTTCAAGATTCGTTTAGAGTGAGGAGCACCCAGGAGTGCTACTATTTCGTTTTCTGTTACATTAGGGAAAATCTGAGCTCCTTTTTAATAGGTTCAATTTATATTATCAAATCCAGAATTTTGATGGAAGCGGATTTGAATACATGTACAGATTCAGTTTGAATTTTCTTTTTAATTCATGTATCTAAGATTCAATTGCTTTTTGGCTTAACTGTAACGTACTGCCATGCATCTTCTTTACAATTTGTACTTCTACTACTTAAAAAGTTTTAAACTTATTTTACTACTTTGATTGTTTATAAGTAGAAACTCTCAAAACACATCCTTGTTTCTGCTTTATGGGATTTTCACATGTTACTGTTTTCTGAAGATAGAAGTTCGTTATTTTCTTTGACATGGACTTTGAGATCCATCATTGTCAAAGCTTATCTTGAAAGGTGATGTTTTTTTCCTGAGATTTTTTTTTAATTAGTCCAGTTCAGAGAAGAAAAACTTGTTGTAATTTCAGAGTTAAAGATACTCTTTACAACTTGCAGGGTTTCTTCCAGTGCATCTCACTGAGACATCTGACCACTTTTATCCCTGTGGCCTTCATCCCTTGCTGTGAAGGTAGGTTTATGGATTAAGCCTTCTTGCTATAATCATCTTAACAATTCTGACTTTAGCTCCCTATTTGCAGTTGCTGTTGTCTCTCAGGGCACTGTTGGAGTTAATGGAAGCCTTCATAAAACACAGCATTGTTTTTCTTGTGGACAAAATATCTACAAGGAGAAAAAAAAATGAAATTGTGAATTACTTGATTAAACAAACATCATTAAACAATGCTACATATCACACAAAGAGTGAGATCTTGTTTCATAAAAGCTTTTTTTTTAATCCTTTCATTTTAATGACCTCACATGATCAGTAATGGCTATCACTTTATACTACTACAAGCAGTTAAGGCAGGACAAGCCACAGAATTGTTATATCCCTTGAAGCTTTAAAGTCCTTGTCCCAGGAGCAGTGGTCACAGAGAAATTCCACCTTTAAAATCATTTGTGAAAATGAGAGCGATTTCTTTTTCAGTGTAATTGCACCTAAAGATTTTAATAGACAATAAAGTGAGCATACATTTGTTATTGACTGAAGAAAGAAAGTTAAATGCTTTACCCTCTGGAGACAGGAAAAATAATCGAATTGAAAGTGATAAGACTGATCCATATGTTGACAGAGAGTATGATTTGAATGGCTTTAAAGTAAATTTGCTACAATTGGTTCTGAGAGTGTATTAGTCATTATAACCTTGGAGGTTGGAAAAGTATAACTGTCTTCACTACAGAGAGCGTTCATATAGAAATACTTCCTAAAAAGTCAGTAAAGCATACAACAGCAGCCTACTAATGCAAAACAAATCATCTGTCCATCAAAACAGATATGACCCCATTGACATTAGAGCAGATTTATCCTTTTACAATAACAGAGATCTGCCTTCTTACTGAGTTTTATTGTTGTCCGCATTCTGCCCTAGGGTTGTTCTGTAATTACTATAGAAAATAGTGTATTCACTAGGTAACTTCTTCCCGTAGAAAAGCAATTAGCCTGCCAAGTGACTTGATGTTCCTAGGAAGGTACTGATGTTCTGGAGGATGGAAACTTAAGTAGAAAGAATAAGTGAAAGAGGGGGAATTTCAATGTGGCAGACACTCTGAGAAGAAGAGGTCTGAGGAGTATGATAGAGATGGCCATTTTGGGAAGAAGTGCAATTCACAACAAAAAACCTGCATTTCAATGCAGTACCAAAGGAAAAAGAAACACTTTGCTAGCCCACTAACCCCTTTTCTGTCTGTAATACCAAGGAAGACTACTGGATTTTATATCTGAACAAATTGCTTAGACGATTCATGTCTAGGTAAACAGTAGTCACATTCTTCATGATCAGTTGTCATAGCTTTCTGATCTAAAATGTTACTGATGCAAGAAGAGGACGACTGTGCAGAATGTATTAGCCAATGAATGGCATTGTTAATACATAATATTCTGTTTGTTAAGCACTTCAGTCCTATCTTACTGGATTAGGGTAGTGCTGATGAAATCTAGGTTTACTAGGCTTGGAGGCAGTGATGGAAATGCTAGTGGATATCTCAGGCTGTTGCAGTCTTGTTATCACAATAACACAAAGTGATACTGTTTTGTTATGGAAATCAAGACAATTTCTCTCATACAGAAAATAGATGCAATGTATGATGGACTGTGGAACATTTGAGAAAACTGCTTAGGCTTAGGGAATGGAAGAATAAATTAGATAAAATGCAGCAACCTTAAAGTATAATAGCCATTTTTGACTCTGTTAGAGGGGAAAATGATTTTACAAACGATAATTTACCTGATTCCGTAGAGATTGTATTGCATGTCTCTGTTGCATTTTCCTTCCTCTTTATATCTACTTAGATAACAATTTAGAATCAAGAGGATGTAGAATATTAGAATGTCAGTGTCTACTGAAAATGAACAGTTTTATGGTGATCTGAAATAATTAAAATCAAAGCAAAAAACTTTAGAAAAATATGCTTCCTTTTATTGGTGTAACCATAAAGGGCCATTGGGTAAATAAATCACTCACAGCTGTCTGCTTTTTAGGAATCCTTTACGTTTGTTGGATCTCTACTTTTAGCTTATGTTCTTTTTCTTTTATGCAGACTAGGTTTTTTAAAAAATACCACTCATATAAAAATTAATTCTAAGAGCTAAGATTGCATGTCTTTAATCTCGGATAATATATTACTAACATACAGTTGGAACAAATATTGTGTTTATAGTAGAATCGTAGAATCATTAAGTCTGGAAAAGACCTCCGGGATCATCTAGTCCAACCATCCACTTACCACCAGTACTTTCCCACCTAACTGTGTTCCTTAGAACCACATCTGCACATTTCTTGAACACCTCCATGGATAGTGACTCAACCACCTCCCTGGGTAGCTTGTTCCAGTACCTGACCACCCCTTTGGATAAGTTTTTCCTAATATCCAACCTGAACCTCCCTTGGTACAATTTGAGGCTGTTCCCTCTCATCATACCACTGTTAACTGGGAGAAGAGACTGACCTCCACCTCATCACAATCTTATTTCTGGTAGTTATAGAGAGTAATACGGTCTACCCTGAGCCACCTCGTATCCAGACTGAACAATCCTGGTTCCCTCAGCTGCTTCCAGTAGGATTTATGCTATATAATTCTTAAGAATGTAACTCAACCACCAACAATTTAAGTTATCTGCTTTGAAAATCCGTATCAGGTTACCAGCAGTCTCTTACCAGACTTACTTTAATTTGGTAATCATTACGAAATCAAAAGGAAGCGTATCCATACTTTTGTTTCTGATGAAGTAAGGAGCAAAGGCTACATTTTCACTGTTTTTGGCATGAAAAAAATGTACACTAGCAGGAGATCCCACCACTGACCAGACAGTACAGCTGATGGGATACTTCTTCAGAGAGCAAGTAGAACGTGTAGCAGGTCTCCTAAGCACCCTTTGGGTTTATTCTTTCCTACTTTCTCGGTTTTGCAGGGACAGATTAACATACAGGGATACTACACATCCCAGGGTTCACATTAAAAGGAGAATTTCCAAGTTAAGGAGATTATAAAATCATAGAATGGCTTTAGTTGGAAGGGACCTCAAGGATTATCAAGTTCCAACTCCCTGCCACAAGCAGGGCAAACAAGCTCCAGATTTGGTACTAGACCAGATTGCCCAGGCCTCATCCAACCTGGTCTTGAACACCTCCAGGGACGAAGTATCCACAACCTCTCTATGCAGCCTGTTCCAGCACCTCACCACTCCCTCTGTAAAGAACTTTCCCCTGATATCCAATCTAAACATTCCCTCTTTGAACTTAAAACCATTCCCTGTTTTCACTGTCACTGTCTACCCTTATAAAAAGTTGATTCCCCTCCTGTTTTAATCTCCATTTAAATACTGAAAGACTGCAATGAAGACTTCTTGCAGCCTTCTCTTCTCCAGGCTGCACAAGCCCAGCTCCCTCAGCCCATCTTCACAGGTGAGACTCTCCAGTCCTCTGGTCATCAATATGCAAAATCACCAATAAGATTTTATTTGGAATCACATTGCTTTGTGTGTATATTAATTTTCAGGGACATTAAGTGTAATAAACAAATTCTGAAAGTGCCATTGTGCAAGAGGTACAATGGAATCAGTTTTAGTCTTGCTTCAGTCAAAAGAGCTGTATCCAAATTCCTGTCTGGTTCATACACTTAAAACCAGGTGGATCTTGCTCTAAGCAGTTACCAGGAACTGCTTACTGAAAAAAAAAGCCTGGTATTTTGTAAGATCAGCCATAACTATCCTATCTAAAAATGCCACAGGTTCTTTTCTTACACATATACAGAAAATACTAGCATTTTATATATTCTGTCACTGGACATATGGGGAACATCACTTTCAACTGCAAAACGTGTGTGTTGTGCTTTTGTGGAGACGTGGTCAAATGCAGGGAAAAAAAAGAAAAAGAATTCTTAATGAAAGTTTATATTCACTATCTTAAAAATGTCATAGTGTTATCTCTGCATTCAGGATCTACAAACACAAAAGCATAGTTAAGCCATACATATAGTTTAGAAATTATTCAAGCATAAGCTTATCATAGCTACAAGCTGGGCTTGATAGTTATTTGCAACAAAGTTCAGTTTGCAAGTATTTGACACCCATATGCAATGTCAAATAATCTTCCAAAGCCAGATAATCATGAATAAAAGTTCCCAGATTAACTGAACACTTTTTATGCTACACTTTTAATGAAATCTCTTACTTGAATATAGATTTTCCCAGTGCAGCTGGTGTAAAATGAATTTGAGATGCTTCCACCATCAACCTGAGTATACCATAGTATCAACTATACCATCAGCATCAGGCTTTGTTTTGAACTGGTTTTGGAGGGCCAGGTAATGACTCTTTTTTGTCTTGGAAAGATTATTTAGGCACTTTGTAGTAAAGATAGGTTTCATCCTGCATTTCATTGTAACAGAGTGTATTTATGAATTTCATGTGTTACCTTCAGCCTCTTCACTCCAGCATAAAACATTTTGTGGTGATGATTGTGCAAGGTATGCTATGTGCAGTCACAGGTAAAAATACTTTCATGCATTTAAGTCAGGTAATCCCAATACACCTTGAAATAATGTTTGCCCTGTCACTACGGGAAATTTACATAGGAAAGGTCATCTAATTATCAGTGGTGAAGAAAGAGGTCTTTCCTACTTGTGTCATTTCCAGTCATGGAAGTTGTGGAAACTTCTACCATGAACTCACCCATTCGAAAACCAGTGCGTTTTCTTTGATGCATCTACTTTTGACTGCATTTGTTGCAACTTTACCAGTCCCATCCCACAGGTGCTCCCAACACGCACATGTAGGCAGCAGTTTAAAGTGAGCTAGCGTCACGATTTTAATAAGCTGGTTTGTGGAACTTTTTTTCTCTGAAGTCATATGAAGTATTGCAGAACACTAATTAGTGTTAGCTGTAGCTGAAGCTAAATAGGCCTTTTGAGGCATTAAGAGATTATGTCCTTTAATAGCTCCTAAATGAATGGAAAACTTTTTTATTTCCTTCTCATTTCTCAGATTTAAAAATTTCTGGACATGATTTGTATATAATACATGAAATGTATGTACTTTGTGTGACAAAGAAATTATACTGGTAACATCAGAATATCACCAGAACAGGGAGAAGGCTGTTGTCTACAGAAAAATCAATATAACCCAAAAAACTGGGTGAATCAAAATTAATGTGTGTTTATTTCTGTCACAGAGATAACTTCTATTTGTTCATCTTTGGCTTTGAGCTTGCCATAGATCAAATTGCCCCTTCTCTTTCATTTGACTGACAGCAGAGCCAGCATGAAGTTTTTTTTCGTTCTTTGTGTTTCTCATCCCCTTTTTTCAACCTTCATTTTTCTCTTTTCCTCTCCAGAGATCCATCACTGTAACATGCACCTCCCAAGTGTTATCTTTGAATTGTTTGCCAGTGTATGTCTGAATCAAAGAGAAGGGGCAGAAAGTGTCCTGGCTGATGCGCAACCTTTTAATGATTTTCTTCTGCAATCACTCACAGAATGCCATTTGAGGAGCAATGAAAGAATGACTTTTAAAACCCAAGCCATTCTATGATTCTGTGATTCTAAAACAAGACCGCAGATCTTCATGATCATTTTCTTTACATCAAAAGCTCATTCTGAATCTTAAATGTATTAATTACTCAATCTTGTTAATTCTTCAGTCAATTAAAAAAAAAAAAAAAAGAGTCCAAAACAAAAAGAATCCAAATCTTTGAAAAATGACCTAACTGAGCAGTGATTCCAGCTAGTTGGATTAGTGATCAGGCTTGATCACAGATATTCAAAATATTCCCTTCTGTGACTGCTGTGACTAATGTATTACAGAATAAGTAAGGACTGCCTTGAATTAGTTTCCCACCAAACTAAAGGTATTAAGTTGCCAATATATCCCAAGCTTTATACTAGATGCTGCTGAAATATACATCTTAAGATTGTGAGGTTTTTTGTTTGTTGGTTGGTTGGTTGGTTTTTGGTTCCTTTTTGCTATGAGGCTCCTTTGAAAAGTGATTTAAATTGTTTTTTTTGTCAATATCAAAACCATTCAGCAAATTAGACTTACATCTAATTTCATACATTTCAAAAGTAGCTTAGAAGGAAGTAAGCTGTTTGCTTGTTTGTTTGTTTGTTTTCTTTCTTTTCTTTTTATGGAGTAGCTTATATTTTGTAGTTATGCAGGACATTCATTTGTCTACCAGATTTGCAATTTTGCTGCCAACACAACTGTTTACTAGATATACCTATTTGGTTTCTGTTTTAACTGAGTGTCAGCACACATACACACATATGTATAAGCATTGTACAGGCATTTTATTGTACACATACATTAAAAAAATGCTCATTAAAATACAGTTTTGCTTCTTATTGTGTGCATCTTGGCACATTTAAAAAGAGATAACTTTATGGAACATGACTACAGTTCTCTCACATTTAAAACCAATATAAAGACGGAAGCATCTAAGTGTGTTTAGATGAACGGTACTCCTTAAATGAAGTTATATCATGACAAAATGTTTCAAAATGTGGATTTCCTCGAAGATAAGCTCATTTTTTTTCTTTCAATCTGAGATTGTTCATAATTATTTCAAAGATATATTTGGCTATGTGACAGTGACCCTGATAAACATTAACAAGTGCAATGTAAGAATGCTTGCAACCTTCAACCTGATCCGAAAGTCCCCTAAGGCCCATTTCAATCCATAAGATACTCCTGGTACCTAAACTTTTACCATCAAAGTTGTTCAAATTCTGCTAATGTATATACCCAGTAGCACAACCATCATGCCTGAGCTAATGGCAACAATTTCATGCCTTAAGACCATTTTCTATGCTCTGAAAACTGTGCTCTGCTGGGCAAATTCAGTGCACTGCCTTTGTAATCGCAGCAATGATGAGCACTTCTATCAAAACTACAACTAGGAGAGCTGATGTCATTTTCTAACTCTTGAACAAGTTAATAACCCAGGCTCCCATCTAAAATGAAAGACTTGTCTTCTTCAACACCAGCAAGTTCAAACATAGTACTTTCCTACCAAATGAGCATCCTCACTGCTGGTGATTTCACAGTTTTATTTATTTACCTCTACTGTTTGCTTGTTCCTCTGGATTTATTTTTGCACTTTATTAGTGCCATTAATGTTTTCCTCTACCCCAGTCTGCCCAATAGCTTTCTGCTTAGGACATCATACAAACTATGAACTCAAAGCTATGATCTTGAACTCCTTCAGGGTAAGTAATGCCAATAATGGTACAGATAATCTTCAAGTAAACTATTCAAAACAGCTACTAAACTCTAGGTTAATTATAATACGCCTTTTCCTTATTCTTCTATCCTAAAAACTGTTTCTTCTCCTAAAAAAACCTCAGTTCATACCTAAATGCTGAAATAAATTTCCTGGATATATAGCCTCATTCTAAATAGATTGATCTGGAAGTAATGCCACAATGAAAACTACAACAGATTTAAAAAGCACAATAACACTGGTAGAGAAAACTCTCACTATTCTTCAAAATACTTCCAACCATCAGCTACATATTCTCACTAGCAGTGAAAAAGAGCCTGTCTACTGCACTTACAAACATCTGCACCAGAGGAGGTGACCCACTATTCCACTACTGCTGAGATGATATTGTTGCTAGGAAAATATTGTCCCCACAGTCCATCTTTCATCAGCTCAAACAGATGGAAGTCAGAAGGCATCGATTCTGGAATATGAGGTGGGTATGGTAGAACAATGCAGCCAAGCTTGGTAATGTGCTCCACAGTCTTCAAACTGGTATGAGGCCTGGCATTATCATGTTGCAAGAGAATGATTGTCTTCTCTGACCTGACTCTGGAAGTTTGAATCTCCAGCTTATTTAGTGTCATGTTGTAGTGATCAGAGTTGTTTGCCTGTCCAGGTTCCGGGAATTCCAGAAGGATTACCCCTTTCCTATCCCAAAAGACAGTGAACATCATTTTATCCACTGAGAGCTGTGTCTTGAAATTTTCCTCAGTAAGAAATTCACATGTTGCTACTCGATTGTCTGCCATTTTGACTCGGGCTCATAGTGGTGATACCATGTCCTGTCCCTGGTAATTATGTGACCTGGGAAACCGTCACTTCAACCTTATATTGATTCAGTCAGTTCTGACAAACCTTTATACAGTGTACTTTCAATTCCTTTGTACACATTCATGAGATCAACCTACTGCAAATTTCATTATATTTCAACATTGCTACCATTGTTTACTACACACTGAAACCAATATTCAGCTCTGTATACAGTTCCGTGGTCATAAACCACATGCTTACAAGAATGAGCTGGTCAAGACACTCATCATTTTTTGGTTTGCCAGATGTGCATGGCCATCTGGAAGGTGATTTGTCCTTCACATCACTGTCACTGCTGCTGAAACACAAACCCATTGTCGCATTGTGCTCACATCCACTGTTTGGTCTCCACAAATACTCAGCAAGTATTGATGAATGCCATCAATGAGTGCCATTTTTCCTTCATGGAGTAACTCAGTGACATACCTTTGCTTCACAGGCACTTTCATGTCAGATGACATCTTCCATGTCAGACAATACTGTGTCAGACTGTCTGCTGTCATCTGTCACACAGCAACAAAATGTAATGCAATACTGATATGAAGGTTCAACCTGTATCGCCATACTGCCAACATCTGCCTCTGATACCATGGGCTGACATAATAAAATAAGAGGCATTACTTTCAGAGTAGCCCTTTTAAATGCAATCTTTTTAAATAATAAGTCCATGTAAATAAGTTATATTGAATCAAAGATGTAATTTCAAATGCACTTTTTCTTTTGGGGATTTCGATGCTTTCTGAGCTAATGAAAGTCTTATTTTTAGGTGTAAATCATTGTTCTCTTCAGAAATAATTTTGAACTTAATCTGAATTAACTTAGACAAACTTTGGCTTCTTGTTTTTCCACAATCAGTACAGCTATGCAATGGGAAGCCCAAGCTGTTGAATTATCATGATCATGCTGTGTCCCACACTTACTTGTGTTGTATTAAATAATAGTGTAAACATGGAAAATTTGCTGCAGAGACTATTATGACAGTCTTTGAAGTACTGAAGGAATCATGACTAATTTCATGTCTTTTCTATTAAAATATTCAGAAATACTTTATGAGTGGAATTGCATAGTGTAGGAGTATTTTATGCAATCAGTAAAATACATTATCTCATGCCCTATGTCTATAGGATTCAGATTTATATAATAACATAATTATCCCTCATTATTCATATTTCATGTTTTAGATTTTTAATTTAGACTTTGCTGTTATTATTAATTCAGCTGAAGTGAAAGATGATGCATGACAGCATAAACATAGAATCCAGCTTGATGTAAAGCTTTTATATTCAAGGCATCCTAAAACACTTCATAGAGTCTGTTGATAGGCATAATTAAGGAAGGAACTCCCATTAAGCAGAGAAAGCTGTTTGATGGCTCCCAGAAAAATTGAGATTATGTTTTTAAATGTGAGATTGAAAAGAAAACACATTCTTATACAAACTTTTAACAGGGAGAACATGCTAGGGAAAGAAGTGGCATTTGTCCTCTCTTGGTATATATTTTTTTTTATATCTCTAAAAATGTATTAAACAATATTTTAAGAAACTGGCTTCAAACCACGAGGGGAATAAAAGAGAGCAAAGGCAGATATTTGTTCTGAAAATTCAAACTATTGTGACTGTATTTCAGAGCCTGGTGACATGCCATGCACATGTTATTACTAACTTTCAGACAGACAGCATGGATGAAGATGGGAATGTCATTCCAGGTGCTAGACATTAATCTGAATATCTCACTGCTTTACTGTGGTTTAAGAGATGTGGATAATAAGTCCAGGCCATATTATGACACCTTAATTTATGTTGAATTATATCTTGTGCAACATCAAGTCCCATTGAAATCAGGTGATATTCTTTCCAGAGAAATGTTTGAGTCCATGTGGTAGAATATTGTTCTTTGACAACATCTGTAGATGAAATCATACAATAAACATTATTGCTTCTGTCAAAGTAGGGCAACAAAAATATTTTCTATACAAATTTTGAAAATTTTCTAGGATGGAAGTTCTTGATAACATCATTTCAGTTTATTTTTGAACATGTGTTTGCTTTGCCACAGAGAAGTAATGACAATAAGACACTAACATTATATCAGAAAATGAATGAAGCCATGGATATGAGTTATTGAAGTTATGACGCTGACTCAAGTTTTGACCTGAAATTCAGATAGGAATTTAGTGCTATGATGTTAACAGCTGCCATAAATCATAATAGACCATTTCAGCCTATGGGAACTCAGACCTCCTGGGTATTGACATAAACAATTGCAAAGATGTACAATAAAAATACCATGAAATTAAATCATTTTAATGTTTATCTTTTTCTTGTATGGTTTTAATGTTATCTTCTACAAACAAAATCACAGATAATTCTATTAAAAATTTTTGAAACTACTGTTGGTAACCATTTAGGCTCTTTCACAGTGATTTCGTTCTGCCTGAGTCTGTGTCACAGTCGTAATATTGGAGTAATTGTAAAGCCTATAGCTGTAATATTGCTAATGGTGAAACACCTTCAACAATCTCACTGAACACTGTTGTAATGGATTTCACAAAGACAGCTTTTGGGAAAATTAACATAATAGAGAAAAGGAGCAGCAGAAATTGGCAATGGAAAATCTCTAGTTCAAAAGAGAATATTTTAATTGATCTAGTTGGATATCTAGTTTTAGCATGATCTTAGCAGATTATATAATCACAAAACCTCGCAGCAAAACTGACAGAAAGTACCAAGATGTAAGTGTGCAATTCAGGCTTGTACAATAATGAAAGCACACTAGGTGTTCCTTACAATATGCCATCATTTTTGACTTTAAGGATGATGTTACAGAATAACCTTGTCTCTAATAATAACCCTCTTTACCATTCAATCTCATGTGCCTGCACTTGTGTCTTCAGCAAGGTTTCTTAGGGGGATTGGTGTTTGTGCATGTAAAAGCATCATGGATTGTCTTCTGGTGTACTGTAGGGAATGAAGTAGAAAAAGCATTGCAATGCTCTCTGCCTCTTTCAGATACTTAGTTTCCAGTTCTACAAACAGCTTTGAGAGAAGCTGTTGAGGGGAGCTGTCCTATTCCCCCAGGCAGTTCTTCACTACTGTCAAGCTGACAAGGCTGGTCCCTACATCACGATTTTTGCTAGCACGGGTCTGAGTGCTTATATTTATTGTAGCAGCTGAGAAAATCTTTCAGTGTCAGTTTCGAAGGTTTTTGATGTAGGCTGTCACACCTCCTTCCTGACAGTGTTTACTGCAGTTAAGATGTGAGGATTCCTGATGAGTGTTCACTGTACAGAAGTACAGAGCCCAGAAAAAGAGGCATTTACACTGACCTCAAGATCCCTTTCAGATGCTCCCTGTCCCTCTGTGTCTAGAGCAAAGATGGGCTCATGCTTTAGGGAAATACATTGATAAGCATGGGGATTCCCCATGTGGTGAATGAGAATGGTCATCAAGATACTCAAGCAAAGAAGAGGCGATCAACTTCCTACTCAAGCAGGCTGACTTGCTTTTTATAATGTGTCATGCTGTGTTTTTAGGGCCATTATTCTTGCCATGCAGAAAGCTTCATTACTTTGTGAATCAGAAAAAAGAGTGATTCTGGCCATAAAACAAGATCTCATTAATGTCTCCATTAAAGTAGTTAACTCAGCAGATCTTTTCATAACTCCACTGGTTTCTTCATTCCTAATATGTATAAAGAAGGTTTCAAATAAAATTACTAGAAAAACCATCAATATATGGTTCTTTATTTTCTGTTCTAGATTACCATACTTCTACTTGCTTCCTTCAGTGTCTTCTACTGATATCCATCAGATGCTGTCACCTCTAAAGGTTTCCTGTGTTCCCAGTCTCTTTTACTGTCTTTTTTCCATGCTCACCTCTCCTTCTTGTCTTCTCTTTACAACTCCTCATTGAACATATACAAACTGAGATTTTTGGTTATTTCAGCTTGGCTGGCTATGGGTCTTTTTTCATGGAAACAACATAGAAAGATTCATGACATGATGGTGCCTGTCTCTTGTCCCACTTCATGCCATCTGCTAATACTGCTGCTTTGCCAAACATTTTCTACAGAACAAATGAAAGTTAGAAATTCTCAGTTCAGCAGAAGGAAACTTTTATCATGTCTCTAGAAACTGTTAATCTGAAAATGCTCAATTCTCACCCTGCAAAGCACCCTAAAAATTAGTTGAAATTTTCACATTAAATGACAAAATCTAGGAAGCACTGATTAATGAATGTGAAATAAAAAGATCATAAAAAAAAACCCTAAAAGGGCTTGCAAGAATTGTCACTAGGATCTTATAATGAAAACAGAGTAGTTACTGATAGTGGGGCTAAAATCTGCCCATGGATTTCAGTGGAATTATTCATATAGATCCAAATGGAGTTTTCAGCCTGAGCTTGCAAGGAAATCACGTTTGATTTCGTATTCTCATCATATCAGTTACAAATGTTATCATTTCTGTCATTATATGTATATATAATGTTATGTTCTTGTCTCAAAGAGATAGAAGCAGCATATTAGGAAGGTAAGAAAAAGGAAAAAAAATCTATGTATAATTACTTTACAATATAATCAAATGACACTATTGAGCATTATAGTGCTTCTATGCCATGCTCAGACTGAAATTTTAATTTTTACTCTTGATATGATTATTATTTTATTGCTTCCTTAAAATTGCCATTCTCCTTATGAGAGAGTTTCAGAGCAAACAAATGTGAAATAAGTAGATCTGAAATGTGTGGTATGGGTGATGAAACCACCAGGTTAAATTACTTTGTTCTGGGTTTAGAGGCTGTAGATAATTCTCCTTGATTTAGTAAAAGTTAGGAAAGTACTTTAAAATAATTGAGACCCCACTAAAGTAGAAGGAAGAAAAGATGGTAGACACAGATGTACAAAAACATTATTAAAGCATAGCATAAGTAATGTAATAAATTCTCCACTTCCAATTTGAAAGCAATTGGGAATATGAGCACTTTCAGGAGCTGATGCTGATATCAAATGAATTCAAATTTTACATGCATTGTGAGTAATACAGAACAGCATAAAGACTGCTTAGCATAAATTGTGGCTTAGTAATTAAATTGTGACTCTTAAAACATTGTCCTCCACACAAAAGCCCTTGCAAATAAATGAGTTGCCTGAAAGTGCAGTTTTAATAAAATTTACTTCTATATATTCCAGCCTACTTCCCAATCATTGTGTTGTTTAAGTTTAATGCAGTTTTTCTAGTTAATCCTTTTTCACACAATCAAAATTTCTAAAACATTTGCTTCTGAGATTCTGAAGTTTAATCATTGAACTTTTGTCTAGCAATCAAAAAAGCACTGCATCATATTGATTGCTGCTGCCAAGAGCCTCTCAGTCCTTAGGACTCTGGGCAATTTTCTTGGGGAACTGGAGCTAACTAGGGCCAGTAGGAACCAGCTCACCTCTGTCTCATCCTCTGCCTGTTTGTAAAAGAAAGTTCCAGTAACTTAAAGTCTGTTATATACAGAATGCACCTCCCAGCAGCCAATAATTTAATGGCTAATCTTTCCATACATAATCTCTGTTTAAGATAGTCACCAATCTTCAGCTCGCAGACTTAAATCTGAGGCTTCTCAAATTGTAAAAGTATTAAACAAGCTTATTTTACACTGGTTATTCTTCCAACAGAACTACAGTGATTCATTTATTCTACTGTTTGATGGTAATGTCTCCTTCCTGAATGCATTCCCAAGTGCTATGGTCTTGTACACAGCTGTGATGTTGGTCTTTCAATGTGAGAAATATCTGCTTTTATCAGTGCAAAAGAAGGGCTTAAATGGTTCAGGACACAAGCCCTTTTCCTCCTATAGCAGTTTGTTCAATGAGACACAATCCCTATGCTATAAGATCCTTCCATACTGAATTCATTTATGTTCTGTACAAAACTGGCTGTACCAGAACACATTTCTCTGATCATTGACATTATGTGGAACTGGCAATTAAAAGCAATATGCTAGATATGATCTTATGGGCTGCAGGCACAAACTTCAAGTTGCTGTTTTGAAGCAAAAATAACACTTCAGTCAACTGAAAAAAAACCCAACAACCATATTTATGAAATCTTGTTGCTATCAAAGTCAGTAGTAAAACTTTTGTTAACTTCAGAAAAGCTGGTATTTATAGTCTACTTTCAAATGACATAGAGTATAGAAAAAATGGGCCTTGAAAATCTGGTCGGCCAGGCAAACACAGAGAACCTAGCAGCTGTAATGTCCACCACTCCCTTTATGGGTAGTAGAATGGATCCATTAGCTCCTTTATATCAACCATCCTGTTTGAAGACAACTCTTAAGATCAGGAGTGACATTATAGATGATGTTATGTTTTCCTTCCATTAAAACCACCTTCCTTTGTACTCTGCCAGCACAGATAGAAACATCCCAGAACACAGTGAAGTAAATTTTCCGAAAGACAACCATTGGTCTTCATTGATGGGGTGAAATAGTGATTTAATTCCTTTCATGTACATCACCATCACTACACTTTGTACCAGGATGGAAATTTCTCCTTGCAGCCACACTTTCAGGCTTTTTTTTCCTCCATTTTCATTGTTGAATATGAGAGAAGCCTACCATCAAAGCTTTTGATGAATTCACTGCATTTCATTGAGTTTACAAGTATCTAGAAGATACAATACACAAGTTGTGTGATGCACATTCCTTTTCAATTTTTACTACATTTGTCTATATGGAGAGTTTGAAACATCATCAGACTTTCCTAAACTGAATACTCATCTCCTGAGAAGATGGGTCAGCCACAGCCTAACAAAGGAGACATGCCTTGCAACTCTTTGGCTGACAGCAGTCCCCACTTCCTGATTTTCTGTCTCTTTTCCAGAGGAAGGATCTTTTCAGAGAGCTCCAGATCTGCTCTCTGCTTTAACTTGTGGAATCGAAGGCAAGACTGAAGTCATGGTAGCCATGATGGAAGAGGAACATTTTGTGTAACTTCTGCTGCTGCTGAGTCCAAGCTGGGAGAGAGGGGAAAGGGAGAAGATGGTGAGATCTGAGAAGTATTCACTCTATTGTTTGTATATGTCAGTCTCTTTAACATTTATTTCTCCATTTCTGAAAGTCTGAAATGGTTCACAGGTGCATACTTCCTTGTTCTCTCTGAAGCCATGTCTCATAGCTCTCAGGGAAATGTACTTGCAACCAACACAGGGTAACCCCAACTGAATCCCTGTTCCTTAGCAATGCCGTAAGTAGTACTTTTTTTTTTTTTCCCCTTATGGCTTATTATTTCAATGTTTTATATGTGTTTGATCTCTTCCTGTTTTAAATAAATGTTAGTGACATATGTTGTTTTGGGGAAATCAGAATGGGGAACAGAAGAAGTTTATTAGCCCTAAAGTCTTCTTTGTCATCCTGTCAGCTTTACTACATGACAAGGGATAAGGCTTAGATAAAAAAGCAGGACTGATCCTACATCAAAATAAGGAATGAACTCTTGTGCTTAAAACTGCACTCACATGAATGCAGCCATTGAATGGTAAGCGAATCTTTGAAGCTGAAACCTTTCAAAAAGGGTTTCAGCCTGTTAAGATATCTATACATGCACACAAGTCTTCCTATTTGACACTTCTTATTTCTACAGTTGGTGACAACTAGATGACAAATCAAGCACTCCCAGCACAAATACCAAATCAGGAAATCCAGAAATGACAGCGCTAAAGGATCATACATGAAGCAGGGAAAACTCTTTGCAAATACTTGAGTGAAAATTTGTACGAATACATGGCCATGGATGCTGATTCCTTAATACTTCAGTCGCCATTAGAAGCTCCTCATTTGTTTATGTATGCCTTGCAACATATCATCAGGCACTACAACTTTTTTGTTCAGTATCCCAGTACTTTCCTCAGAGTATGCAGACTTAGGAGCAAAGCAGTAGATGTGTTAAGCTTTTTCAGTGACTCAAACATCAATGTCTCGATCAAAGATACAGTTGAGTTGAAAAGCCATTATTTCCATAGAGGCTTTAATGCCTTTGCATGTGTCCTTAATCTTATACCACAGTGACAAAGAGGAATGAGGTGATCAACTCTGTGTGCTTGTTTAATGTCACATAAAACAGACTATTTTATCTCCACTGATTCTGCAAGGTTTATTACTGTTATCTCAAGTGACAACAATGTCACTGTTGTCATATCTGCTCTGTGATTTTTAGGTCATATGCTATCATCATCACAGTGCTGCATGAAAGATGAAGCTGATCTGGTCTGGGACTGTACAGCCA
This sequence comes from Odontophorus gujanensis, assembly GCA_013399175.1. Taxonomy (NCBI): domain Eukaryota; kingdom Metazoa; phylum Chordata; class Aves; order Galliformes; family Odontophoridae; genus Odontophorus; species Odontophorus gujanensis. Next base: position 38,712 of record VXAB01006374.1, read on the forward strand.
GGGAACATGAAATCCAGCGAAAGAAAAGGGAAAACTGTGTTGCATTTCAAGCAAAAATGCTTGGGGTGGGGGGAAATCATGTACAGACATGAAAAAGAAAAAATGTAGAGACACTAGAGAAAACAAATCCAGAAGTAAGCTGGTCAGATTGAAAGGATCTATATAAGGCATTCTGTTGTAAAAAAACTCAGTTCTCATCTCATGTTTTTCCCTATTGTCATAGACTAGCTGATGACTGACTGTTGATGTGATTAGGCCGTTGGTCTTTTGATTTCACAGAATAAAATGCAATCCTATTTCAGCGCTTCATATGTTCCATCTTCCTTACTTTGTATCCTTAAAAGTTCAGTGTTTTTATCTTCCCTCTTTCCATAGTATTATTCATCATACCTTTTGTACGGGAACTGTTGAATCACGACCGGAACCACTGATTGATCACCTGAGGCGAGCCCTGAGTCCGCACAGGGGCACAGGTGAAGGTAATGTACCTGTGTGATTGGAAGGGGTGGAGTCTGGCTCTACCTCTCCCAGACCCCATTTAAGGGCTGACCACCACCAGGGAAGGATCTCTTGTTGGAGATCCCTCCTGTGTGGAGTCCTCAGTGAGCCCCAACCATTGTAAAAAGTGAGCCACCCTTTACTTACCAGTAGTCTGTGTACCATCTATATAAAGCCTTACAGAAATATACCATCCTCTGTGATATCTCCTCTGAATTCCATCCTTTCGAATTATCCACCCTGTACCTTTTTCTATGAACATTCCAATATTTTGCATACTGCAATTCAGTGCCCATTCACGTGTGACCTGAAATAATCTTAAACTAGGAAATTTTTGACCATTTTTTTTAGCATGCTGCTAATGCTAGTGCAATGCTTATCAAGATATCTTCTCCATAATGACAAGATATTATTATGGAAATGATAGATACATCTGGTTCTTTTATATTTATAGCGAATGTTATCCATCCTTACTGAGGTGAAAGAGATTTTATTTCACAAGTATATGATTATGTAAATAAAAACTATTGAAACATCTTCAAGTTAGCAGATGAAATAAAGGAGCAATTCTCTACAATGAGAGTTCTTCCCTTTTTCAAAAATATTTTTATATCCAGTCATCAGTGATTTATCATTGCACCACATTCCTCTCTCATGTCCTCATAGGATTATTACTTAATAGGTTTTATAGAAATTTTAGATATGGCATAAAGAAAGACAAGACAAGTGGAGCCTGAGGGATAAAGCATTTGTTTTATGTATGCTTTTCCTGTGTGTGGTAGTAAACAAACTAAAAAACAAATAAAGATCTCCACCAGATGTACAAAATTAAACCCACAGGATGAAGTTTCAAAGGAGAATGGCATTAATGGCAATTTTAACATAGCCAAACAATCAAAGGAATCTCTGGTGTAGCATTACTTTAACAAGAGTGGTAGTGAAAAACTTGCTAAAAGGAAAAAAGGATCACCTTCTTTTCACAGTGAAATGATGACAAGGCCTGCAGAGCATGCTAAAAAGAGCAAACTAAACATGGTAATTAGACTTTCTACTTGTCAGTGCAGCCTCTGAAGACTTAAGCAGGTTCAGCTGAAATGTTGAACTAGAAGAGAAATTGCCTGCAAAAGCTAAGATGATGGCCAAATGTTTCTGAAACATGTTCTGTATTTCAGATTTTATGTAGTTGGTTTGTTTGTTTTCCCATGTTATTTCAGTTCAGTTTATTTCTGCACCCTGCTGCCATTGCTGGTACTTTGGGACAGCTGGGTTCCTGGGTCTATAAAGGGGTGTCAGTGTGTCTGGCTCTTAGAGAGTGACACACACAGGTCTAGTTCTATCTGGGACTATCACAAAGATATAATGCGATGTTTTGCAGCCTCATACTGAGTTTCACTAGTGGGGATAGCAAATAGCTCTTTTCATAACAACATTAAAGTGTGACATTCCCCTTAAATTTAAATAACAGAATTTTACTATTTTACCCCATTTCACTACGATTTCACTACACTTGTACTGGAATCATCTACTACTGCAGATAAGCCTTTGCTACAATGTTATATTACCAGCAAGTATTTGGCTGCTGCTTTCCATACTTGGAGCACCACTGGAACTGTCAGAGTGATGGTGCTAAGTTTCTTAGCTGTGTTATCAGTTTAATGATCAAATCAAGGAGCAATTGTAATTTACAATGATATATCTAAACTGGATCTTAAAAGCTCGTTTATTTTGAGAGTCATTTCCTACTTCCTGAGCCACAGTGATTATCAAGCTCTTTTGAGGCAGCTGACCTCTAGCTGGAAAATGAGTTTTAAGGTGGTTTGTGTCACCAGTGATATATGCACTGGGTAACATGCAGGTGCCCTGTGTACAGAGTCCCTCAACTATTTGGAATGCATTTTGGTGAAGTCATTTGTACTATGGATTATAGGAATGCAGGAAATACCTCTTCATTTTCCCAGCCTTCTTCCTGCCATGAATCTCTCTTAATTCAAAGGCTTCTCCACTCTGGTACATCACTGTGAAGCAGTTGTTTCAGCCATTCCTGAGTTATATAGGATGACTCTTACCATGCTGAAATCTTCAGTGTAAGGGTAGCAGCCCTGAGGTGGGCTGATACTTCTACAGTAAATTGCCTGAAATTTTAGATGATTAGGTAAAAATTAAGCGGGTTTCCTCCTCTACTATCCCTAAAATATTTCCAAACTCCATTGGATCTCTTTTGGTCCAGTTGAGGCAGCATTTCTCACAGCACTTCTCTGTGATACCTCACAGCATTGTTAGCTGTATATGGTTTCACCAACACCAACAGTTTTGTCTGCCTTGACAGAGAGTCTCAGTACAAATGCAGCCCTACAGCAGCAGCAGCAACAGCAATCATTACTCCTACCCTCCATGTTAAGACTGTTCAGTTCTCCCTGCTCTGTCCCTGTTACTGTGGGTAACAGATGAAGTTGAAGCAAAGTTATGTAGGAGTAAAGGGATTCCAGTTTCCATTTCATTAGGTCTTTCTATTCCTTCATATATATTCTTCTACTGACTCTTCACCCTACCATTTCTCTTATTTTTCTGTTCTCTCTCGCAATAGTAGAGCCCCTTGGCATTCTTCCTTCTCCATATAGTCTTGTTTTACATATGTGTGTCACTTCATCTAATTGCCCTAGGTCACATCAACCCACGAAGACAGATTCTATTTCCTCCCCAGCTCTCAGGAAGCAGAAGTTTCTACAAGAAAAATCTTGACTTTAAATTGGTTTTGCACATCTTGCTTTCAGTGAAGAACTTGGAGAAGCAGATGAAATTGAAAAAGAACTAATGTTAAGAGTCTTCACTACTATGAAGCTGATCATTGAAATACTGAGATTAGTTTCCAGAATACAGATTGAAAATCAGTATTTTTCTTTTTAGAAAATCAAAGAAACAGTAAGAATAAATGTAACAAGCAATTGAAACATAATTAAGTATAAATAAACGGTCCAAATTGTATGAAAGTAATTCAATTTTTTCCTATACCTTCATGAATTCTACAAAAGTCTTCTCTCTTTGGATAGAGGAAATATCTCCTATACTGAGAAAAATATAGTAGAGATTTCGTGTGGGAATCAAATGTGAAAAAATTAAAAACAATGCATTTGTACAAGATCAAGGTGTGTATCTTGTCCCTCCTTGATTTTTCTTGGGATAACTAACCAGGTAATATACCAAACAGGTCTATTTATATATATTTGCAGCTGCTGTTTATGATTTGTTCCACTGCTGATACAATCAATCTGAATTCATAATATCTGTTCTGCTGCAGAAATGTCTCATGTTGGAAACACAGTAAAATGTAAGAGGTCCTGTGGTAGTACAAATGGGTGTGACACAATGTCTTCACTGCAAGGTCAGGCATGAGCAGATTGCTGATGAACTTTTTGCTTATAAGTTTAATTGGTTTGGTCTGTTAGCTAATATCCTTAAAAACAAGTTGGAACAAAATGGAACAGGCTGATTTTTATTTATGTATTCCATATTTGAAAGTTTTACCTATTATGAAAGTTATTGACTGAAATTGTGAATATTGCCTGTACATGAATATTTGCAGTGCTGACACTTCAGACTAGCTTACTGTATTATTGCATTTTCAGGTGATGGTTTATGCATGACTCTACTCAAGAATACACTAAAGATTGTTGTCCTGTCTGCATTTATATTTTGATGTTATGTATGATCATATTTAAGTGATATCCTGAGATGGGACCAGTTCCTGAAAACCTTACTTGTTAGTAACCAGTCCACAAAGCAGAAGTGGAGAGTCATTACAACTGGGACAAGTACTGCTGTAAAATTGTGTCATTATGCAATAATTTGAAAAGTCAGTGAGGAAACGTGTGCTACTGGATGTACAAAGAAGGACTGATAGGTAATGTGAAGACTGGGAACACCCTTGTCTGTAGTGAACATGAGAAACTGGAGTTTGGGGTCTTGCATGGAAGAAGTATGGCAGAAGACTGGACTTCAGGAGAGCTGACTTTGGCCTCTTAATGGACCTACTTGGAGGTATCCTGTGGGTTAAAGCAATGGCAGATAAGGGGGGCTAAGAGAGCTGTTCAATGTTCTAGCATGACCTCCTACAAGCTGAAGAGCAGTGCATCCTTGAGAGTAATAAATCAGGCCAAGGTGGCAAGAAACCTGCATGGATGAACAAGGAACTTATGGAAAAACTAGAATGGAAGAAGTTTACAGAATATGGAAAAAAGATCTTGACATTTGGAAGGTATAAAGGAACATGGTCCAAGTATACAGGGATGTCACAAGGAAGGTTAAGGCCCAACTATAATTAAATCTATCAGAGGAGGGAAAGGACAACAAGAAGAGTTTATTCAAGTATATTAATAATAAATGGAAAACTAAGGAAAATATGGGCCCGCTTCTGAGTGGTGTGGGTGTACTGATGACTAGGGACACTGAGAAGGTCAAGTTTCTGAATGCATTCTTTACTTCAGTCTTTACTGGTAAGACTGGCCCTCAGGAATCCCAGACCCTGGAGGTAAGAAAGAGAGTCTGGAGAAAGGAAGACTTCACCTTGATCAAGGAAGATCTGTTTAGGGTTAGTTTAGGCAAACTGAACACACACAAATCTATGTGGTGCACCCATGAGTGCTGAGGGAGCTGACAAAAGCGATTGTCAAACTACTCTCTATCAACTTTAAAAGCTCATGAAGAATTAGAGAGGTGCCTGAGGAATGGAGGCAAACTAATGTCACTCCAGTCTTCAAAAAGAGGACCCAAGAAACTAGAGGACAGTCAACCTCAACTCCATCCCTGGAAAAATGATGGAACAACTTATTCTGGATACTGTCTCAAAGCAAGTGGAAGAAAAGAAGGTTATCAGGAGTAGTCAACACGGATTCACCAAGGGAAAATCATACGTGACCTATTTAGTAGCCTCCTATGATGCGCAGTGTACCTTGAAACTAGCAAGGCTTTTGTCACTGTCTCCCATAACATCCTTGTAGGTACACTTAGAAGTGTGGTGAGAATTGGTGGTGAATGGACTTAAGTCCCGTTGGTGACCAGTCACCAGTGGTGTTCTCCAGGGGTTGGTAATGGGGCCTGTCTTATTCAATATCTTTATTGATGACCTGGATGCAGGCACTGACTGCACCCTCAGTAAGCTTACAGATGACACCAAGTTGGCAGGAAGTGTTGATCTGCCTGTGAGTAGGAAGGCCCGAGAGAGATCTGGACAGGCTGAATCATGGAGCTGAGGCCAATGGGATGATGTTCAACAAGACCAAGTGCTAGGTCCTTCACTTTGGCCATAACAACCCCAAGCAACTCTACACGCTTGGGGCATAGTGCCTGGAAGAATGTGTAGAGGAAACAGACCTGGGGGTATTGGCTGATGCTCAGCTGCACAAAATGAGCAAGCGGTGTGCTCAGGTGGCCAAGAAGCTCAATGACATCCTGGATTGCATCAGAAATAGTGTTGCCGGTAGGAGCAGGGAAGTAACTGTACTTCTGTACTCAGCACTGGTGAGGCCACATCTCGAGTACTGTGTTCGGTTTGGGGCCTCAGAGTACAAAAAAAAATTGAGGTCCTGGAGCATTTCCAGAGAAGTGCAACAAAGCTGGTGAGGTGTATGGAGCACAGGTCTTATGAGGAGTGGCCGAGGGAGCTGGGATTGTTCAGTCTGGAGAAGAGGAGGCTGAGAGGAAACCTTATTGCTCTCTACAACTATCTGAAAATAGGTTGTAATGAGCTGGGGGTTGGCCTCTTCTCCCATTTGACTAGCAATAGGACTAGAGGTAATGGCCTCAGGTTGAGTTAGCGGAGATTCAAGATGGATCTTAGGAAATACTTCTTCTCCAAGGGGGTGGTCTGGCACTGGAATGGGCTCCCCAGGGAGGTGATAGTGTCGTAGTTCTAGAGGTATTAAAGAAAGGTTTAAATGTGGTACTGAGGGACATGGTTTAGTGGGAAATATTGGTGGTAGGTGGATGGTTGGACTGGATGATCTTAGAGGTCTTTTCTAACCTCAGTGATTCCATGATTCTATGAAAGTGTGGAATGGATGAGTGAACAGAGATGCGGACTCAGAAATGGCTGACTGGCAATGCTCAGATAGTCATGATCAGTGGTGCAGAGTCTGGTTGGAGGCCTGTAACTAGAGGTGATCCCTAGGNTAAATGGAAAACTAAGGAAAATATGGGCCCGCTTCTGAGTGGTGTGGGTGTACTGATGACTAGGGACACTGAGAAGGTCAAGTTTCTGAATGCATTCTTTACTTCAGTCTTTACTGGTAAGACTGGCCCTCAGGAATCCCAGACCCTGGAGGTAAGAAAGAGAGTCTGGAGAAAGGAAGACTTCACCTTGATCAAGGAAGATCTGTTTAGGGTTAGTTTAGGCAAACTGAACACACACAAATCTATGTGGTGCACCCATGAGTGCTGAGGGAGCTGACAAAAGCGATTGTCAAACTACTCTCTATCAACTTTAAAAGCTCATGAAGAATTAGAGAGGTGCCTGAGGAATGGAGGCAAACTAATGTCACTCCAGTCTTCAAAAAGAGGACCCAGGAAACTAGAGGACAGTCAACCTCAACTCCATCCCTGGAAAAAATGATGGAACAACTTATTCTGGATACTGTCTCAAAGCAAGTGGAAGAAAAGAAGGTTATCAGGAGTAGTCAACACGGATTCACCAAGGGAAAATCATACTTGACCTATTTAGTAGCCTCCTATGATGAGCACAGTGTACCTTGAAACTAGCAAGGCTTTTGTCACTGTCTCCCATAACATCCTTGTAGGTACACTTAGAAGTGTGGTGAGAATTGGTGGTGAATGGACTTAAGTCCCGTTGGTGACCAGTCACCAGTGGTGTTCTCCAGGGGTTGGTAATGGGGCCTGTCTTATTCAATATCTTTATTGATGACCTGGATGCAGGCACTGACTGCACCCTCAGTAAGCTTACAGATGACACCAAGTTGGCAGGAAGTGTTGATCTGCCTGTGAGTAGGAAGGCCCGAGAGAGATCTGGACAGGCTGAATCATGGAGCTGAGGCCAATGGGATGATGTTCAACAAGACCAAGTGCTAGGTCCTTCACTTTGGCCATAACAACCCCAAGCAACTCTACACGCTTGGGGCATAGTGCCTGGAAGAATGTGTAGAGGAAACAGACCTGGGGGTATTGGCTGATGCTCAGCTGCACAAAATGAGCAAGCGGTGTGCTCAGGTGGCCAAGAAGCTCAATGACATCCTGGATTGCATCAGAAATAGTGTTGCCGGTAGGAGCAGGGAAGTAACTGTACTTCTGTACTCAGCACTGGTGAGGCCACATCTCGAGTACTGTGTTCGGTTTGGGGCCTCAGAGTACAAAAAAAAATTGAGGTCCTGGAGCATTTCCAGAGAAGTGCAACAAAGCTGGTGAGGTGTATGGAGCACAGGTCTTATGAGGAGTGGCCGAGGGAGCTGGGATTGTTCAGTCTGGAGAAGAGGAGGCTGAGAGGAAACCTTATTGCTCTCTACAACTATCTGAAAATAGGTTGTAATGAGCTGGGGGTTGGCCTCTTCTCCCATTTGACTAGCAATAGGACTAGAGGTAATGGCCTCAGGTTGAGTTAGCGGAGATTCAAGATGGATCTTAGGAAATACTTCTTCTCCAAGGGGGTGGTCTGGCACTGGAATGGGCTCCCCAGGGAGGTGATAGTGTCATAGTTCTAGAGGTATTAAAGAAAGGTTTAAATGTGGTACTGAGGGACATGGTTTAGTGGGAAATATTGGTGGTAGGTGGATGGTTGGACTGGATGATCTTAGAGGTCTTTTCTAACCTCAGTGATTCCATGATTCTATGAAAGTGTGGAATGGATGAGTGAACAGAGATGCGGACTCAGAAATGGCTGACTGGCAATGCTCAGATAGTCATGATCAGTGGTGCAGAGTCTGGTTGGAGGCCTGTAACTAGAGGTGATCCCTAGGGATCAACAGTGGGTCCAGTCTTGTTCAGCATATGAGTACAGCAAGTTTGCTGATGATACAAAGCTGACACACTAGAAGACTGTGCTGCTATTCATTGAGATCTGGACAGTTTGGAAAGGCAAGGCAAAGAGAAATTTAGGGAGATTCAACAAGGCCAAGTGCAGTGTCCCCCACACTGGGGAGAAATAGCTGCATATATCTGTATAGGTTAGGGGCTGATCTGCTGGAGAGGAGCTCTGAAGAGAAGGACCTGGGAGTTCTAGTGAATAACAGGTAGGCCAGAAGGGTATCCTTTTGTCCAGGAAGGCCAGTGTTATCCTGGGGTACATTAAAAAGAGTGTGGCCAGCAGATCGAGAGAGGTGATTCTCCCCAAGTAGACTTAATCTTCGGGATTTCATTAATTTCCTTCAAATTGAAAAAAAAAAAAAAAATGTATGCTTCTCCTTTCCTGGTCATTTAGTCACAGTCACTCACAAGCACTAAGAAAAGTTTGTCCTGAAAACTGAATGAGGTAACTAAAAAGCAATGGGCAAATGTCCACAAACATGTTTGGTTTTTAATTATAAATATTTTTAATAGTGCTCTTCACTTTGCTGAATAGTACTGTACCTAGACAGGAATTTTTCCGACTTCACCATCACTAAAACATAATCTTCAGAAGCATCTTCCAGACATTTTTGCAAGTCTAGGCATTAACTATGTTGGTCACTGTAACAGTGCAGTCAGAAAAAATTGCTCCTGAGACAGCCCTGTGGATTAGAACTTTACTAGTTGGCAGTGGAAAATGAGAGTAGGAACAATTTTCTTTTCACAGAGAAGGCATTAGGTTTTTATTTGTAACTTGAATATTAAGGCAATAAAGCCTTGATATGTTAATTTTTTGGATCTGAATGTGCTTAGACCCTGTGATTAAGCTGTTTTGACATCGAATGATGAGGATGTTTTGATAGTGCATTTCCAAGGTTGGGCTGTTTTGACACAAAAGACTTTGACAAGATATTTGTAAGGTCACTGTGACTTACTGCTGCTGTTAATGTGGAAGTGATGTAAATGTACTGATGTCTAATCAATGGAATATAGTACTGTGAGATATATGTATAATGAGATGTAGATTAGCTAGTTTGGGTTATAAAAGAGTATGTTTGAAAATGCTTCATGGGAACATTCATGGCCATCTTGCTTTTCCTATCCTGGGAGGAGAGGGGTGTCTAACTGTGCAAACACATAACTGTGTTTGGCTTTATAGTAGTGCCTCTTTCCCCTTACTAACATAGGAAAAAAAAATGCACCTTTTGATTTCTGGTTATGTAAAATTTGCGACTTACTGTAATAAACTCACAAATTTGACTTTAGAAAAAGTAGCCACTTTATCTGAGTCTTGTATAATCACAGTCTAATCATCTGTACATCTCTCAGAGGAAAAACTGCTGGTGTAGTGCCTGAGATAGAATCCGCATCACAATATTCATTATCACTCTTGAAAAATGTGGCTGCTGTCATTTTCTCTTGTGATAATATCTAGATAAAGCAAACAGACTCAGTAATGCAAACTGAGGTTTCTGCAAAGCTGAGACAACACTCAAGGAAGAAACATGAGATGCTTAGAGCCCTATTTTTTACTAGTTGTTGCCAACCTAGTACTGGAGAATTTACATGGTGTGGCTACACAAATATAGCAACTTGTTGCATTAATGTGTGATGTGGCTTAACACCCACACAGGAGATGGAAAGTATCACAGCATAAGAGGTAAGGAATCCAACAAAATTGGAAACAGAAGGTGAAGAGTGCTAAAGTTTCATCCTTGGCTACAGAATTAATCTTTTTTTTTTTTTTTTTCCCTTTCAGATTTGGTCTGTGTGCCTGTACATATTTGGCTTTTTCTGAACAGCTTTTCCCTGGGTCTCTTTTCATTATTATTTTATTTATTTATTTATTTTTGTTTTTGTAATCATGTCTCTGTTTTGCTGCTCTAAAACCTACCAGAGTTTGATAAGAGCAAAGTCAGTGAGTTGCTGCCTGAAGACCTTGTACAGCCTGTATTTCCAGTCCCAAACAATCCCAATTTAATCGCTGTGGCAGTCAGCTAGGACATTGCCTGTAGGTGGAAAATATCACTGTAACATGATGCAGTTGATTTTACTTCAGTGTGGCCTCAAGACAGGTTTGACATACAGAAAAGTGTAGCAACCCCTCCTTCCCTCTACCAATTCATACACTGGTAGATATGAAGTTTTCCTTTCTTAAAACAATTTTAGAAAATGTATGATAAGCCACCATTCTTTATAAGGTAAGAGCAAATATTAAGCAGATTGCAAACAAGACAGCCTGGCAGAGAAATTTAAGATATCCCATCAAGTAAATGCATCATTCTTTGCTTCCTTCAGTACCCTTTCACCTATCTTATCACTTCCATCAATCTTCAATCTTTCTAATAATCTCCTCCCAGCCTCTGCAGCCTACCAAGTGCACACAGAACCCTGCACAGGCTTTGTGGTTTCATTTCTCTTCTCTTTGCTTCCAGCAACACAAATAAGTGATTTCACAACTGTTGGGAAGGGGGAACAGAGGGAAAAAAAGATTTAACCTACCTCAACTAATCAGAGGCTCCTAACAGATGGAGGGAAACTGCTCCCCGTGCCCAACAGGGAACTGAGCCAGGGCTCTTCCCTCAGCACCAACTGCTGCCAGCTAAACATCTGAATTTACACTCTTCTGGAAGTTCACAGAAGCTCTTATCCAAGAAACAGCACCTTGTTCTCTCCTCATCCTTCCTTCATGCTACTAACGTCTTCGGGAGCACATGGCACAGTAACCTTCCAGCATGATGAGCTTCAACACTGTGACAATGCACTTCCCACCCACTGTCAAATCCGATGTTGTTTGGTTTGTTTGTTTTTTTTAAAGAAATACTTTCTGTTTCAAATTTGTCCTATCTTTTTTATTATTATTATTATTGTTTGTTTGTTTTGTTTGTGTGTGTGTCAAAAGACTTAGAGCAAAATAGCATGACCAAAAGAGTATTTCTCTTTGTTTGGAGGGTTTTTTGTTTTTTTTTTTACATCATAGAGCATAATTTTTGAGACATCAGCAGTCATTCCATTTCATATCAGAAGGATAAAATGCTTTAACCAGGTCAGAAATAGGTTAAACAGTGTTATAAAAGCCAAGTCAAAGTAGCATACTTGAGCTAGCCGCTTGGCTCTTTGTGGGCTTGTCTTCCTTGTTTGGAAGAGAAACTCCATCCTGCACCTGACAAACTTACAGGCTGAAGATGATACCTGTGCTCCTGTCAAAGCACCAGCCTTATCTGCCAAAATTAAATCACCCATTACACCAATTACTCATTTCCAGCTATTTGCCATGTCTAGACTGAGTAACAGGTACACATTATGGCACATTTCAGAGTTCAGCTCCTGCCCCATCATCCAAATGAGGGAATGCCTGGTACTCCCTGGCTCCCTCCTTTCAAAGAATTGCTGTATTATTAGGAAAACATTATTGTATGGCCCAAATGTGGGATTAAAATGTCACCCAAGGGCTGGAAAGACTGCAGGTCTCCATCTTATACATTGCTTTACAAGTCAAAGCAATTAAGATTTAGAGGAAGATGGAAGTTATGTGTTATTATCCAGTAGATAGAAAGTTGCTAGCTCATACAGGCTTTGCACAAGCAACTCAACCTACTCTGACCAGGTATGATCTGCGGGCATTTATTACAAAAGATCAGCCCAAAGCAGTCTACTTGTGGAAATTCAGAAGAATGACCCTTGTCAATTGCATTCAGTTTGCTTTGTCAGATAGGAGGTCACTGTTCTGTATATCATCAGCCTTAAATGAAGGAGAACCCTCCCTTAAATAGGTCAGTTTGAATAAGAGTTATGTAGATTGCTGGCTAGGCACTAAGGACTTCCTGAAGAAAGGACTAGAAGCAGTGTCAGTGACTGCATTAACGTTCCTGGAATTTTAGTTTTGCAGTTGTCTGAGAGCCATCTTAAAATATATTAACTATATTTTCATAGTCAGAACAATACTTCTGCTCAAACTTTACACAGTAAATCTCTGATGAATTCTTCAATGCTCGTTTTTTGGGAAGAAAATGCAAATTTCATCTATGTTCACACCTAGTACCATCTTCAAAAAAATAATGTGTGTGTACCTCCCCCCTACACACATGCAAACATCTTGTATAGACTAAAATGGAATCTTATAATAAAAAAAAAAAACAACAAGCTAGTTCTTCTATGATTTTAGAAGATGAAATGAGAACAATACTGTAATTTCTGTTTTAATACCTACTGACATTGCTATAATGAAAATTATTCTCTGGCTTCTATATACAACATCCACTGGCAAATAATCCTTTTAGTTCACTATATAGCTTGTCTATTTGTCATATGCACAACAATGAATAGGATATTACTTTTGTTCCAAAAAGACTTAGATGCATCCAGTAGCATAATAATCTAGCTTGGTATTACAACTACACTTTGACAACATCTGCAGAAAAGCAAATGTGTATTTGTAGCTGATTTATTCCTCCTGCTGAAATCACCCTGTTTTGCCAGTGTAGTGAGGTGTGATATTTAAAAGCAGTAAAACCGAAATACAATAAATCCTATTGAAACAATAGGAAAGAACAACAGCAACAAAATGCAAAACATTTATTTTACTGTCTGAGTGACTATACTGGCATCAGTAGCCCAGAGACAATGTCAAGTCTCCACCACTGGAGCCCAAATGGACAAGGCCTTGAGCAACCTGCTGTAGGTAACCATGCTTTGAGCAGAGTTTGGACTAGAGGGTCTCCAGAGATGCCTTCCAGCCTCAGCTACTCTGCGATGCTAAATGGTAGCAGTTTCTGTACAGTCACAAAGGGATTGCTTCTTTTTAGATAGTTCCATGAATTCCTCCACTTGTCAGATTCAATAACATCAGTCATCTCTCTGTTTTTGTTATAGCTGAAGCTTATCTGAAATAAGAGGCACAATTCAGAGGTGATTTCTACCTTTCCACCAGAGTAGGCTGAAATAAAAGTGAGGTTTAAAGCTATTGCAATTACGGATGCTGAGTTAGAGATAACAGAATATACCTTCTTTAAGAGGGAATTGTTCACAGTCTTTCATTTTAATAGTTCCTCTTTTTAATGTTTAAGGATTCTTCATCCTTTGAATGCAAAAATCTTTCAGGTAAATTAGAAATAGGAGCATAAATGCACTATGACTGCTACGTACATCATTATGTAGTAACCATAGTGGAGACTTGTTCCATTCCTGGAACTTGACTGCATCCTGAGCTGGTATTCCATAAAGGGACAAGGACAAAATATAGGCATAAAATGTGGTAGGAACAACTGTATAGCACATGTGCAAAATGTGTTCACTAAACCAGTGAAAGAGAATATGATAAACTGTGAAGGTTAATTATTAATGAGAAATAAACATTAAAAAGGGGGGGTGAAATGAAAGAAAGGAGAACTCTGGCATTTGTAATGATTGAATGCAGCATGCTTAGGGGGCTATCACCACACATCTGCTTTGTGACAAGTACAGTAAAATTAGTTATGGATCATCAAAGAGATTCCTAGCACTTAACAAAATGAGACTGAAAGTGCTTTTTTCCCCAGGTTCAGACATCTGGGAAAACATTAATCAAACATACAGATTCAGTGGGAGGAAAAATTTGGAAAACAGCAATGTTGAAAGAGACTGAGTGGGTAATATTGGCAGTAAATTAGATGCAAAACTGCAAAGCAACATCACTGCAAAAGAGTCGTTTTTGAATCTTATTTCCTTTTTGTTTTTTAGGTTTTTATTCATCTTCAGGAAGGAGCAACAATCACTGTCTTGGTTATTTTTTTGAGAAATGGAAAATGGCTGATCCTGGAAGATGCTTTGTTTCTTACTGAATGCCTTCAGGCCTCTGTGCTGTGGAAGGGATCTGGCCCTTTGAAAATCATATGTGGGACTGGACAGCCTCTAACAAGACTGTTACAGACCAGCTGGAAGAGAATTCAAACAAATTCAATGCTAGTGATTGCTGAGAGGACTGACTTATGAGAATAGATTAAAAATACTTTGATTACATCTGGACCCCATGGAATGTAATGGGATCTTCCTATTGAGAAGACAGAAGGAATTTTATGATATTATACTAGATAAGAGCTGGTTAGCTCTCCTTTCTCCAGTGTGTAGGGAAAATCTCTTGGGTAGAACTTGGCTTTCATCTAATGGTTTTTAGCCTATCTTGAACACTTCTTTTTAATCTAATTCAGATTAACAGGTTAAAGAGTTGTGCTTTTTTAATCCTTACATTTATTACTATTTCTAGTGATTAGGAGATGATCTCAAACAACAAGTAAATGCAAGTACAGAATACTGGGAGAAAAATCACAGTGCAGATGGGTATAAAGAAGAGAAAGTGAATGATGCTCTGAAATGAGCAGCTGAGAATGAATATCAGCTGCAAGGGGTTTCTCCCAGACCTACCTGCCTATGTTACCTGTTTATCTGCAAAAGCCTGAGTCCTCCTTCAGTTGCATATTCAGTACCGCAGCGTGTCTCACTGAGTTTGCCTCCACTTTCTTACCCACTGTGTTCTATTCTGTGTGTGTGTAGGTGATAAGCATTGTGAAGGCTTTGTGTGTGTGCGTGCTGCCAGCCTTACCCCTGTGCAACTGCAATTCTGGGACCTATGGTCATTCCTAGGTTTGCCCCTTTGGATACCTACTGAAAGTCCTTTGAATAAAAAGTGTCCAGCATTGCACTGCTGTCTTAGCCAGTATGTGTTAGATTAGGGACTGGGGAGGGAGGAGGTTGTGTTTGACATCTTGCTGTCCACTGGCCTCTGCTCTGCAATTCAGAGCTTAGAATCAGACCTGCTTATGTAACACTTCAGGCCTTGTACGTTATTACGGTGACAAGTTTATCAATATCATTGCAGCCCTATTAGTAAAAGCACAAGATGCCTGGCTTGCTGCTAAGCCATACCTGTTTGCTTCAGAGAAACAGATAGCAGTGTTCTCACCACTGTAATCATATTAATAGAGATACCACAATTTTTATCCTGGGAGAACCTGCTATCTTTCTCTTGCCTTTTCCTAAATAATAAAAATGATGAGAAAAAACAATTTAACTGTCTTCTAAGATACTGGAGGACGATAGAAGGTTTTGGAAGCCGAGGGCGGATGAGTTGTAAGTAGTCTACCAGCTGCTGGGCAGTATCTGTCCTTCTCTTTTAATTGCATGCCACAGTTTGTACAGCTAAGAGAATGCAAAAGCGAGCAGACAAAATGAGAGAAAATCTCTCTCCAAAGTCACATTTGCTCTGGACACTAGATCAGAGACATCTTTTTTATCCTGTATGGAGAATAAATTGTGATGGTCATTGTTTCAAATTCATTTAAATTACCATTTAAATCAAATTATAGGGGCTGATGCCTCCTTTATTTGTGTGGCATTTTCTTGTGTTTTTCTTCCATGAGCAGCTATATTATTTCTTAAGGAATCATCAGACTATTTTGTGAAAACTTCAGGGGTATGTGGAAATCTCAGGGGTACTGAACAAAGACCTTATGAAGTGGGGAAACACTGCTTTCATTGTGTGCACAGAGTGGTTATGTTTCCACTGTTATCTCATTTTATTTTAAACTTAGTCTATTGAGCCATGAAAAATCTGAAGTATGTAGCTCATATTATGAGACTCATAAAAAAACATATCTCAGATGAATAAAACAAATCTTTGTTTTTTGCAAAATGCAAGTAAGAAGATATAACTACTTAACTACTGCTTCAATAAACTGTGCAAAATTTCACGTGTTGCACTCAACATGTTGTTCTGCATAAATGGGAAAAAATGAAAATTGGGTTTCCTACAAGTCTGTGCCCTGCATCCCTTCACACTACAGCCCCCACACTGGCACAAAACCCATAACTCCTCCTGCAGCCACTTCTCCACACACAGCTACATCACAGAAATGTCTTAAGGTCTTCCCTAGATCCCTTACATGTCGTATAAGATTTGGGGCTGTTCAACCTGGGGAAGAGAAGGCTCGGGGGAGATCATGTAGCAGTCTGCCAGTATCTAAAGTGGGGTTATAAGAAAGAAGGGCACAGAGAGAGCCTTTAGCAGGGTCTGTTGTGATAGGACAAGGGGAAGTGGTTTCAAACTAAGAGCGGAGATTTAGACTTGGNGGGGGAGATCATATAGCAGTCTGCCAGTATCTAAAGTGGGGTTATAAGAAAGAAGGGCACAGAGAGAGCCTTTAGCAGGGTCTGTTGTGATAGGACAAGGGGAAGTGGTTTCAAACTAAGAGCGGAGATTTAGACTTGGTAAGAGGAAGAAGTTTATTACAATAAGGGCAGTGAGGCACTGGAACAGGTTGCCCAGAGAGCTGGTGGATACTCCATCCCTGAAGGCACCCAAGGTCAGGTTTGATGGGACCCTGAGCACCTGATGGAGCTGTAGGTGCCCCTGTTCACTTCAGGAGAGATGGACTGAATGGTCTTTAAGGGTACTCTCCAATTCTAATGATTCTATGTCTCTGTAATTCTGTGATTCTCATCTGCACACCAGCTTAAGTGAGCCCTCTCCTCTGTGCATACTTAACGAACACCATATTTCCACCAAGGCTTTGAAGATGCACGTGGTGCATCCCCAGACAGTCAGGGCCTTTTGGCTGCCAAAGAAGAGGCTGTGGGCTGAGCAATCCCTGCCTCTTTTTCAGCACATTTCTCTTTTCCACTCAGTCACAGATTTTCCCAAAGCTTCTTGAAGTATCATATACTTGAAAATCGATGTACTTTGTCAAATGTGGCTGAAACTCTCCCATTAGTTCAAAAGGTATTGGAGGACACAGAGACATAAAGATACACAGACAGCTTTCTTGTATAAGCCTCATTTCTGAAGGAAGCCAGCCAAGTTTACTGTAAGAAAGAAATAGTAAGGTGCAACTGTTTGAGGCAATTAATTCACAGAAACACGGAGGGAGAAGCTTGAAGCCTTTAAGCTACATGTTGCCATAAATTCTCCTGCTACTCCCCACCTTGCAGTTGTTGCATGGTGAAATCCATTTCATACCTCCTGAGGATAGGCACAAAGTACACACTGTTTTGAAGCAAGTGCTCAGAACAGGAAGGGTTAAGAGTGTCTCAGCCTACTGCCTCACTGCTCACCATGGCTGTGCATTTCTTATTCAGAGCTGATTTACAGCTGCTCTGCTAAATTTTATGCTGGGAAAATTAAAAAAAGAGCCTCAAAATATGTGTCTGCTACAGAAATTCTGCCCTTTGTAATTGAGAAAGGAAAAGCCTATAAAATATGCTATAGCACCCTATGATGAAGTATTTCAAAATGTGCTTCATTGCATATCATGAAAGCTGGAACTTCAAAACTCATTGATTAAAATGAAAGTGTTGCTGTACCCCATTAATTAGGATATAGTAATTAACACTATTCTTAGTTTTCACTGTGCACGGTAAGTGCACTTCTATTAATAGTGCTTTTTTCATCTGGGGAGTGGGAGGACAGCGTTAATCATTTTGTTTTGTATTCTTTACATCAAAAAGAAGGAACTGTCAGTCACCATTTTGAGAATACAGTGGGAAGAGGATCCTTCCTGACAGGAGAAGCCTGAGAAGAGGAGTGGAAGGAAAAAAAAGGTGTCAGTGAGCAGAAGGGAAAGGGGGAACACGTAGGAACAGATAGCTGAGAGGCAGCAAACAGTTGTTTCTTTTTAGTGTTATACTTGGAATAGAACAGGGAAAATAGCTGTCCTTCTGTATATTTAGGGGAAAGAGTTATCAGCATGGAGGAGAATATGAGTTTGTGCAAATATATACAAATGCCTGTTTGATAGTCAGATTGAGAGCAAGGAATTTTAAATGTACACAACCAGCAGTGAGCCTGAAAAGCTTTTTCTCTGCCTCAGTCACTGCATTCAGCACAAGAGGAAAGGTTAACATTCAAATGGCTCCAAGTCTCCAGCAGACAGACAGAAAAAGCAGGTCCCGGTGGTATATCGAAACATCCATTACTGGGCATATGTAAAAGGAGAAATTTGAAATCTAAAAGTCATAAGAAAAATCAAGAAAAAAACAAATAAGTCAAACCCCCAGATCACATTGCTGATGCTAACAAGATGAAGGTTTTACTCCAGGGATGTAAAAATGTTCACGCTGGCCCCCAGCTGCAGTTCAGAATGGCAGGAAACCCCAGCTTTGAACCGCTGGCAAATGAGCCCTCTGAAAAGCTGTCCTTGTTGCCATATTCATCACAAAGCAGCATGAACCTTCACCCCTCCACTTCCAGAGGATCACCCACTCGAGGCAGACGATGGTCTTGTGCCAGAGCACGGTTATATTAATTAAGGCAGCTACAGTGTGACCTCCAATTTGCATTTGCTACCAGCCAAGGTCTCACCCCAGCTGCACGCCTGCATTCAATCGTGCAGCAGTATTTGACAGGGAGAGGCAAGGGTAGGATGGGCACTCAGGGCTGTGCCCTGCAGGAGTGCTTGGCAGCTCTCCAGGCGGTGCAGCCCAGCTGCACCCGGTGAGTCTTAGCGTGCTTTCACTTAATGCACTCTGAATCCACCACTGTTTCAAAAGGAGCACAGAATATATTGTATCTCAGCAGTTAATGCATGATAAGATTTTTGCTGTGTGAACGCAGGTCACCTAAACATGCAGAAACTAAGCTTCAAGTGGATGTGAACGAAGTTCCCAGTCCCCTGTGTAAACAAGTTCTTAATCTCCATCTGAGAAAGGAATCAGGATGCTGATCTTCAATTTTGTCAGTCTCCTCCACCTCATTTCTTGGTGTTAACAGGTGTGCTGAGTTGGTTACAAAATTTTTCACATTATTTGCACAAACTGTCCACTGAATGAAATTGGTGTTTAATTGAAGTCCATATTTGCATGCTTCTCAATGTTTAAAATGTTCAGGTGGAATGTCACAGGTTAATTGGACACTCGGTTGATGGTGGTGCTATTAGAGTTTGGACTCAGAGAAATCCCATAGTGGAGGATTCTGTACAATTTATTTTTCCTCTTTAGGTTTTATCTTTGCATTGTGAATTAGTTCATAGCTGAGCTGATTTGTAGCTTAAATTCAAACTCATTTTCAGTGCACTGAAGTTCATAATATTCTAATGAATTATAGAAATTCTATTTTCCAAGTAATAGGATGATAACATTGTATTTAAATGTTCTTCAGATTCTACAACGTATGAGACTGTGTTACAGATATTATTGGCTGTTATGATTTGGGGGAATTTTATTTCCTCTTCTGAACATGCAGGAAATTATTTCTCAGGTTTGGCTGGGATCATTGGTTGCTATTGTTCTAGGCTGTGACTTCACTGTGACTGGAGCTGTGTATTTACATTTGGAAAAGTGATTGCAGTACTATTTTCTGACATACCAATAATGTTGTTTAGGGATCCTCTCTGTTTTCCTGTCTGTTTTGCAAGGGAGAGTTAATCTCCCTCCCTTCCTCCCTCCCTCCCTTCCTTCCTTCCTTCCTTCCTTCCTTCCTTCCTTCCTATTCCTTCCTTCCTTCTGAATTCCTTCCTTCCGAATTCCTTCCTTCTGAATTCCTTCCGAATTCCTTCCTTCCTGTCTTTCAAATATGTTGTGAAAAGTTGTGGCGTTTTTTCTCTTTTTTTTCAACCTTCAAGTTCTTTAAAGTAGTGTGGATTTTGACACCATAAGCATCTTTCCATCCTAATTTTGTAGTTTCATGCTATCCTCTGCTGCCACTACTTAAACCACACAGGAAAAAATTACAGTGTGCTTCTATGTGTTCATGAGTCAATCAAAGAAAACAAAGTGCATACAGAAGAAAATATGTTTCTTTACAAAATATCAGATGAATCTACCTGCCCAAGAGAAGCTTGTATGCTCTTCTAAACAGTGCTGAACTCTGGAATGACTCAGCAGTATAGGAGGAACGGAGTACTCATAGGGAAAGAGTGTCATAAAAGTCAACTGTTTAATGGGTGTCCTATTTTTGCATTTTTTCTTTACAAAAGGCTAAAAGTCAGGATTTTATGGTACACACTTTAAAAACTGAATGTCAAGCAAAGACACTGAAGAGCTCCTATATCTTCCTCATCCTTTATTTAAAAAGTATCCAACTGAGCTTCAGAATAAAAAGGATCAGTTCTTATGAATTGGGAATAGGAATGTAGGTTCCCCTGACAATTCTGGTGTTCTACCAGTTAACAGTTAAGAATTTAGCCCAAATATGTTAGATTGTTAAGGGGAAAAGGTCCTTATCATAGGTTTATCTTCATTCATTTTCACACAGTGCATGCAGCCAGATTGTGGTCACAAAGGCTACAGAAGCAAGGGAGAGAATCTTAGTCTTCCTCGACCTCTAGAAATTCAGTCTTTTTTTCCAGGGAAGATCCACCTTCTGCTGTTTTTCTTTGCATTGGGAAAAAAAAGTAACTTTGTAGTGCCCAAATACAAAGGTACCACAGCCCTGATGATATTCTCACTCTCGAACAATTGTAGCCAGGAGCAAGAGGGTACATTGCGAGGGGAAGGTGTCCGTATGGATTACTCTGCTCCTTATGAACATGCAGGTCTTTTCTCGCAGATTTTCAAGCTGCTTCTTATACTTTTGTCTTTAGGTGGGAGTTTGTGGTTGTCTTTCACTCCTGGCCCTCTCCCTGAGGTGTTACATCAAGAGGAGGTGATTTGTCCATGGGTTATTAGCACAGACATCATGTAAACTAGGAATTCCCAGTATGTAAATAATGTCTTTGCTAATTAATTTATTTATGTTCGAGCCTCTCCTCTTGTCCTGTTACTGGCACTTGCAATTATTGAAACAGAAAGCCCAACTCCTTTCCCAGTCCTTTTCAGATAGCTGTCTCTTGTGTCATCTAATGGTCTGCTCTGTACACCATCCCTGGAATGAAAATCAGCTGCTCTGCAAAAAGCAGCACCAGAGGAATAATAGAAATTACAATGTTTGCAATCCCTCACTTTAAAGAGAGTATTGCTGTCATGGTATACCTAAAGATTAAAAAGGAAATACCAAAATGACAGCTGGTTCAGTGAAATGTGATGCCTCCCTAATTACAAAAGAAGAGCTAGATTGGCTATGACAAAAACATATCCATTCACATCAAGTAAGGACTTCATTAGAAGTAAATAGTAGATTCTTCTTCCACTGAATCTGCATTGCCTTAGTAGTGCCATGTGGATTTCAACTTGTTGCTCATATCTGGTCCAGAATTTCCCACTCTCAAGGTGAGCTGCTTTGAGGGGAAACTTTTGTCTCATATGAGAGTAAACCAAAAATTCAGCATACTACCACCATTAGATCACAGAGAGTCACAGTGAAGAGGAGTTGCTCTGATATACAGAAGAACCCGCAGCAGCACTCTTAGTGAAACTGCAGCAAATCCCTTTGCCCTTCACCAGACCTCCCCAGCCATGCCTGAGCAGTAAGATGGTAAGGAGATGAGATCTTCACTGCGAGATGGGATTTCCTTAACAGAATACTTTAAAAAGTGTGTTACTGTTCTGATCATTGTTACACCTGTTAGCAACTGTCAGTATATAGATTTCCAGTAGCTACAAGAAATACAGCTACCTCCAGCCCAGCAGATGTTCCCAGCACTGTGACAGAGTCTCGCCTGTGTGAAGAAAACAGAACTAAACGTTTATCAAAGAGTTCTGATTGCTACAGAATCGTCACCTCAGCTCCTAATGGGAAGTTACATTTTTCAGAACAATCTATAGATGCTATCTCACAGCTGTCACAGGGAAATTACCTTCACAGAGGTAAGCCAGCAGCTCTGCTAGGAGGCATGGAGTGTGGAAATGTTCCTGAATCCAGGAGTAACTCAGTGGTGCAAAGTTATTACTCATTTACATTTTAAAAAATGTAGAGAAGAAAGATTTTACATTATTCTTTAAGATAACATGAAAACCACATCAATTCTGGACTGTAACATTCTTATTCTATCCAAAAGTAATTTGCTCTCTATGCATGAGTAGTCTGCTATTTTGTTTTGTGCATCTTCAGAAGCATGTATTTTGTTTCCCACTCAACAGAAATTCAGTGTGAAAAGAAATATAAAAATTACTTGTAGCTCTGTATGGTAACTATGCAGAGTGCCTGATGTACAGTTCAGAAGTCTGAGAAAGAAGTCTTCTCATTTTATGGCAGTTTTATTTTTTATTTTTTTCCCTGAATAGTGTCTGTGCTATGGAAACAATCAGTAAGCTGAAGAAAATGAACAGTGGTAGTCACCACATAAAAGTTTAGAAAAATCTCATTGATGAAAAAGTTTAGTAAGCAGCCTGTAGAAAATATGAGAAGACATATAAAAAAAAAATATGTTGGTTATTTTCTCTTGATTTTCTGTGAGTGAGAAACAGAATAATACAAGGAGGATGGGATATGGGCTATGGTTTGTCTGCATTTTGTTGTCCCAGTGGCTTTGCATATGCAAGAAGAAATTATGGTTTAAAGTTAAGAAGGCAAAAATGTGGACGACTGAGTGGAAGGCATTTGATAACAACGAAGTCAGTTAGGAAAGTAAAAACATACCTCATTATGGAAGGTGAAACTGCATGCAAAACTAAGAAGGTTTCCATACAAAACCCTGAACAGATCATATTCAGATATCTCAAGCTTTGTTTGATCCTTATTAATCTTAAAAAGAAAGATATTTCCTCCCTCTTCCTTGGTAATACACAGATTAAACTGATACTGCAATATGCTCTCCAGAGTTGGAAAGCTATCAGTTGTTGACAAATCCAGACCTGGAGAAGAACTTTTGCTTGTGGTATCAAGAAGTGAAAGTGCAATTCCACTTGTACAAAATCTCAGAAGTTGATTTAATAAAAGCCATAGAGGCAAAGAGAGGACTGTACGTGAAACTGGTAGCTAAAGTCTGATGCAGCTTAACGAAGGGCTGTCAGTAGTATGCTATCACATCATTACTTACTGCTTTGGGCATTTTATTAGAAAGCTACAGAAGTTTTGACAAGGAACAATTCAGTTCTTGCACCATAGATGTGTAGATTCTTCAAGATATTTAGCATTGTTGCCAACACAGGATTCACAATCCTTTTGTTTCAGAACAGAAGCAATGACTGTTCTCGCTTTGGGAAATGGGACAAATCTTTCCTTTCTTTCTTCCCTTCCTTTCCCTACAGCATTTTCACCTACTTCTGGCTGCCGACAGCCCAGTGCCAAACTATCTGCTCAAGCAGCCAGGGCTCCCTGTGGCTATTCCTTGTGAGAAAGTTGCACTGAAGCCATACCTGCTGTCAAATGCACAGAGCAAATTGAGCTTTCATTTCAGCCACCCACAACTTAGCAATTCTGTTCTGAGAAATGATAGGCAGTGCTGCAGAGTTACTAGGGGGAGAGGGGAGAGGAGAGAGTCGTTTGTTTAATTATCCTACTTCAGCTTGATTGCTGCAGTGTTATCTTAAAAGTGCAAAGATTCAGCAAATAGCTTTCTGGTAATTAGCGTTCAGAATGTTGTAATGCTAGCACTCAGGATCCTACTCAAAGGATTTACTCACACTGGAAATAAATACCCAGCCTCTCACATTGTCCAATCTCAGCAGTGGCCCAGCTCTCTGATACACAAAGTTTGTACACCAGGCTCACAGATCAGTGGCACTTCTGTGGTAGGTAATGAGAAGAGGACTAAGTGAGAGTACAGAGAGAGATACATTGCATCCCTCCCAATGAAACCCTGCTGGTTGTGCTGCACCAGCAGGTTTTGTAGGCATTACTTTCACCATATCCTAATTCCAGAAGAAACTGTTATTATTTGCTGCCTTAAGTGAGAATAAAGTGAATATGAATGTCACAAACGGTTGATACACCTTATCTAAATAGTTTAGAATTGGAGTACAAAAATAAAGTATCTCAAAAGCATTACATGTCGCAGATGCCTTTCCAACTTTGGAAGTGAACTGCACTTTTACTTGTATGAAAGATGTATGTAATGATTCATGAAGAATTAGACTTCATAAACTCTCTTGGGGGCCTATGCATGTAGCAGATCAAATGGTAGAATATCAGAAAAAATGACAACGCAGAAGTGACAGGACTGTCTTCTATAGCTACCTCAGGCAGCCCAAGCTATGTGGGGCAGATGAAAGCAACCGACTTGCATCTCCGGAGTGACTGCTGTGATCACAG
Organism: Odontophorus gujanensis; assembly: GCA_013399175.1. Taxonomy (NCBI): domain Eukaryota; kingdom Metazoa; phylum Chordata; class Aves; order Galliformes; family Odontophoridae; genus Odontophorus; species Odontophorus gujanensis. The sequence goes on from VXAB01006374.1 coordinate 63,352, forward strand.
TCTAAACATATATACATTTTAAGAGATATTTTTGAAGTGTACGCTGGCAGAAACATATGCGTATGAAAATGAGGAAGTTGCCAGTGTAATATTGAGGAAGATTGCGATACAATAGCTGTGATGCTAGCTGGAAGCATGGGCAGCTACCTCATCTAAACGTTTATTTGTGTTTCATAAATGGTGTTGTGGCACAGGGTTAAGCAGTGGTGAAGTTCTTCAAATGGATACGTTCTAGGTTCAAAGATTTGCAAGCAGCTCTGAGCTGCCAGTACGGCATAACTTTTTTCTCTGTAGCATGCAGCTCTTCCTCATAGTGAGAAGTGCCTCTGTGCTCCTCTGGGTTTGGAACATCAATACCCTTGATCACAGCAGGCGTTCAATGTGAGGCTGACCAGCTTCAGGTACTAAGCCACGGAGATTTAAGTATGCATACTTACCTTGCATAAAGAAGGATTTAGTGTCACTTAGCAGGGGCAGATAGACATCATTTGAAAATGAGATAAATGTATGAACAGAAATTCAGTTTAGATTTTAAGAAGAGAGAGACCTACCTAGTTAGTTTTAGAAGAACTCACGAGTTAAAATATAACACACTTAGTAAGGAAATAATTGCACACTTCTGACCTGAGGCAATAGTCAGATTTTGCTGGGAAAAAAAAAAAAAAAAAAGGCTTATGCCATTAAACTTAACAATACTTAATTATAGAATCATAAATGTTTGACACTGGAAAGGCCCAGCAAGTCATTTACGTTCCCTTTCTTATCAAGGCAGCACTGTTCCCTCTTGCACATGTGCTGGTATGTTTTCCACAGACTATTAGAATTCATTGTCAAGAGGATTTGCTTTAAATTTTGCCTCAATTTTCCATTTCTTAGTTTCTTCCTGTTACTCCCTGAAATACCCGCTTGTTCCTTACTAACTAATTCCTTTCTCTCCCTAGTGTGTATGCCAATCAAATATTTGTAGATGGTTAGCATGCCTCTCCTTAGTTATCGCTTAGCCAAACTCTTCATATTTATTTAGTTCTTTTAATCTTCCTCATAGGTAAATCCCTTCAGCCCCTTAATTATTTTGTTGGTCTTTTCTGAATTCTCTCTGTTTTCAAATCTTTCTTGTAGTCATTTTGAATGCAGTTTCCTAGTTCTTGATATCTGGAACCACAGAAAATACAAGAGAAGCAATCACAACTTTGCTGCAATGTGATGTGCCTTTGTGTCTGACTCGGTATAGCATTTTTTTCCTGCTCTGTCATGCTGAGCACCATGCAAGGCTGGAGAGAGGTCAGGACAATCTCTGTTTTTAAAATTCTGCCCTGAAGCTATCCCTCATGGTGCTGTCAGCAGGGAAAACACTTCTTCTTCTAAAACCTTACTCTGATAGTTTTCCCATCTGAAGGTGCTGTAACTTCAGACTTCTACACTGGGCAAATGACTTCACTTACACTTCTCCCTCTATCAGTGCTTTTTTATTATCCTTTGCCCTGTATTTTAGAGGAGTTCAGTAATGATGGAAGAACAGACAGAGCAAGAACAAGCAGCTGACTTCCACAGTAGGGAAAAACTTTGTCTCCTGGGTATATAATCTCACAGATTAGTAGCCCAGGATGAGGGAAAGGCTTCAGGAAGACACTATGAAATAAAATGCAAGGAAGGCTGAAGTCAGGAAACAAAGCAGTGTGAAGATAACTTTGCAGGGCAAGACAACAGGGAGATGAAAACAAGGGAGATACAACATGTTTTGGTTTCGGCCAGCCCCAGCAACAGTCTGTTCTTGAATCCTTAGTACAGTGCTGATTGACAGTTTGTTTTGACTCCTCCTTGTCAGTTTTGACATCTTCATTTACAGTGAAACACTTTCTTCCTTCTCAGCCTTCAGTTCAATGGGGTTGAAGGGTGGACCTTCCAAGCAGACTCTTCTCTTTCCTGGCAGGGTCACTGCCCTCACTACAACATCCCCCACACGGTAAGTTCCATCTCTTTAAATGTCTCAGGCACTCACCATGCTAGAAGTGTTTTGTAGAAACATATTGCAGAAAAGCTTAAGGATTACATACGGAGCAGTCAACAGTCTACAGACCTGAAGAAGAAAGAACTCCTCAAGAGCAGCCGTGTCAAGGACTTGAGTGTCCTGGTGAATGAAAAGCTGGACATGGGCCAGCAGGGTGCACTTGCAGACCAGAAGTACAGTTGTGTCCTTGGCTGCATCAAAAGAGGGGATGCCAGTAGGGAGAGGAAGGGGATTGCTTCCATCGTGAGATCCCATCCAGAATACTGTGTCCGAGCCTGGGACCCCCAGTACAGGAAGAATGTGGAGCTGCTGGAGGGGGTCCAGAGGAGGGTCACAAAGGTGATCAGAGGACTGGAGCAAATATGAATAGGAAATGATTCTCTGCATAATACCAGCCAGTATTTTCCAGCCTCCCATCAATTTTTGCACATCCAGCCATACACAAAAGAGCGACAGTGTGCATGTTTGAATGAATAATCAGGAATACCTGAAGGTGGCAGGGCTCATGGAAACCATCGCCTGCAAGTAAAAGCCATGGTGCCTAAACAAGGAACCATGTAGAGATCTTACAGAAGAAGCTTTTTATGATTGCATATGTGCATGAACAACCAAGGCACAAAGGCAAGGTGAAGAGGGAACTGTGATACCACAGACTTAATGTGTGGGCTTTACACTTGTTATCTGAAGTGCTAGGAGTATCCCTTTTATTTATTTATTTATTCAAAAGGGGAGGGGTTTTTTGGTTTGGTTTGGTTTTTTTCTTTTTCTTTTTTTCTATTTTTTTTGTGTATGTGTGTGAGTGTGTACTTGTTCCAGAAACCTAAATGAAATTGAAATCTGAAGTCCAGAGGTAAATTCAGATGACAGAAATTGAAAGCTTTTGCTTCTTAGTGACTTATTTGTCAGGCAGTCACAGTAATACTGAAAGAAGGGTGTTTGTGCAGTATTTTCCCCAACCTACACAACTTTTTTCAACCCACGTATGAAATGCTATGACACTCTTTGTTGTTTCTTCCCCTGCTTTAAAAAGCACTGAGATTTTTTGGGAGAAGTTATGCAAAATACACCGTCACTAAACTCCAGCTTCTGAATCTTCTTACTTTATATCTTTGTTTTGGTGGCTCAGAAAATGAAAGCTATAGGCTCTTGGATTATGTAAACTGACATGGTACATTTTGTTTCATTCTCTTCAGAGTGCACGCATCAGCTTATCCATAAAGTATTGATTGCAGGGGGCTGAAGCTGTTTGCACAGCACTGGCTGATTTTATGAGTTTTTAGTCTCAATTCTGCTACAAAAGCTAGGTGTAACTGGTATTTATAATAGAAAGTATGTGATGGCAAAGATATGCAGGTATCTGTGGGAGAGCTTGCACCCTAATGACCAAGTTTATGTCTTCTAGCACAGTACAGTGTATGGGAAAATATGGGGAAGTCAATGCACTTGATTCTTTCCTCTGGGGCATATATCCTTTAAAGCTTTCCTTTCCCTGTTGCAACCCAACCACTGCTTACTCTCTCCTTTACATGCATCTGTATCCATAAGATTTTTCCCAGGCATGTAAATATGTACATATGTGCCAAGCACTTGGTCAGTGCACAAGCAGTGAAAATTAACCTTCAGGGATGTATTGGACAAGGAGCTTACTCTCAGTAGATCTGGCTAGCATATCCTGAAAACTTCAAGCTGACTGAGCACAGCTATCCAGCACACCTATAGAAACCCTGTGTGTCTCAGTGACACACTCAACTGTGTCATGGCCAAAACCAAGAAATGACATAACTGTGAGGCATGGGCACTTCAGAGAGCTTTTGTGTGGCTGAAAATCTGTAAGGTCTGGGAAAACCTGTGATGTCTTCCACATAGGCTGAGCAAAACTTCTTCAGACAAAGGGCTGTTTCAAAACTACAGAATACCTGGACTTTGCACATGGGAGCAGCATACACTTTGCACATGCTCCCAGGGCAATGATATAGCTGCATCCCCTCCCTCCCTCTTCCTGGGCATTTGCTCAGGAAGAGAACTGTGCCTGATGGGCATAAATGGCTCTGGCTGTCTGATGAATGTCACCGTGTGTGTTTTTTGTGCATGCATGAATACATGTTTGTTGGAAATTTCTCCATGCCAGTGATGGTGGGGGACTGTGCTCACATTGCTCCCTTGTTCGATAGTGATGTGTGCAGCTTCTGCAAGGGGCGTGAACATTACAGCCTGGAAGCAGCTTACCATTTCTTCAAATAGTTTTTTTAACCTTCTCTGGACATCAAAATATCTTAGGCTCATTCAGGACAGGTCAGAGATTTTACTACCAAGGCATTATAAATATTATCTTGCTTGACTTACAGAAGTGTTGAGCATTTGTGAAGTTTCATAGTATTTAAAGAGATTCTGTTAGAAACAAAGTGGGCATCACTGTTGGGTGGATTTTATTCTCTGCTACCATCAGTTGCTGCTTCGCTGCTTTTGAGTTCTGACTGCATTGACAATGCTTCCCTCTATTGGATAAAGCCGGCAGTTATGGGACTCGCCGAGGATGTTTTTAAGACTGACCCAGATTTGAAGCACTGCAGAATAAAAATACTCAGCTCTTATTAGTCCTGACTGATGACTGGATTAGTAAACTGATTATACTGCAAGGTATCTACGGCTTTCTCTGTATCTCTGTGGTGTTCTTCTGTCCTTTATGTCTTCCACTTTCTTCGTGCAAAGCAAGCAAGATTTTTCTGTCTCTTAATTTATTACCCCTGTGCTACACTTTTATCAAAGGACTTCTCAAATCAGAGGGGCACAGATGATTAATACATCTCACACGTTCATTATTAAGTATATGTTTAAGAATTTTGGTGGCATCATGTTGCAGCAGCTTCTCGTGCTCTTATTTTCAGGAAATTGCATTTGGACAAAGAAAGGCAGAATCAGTCACTACCTCAGATTTTGTAGCCCATCCACCCTACACTGGAGATCTCTAGAGATGTCATTACTGAAGTGATGAGACATCTTAGTTTAAGAGCTCTTGGTCTCTGCAGAGCAAAGGGCTGGGAATTAACTATGCGTCTTATGCATAGCAGTGCAGAACAGCACTAATAAATTACTGTTCTCCTTCATGTTTGTCTTTAGATTCATGGGGTCTAGAGGAATTTGTGCCAGGTAAGATTTTTATTTCCTTCTCTGTCTTGGGCTGATACTGCTGAAATCTATTTTATCTCTGGAAAACAAACATAAAACTTGATTTTATATGTGAGCTCTTGCGGTGATAGACTACCACTCAAGTGTTTCTTTGAATAGGTAAGTGCTATATTGGAAGGAAGAGCTATGTCTATACTGGAACAGGGATTTAATAATGATCCTTAGCCAGGAATTTACCTCTGTGGTGTAATCTGGTGTGGTTTGGCAATGATCTGTGTGATTATTTTATTATTATTCATGGTACTTCTCCCACAAGAGTTGTTTCTATTTTCTGTTTTAATGTATGCACTGTGGTGACCCAAAGATGCTCATGCTTACTCTACATGTTCTATGAATTCTGTTTGGTTTGGATCACAAATGTTAAAAAACTGAGTAATCACCTGATAGCAAGGTAAGCTTTGTGTTAAGGTTAGCACTAATACACAGCAGTTCTCCTTGTGCTTAAAACACAGCTACAGTGCATTGAATTATTGTCCCTGTGCAGTTTTCATAGCTATTACTTGGTAGGTTGCCTCTTCAGTGTCAAATTAGAAGTCATTCAGCTAGAACTGTTGCAGTGATGCCTCTCGAGATTTGTAGGCCTACATACTTGAAGTATATTACATACTTTTCTGAACAGTTGTGCTTTCACATGGGTCTGTATTAGAACAGCATGAAATCCTCTGCTGTTTACTCAGGTTTCATCTAAATCTTGCTGATGGGTTCACGTTATGCAATGTCAGCAGCACTGAGAGTCAAACTCAGTTTCAGGCAAACTTGAAAATCAAAAGAAATCTTGAACTCAATCTCCCGAATTCCATCCAGTGTCTTCCTCCTCTCCCTTTCTTAAAGGACAAATATGTGTCTAGCTTTCTGATATTTTATGAACAACAAATTGTGCTTTTTCCTGCTCTTCAATTGCTATTTTATTCCCTGATTTTATACACATATGTCCACATTGCAATCAGGCTGTGGTACAAAGAAAACAGGAGGAGAAGCAAGCCTAGATTTCCTTCGCCTTTGTATTTTATATATTTGGAGCATGGAAGGCAAACTTTCTCCTATTAAACTGTTTGCTTAAGCAATGTCTCCAGAAGCCATAAAACAAAGAGCAGAGGTCAGAAGGGCTGAGAAACATATCTGAGGAAACAAGTGCCATATTCAGGCAAAGAGAAATTTTAGGAAATAAATAGTTAAAGATTATAAAAATGAGGTCTGCACTGGGTGTAAAGACAGAATTTCTATTTACATATCTTAGTAACTAAAATCTGGACAGACTGTGTGGTGGAACAGAGTATTGTTGTTTTCATATACCTGGTAAGGAACTTAATGCTCTAGTAACTAAAGAGAAGGAGGGGAAGAGCATCCAGCCACCTTAAGTTTGTGTAGAAACATGAAAAAGAGCTAGACATCAAGAGCAGAAATGTGGAATTAAGCAAAATAATAGCTTTCTTTTCTTTAAAGACTTCCTCTCAATCATTTTCTATATGCATCTCCTGCTGTTGTTAATTTTGTTTTGTTTCGCATGTTTTCTTCAAGGAGATATTCTTTTTGTGAGTAATACCAGCAGATATTAATATGGTAGTTAATCTTTTAGACCTGATGGAAAACTGGTCTTATTTTTCAGATTATGTCTTTTCCTGGAAATAATAATGACGTCTTCTTGCAAACAAGAGGGCAATTTGGGTAGGGTTGAAAAGACAAATCTGCGTGTGGGATTAAAGCAGAGAAATGTTCCAATCTTAAGAAAGAAAAGATCAGATTATATTAAACAGAATTATATATATATATAAATAAAAAAGGTTTTTTTTTTTTTTTTGGTTTTTTTTTTTTTTTTTTTGTCTGCTATAATAGGAAGGTAACTTAATTAAAATACAGAAAACTATTTTTAAATTAAAATTTTTAAAAGTAAACATTTTACGTATGTTCTACATTCTACGGTGCACATTAACTTTGGGTCTCTATGGAATGTCTTAGAGTTTAAGACTCAAAATTAAAAAAAAAAAACTATGACTGAAAATTTCTATAGAAATGAATAAGTTTTGATCATGGTTCTTAAAACTGATATCATGAATCTCAATTGGTCTTTGTGCAGTTTAATTCCTTCATCTTTGTGTAAGAAGAAGAACTGCCATAAACTTTAGTGGGAGCCTCTTTTTTGCCATCCTGGGAAAAAGATTAGAAAAGAAAATTTTCCTTCATCATAGCTTGTATTTGTGAAGCAGGACAGATAACTTGGTTCAAAGTGACTAAGCACCCACTCAAATATACTCATTACATGTTTGGCATAATTTCTTTTATGTGAAAGCAGGACAGATTGCAATAATCAGAAGAATCTCATTGTAACCCTTTTTCTACTAACAGGACAGACATAAATGTGACACATTTCTTTCATTTGTCGGATGTGAGTATACAAAAGCAGTATGTTCTCTAATTCCTTTCATTATACATCCATATCCATATCCACACATATATATGCACCTATGCATGAATTTTATTTCAAAAAGACTTTTCTACAGCTCTGCAAACTTTTTCCTTGCATATATGTCAATCACTTGTATCATAAGATGGAATTTTTATAAGGGTATGTAGCGACAGGATGAGGGAAAATGGCTTTAAACTGCAAGTGGGTAGATTTAGACCAGATAATAGGAAGAAATCATTTTCTGTGAGGTTGGTGGAAAAGGTTGCCCAGTGAGGTTGTGGATACCCTCTCCCTGGAAGCCAAGGCCAGGCTGGATGGAGCTTTGAGCAACCTAGTCTAGAGGGAAGAGTCCCTGCCTATAGCAGGGGATTTGAACTAGATGATCTTAAAGGTCCCTTCCAACCCCAAACATTCTATGATTCTATGATTATATCTCTGCCAGGAAATAATACTATATCTGGATTGTAAGCATCTGTGCACAGTAGGGATGGGGTTGTGTTGTTTAGAGAGCTGATGTGAAGAATAGCTCTGCTGAATGGTGAGGGAGAATCTCAGGCTCATCCTTTGAGATGCTCCCTTCCCAGTCACCCACACAGCACTGTGCTGCATCCAGAAAAGAGCAGGTCTGTAGAGCAGCATTGATGCCAACAGACCTCAAAGAGTTGGGCATGGAAAATTATGAATTTCCTCAACCCCCAACAGGGAGTAAGCACGGATAACAAGAAAAGGAAGGCTGCCTGGAAAAAAAATCATATATATCATGTGTGATGCATTGGCCAAAATGTTGGAGGTTATACTGCTCATCCCATGCAGGTTTCCCAACAGGGGAGTTTTGCTTACATGAGAGGATGCTGGGCAGAGTCTATTGTAAGATTAATGAGGGTAATGGATGGCTCAACAGAAGTGACAATGAGAAATATGAAATACTCTCTAGGCCTTTCCTGTCTGCAGAATGTAATACAAAACCTTCAGCTATATAAGAAGCCAAATAAATTCTTTCTAGGTCATTTTATTTTTAAAGATTAACTTGAGATCAGAGACTTGCATCGTGCTGTGCTAGTGCTTCTGTATTTGCAATATAGTTATTGGTACAGATTTTTAAGGACTAAATTGTCAAAATAGTTCAGTAGTTGTGTGAAATCTAATCATTTTGTACAGATTACAGTACCTTTGTATTTGAAATGGATTTTTAAATTTCAGCTGCTGAAATGGTTTGTAGATGTTACAAATGCCTTTGGATCCAGACAGAGCGATAATGACTTTGAGCATAGAAGTGGACTTGCAGCTGGATTCTCAGGAGAGCTTTCTACACTGGGTAATAGCTCACATATTGAAATGCACTCATCTAAGTGATATTATGGTGGCAATAAATGGAACGGATATTTGCCTGCAAAGTGGATATGAGAAATAGGAACAGGTAGGGAGAATTTAATTTCTCATGGAAGCAGTAGTAAAAATCAAAACCCATTATTTTCATCACTAATTTTAGGCCAGGCTCTGCAACTGTTGTTGAAGGTACCTATTATCTTGTTTTCAGTGCAATTCCTTTTATTACAGTAGGTGTTAAAGAAACATGGAAAATTGTACTTTCCAGGGTAAGCTGCTGCTTAACGTGAGTGTCAGAAGTGTCTAACCCTTATTGATTCAAACTCTTAGTTCTTTATACGATATAACTATCCTAACCAGAAATAGCTAATGTGCTGTAAAGCGGTACATTGTATTTGCGAAAGGAACAGCATGAAAAGATCTGTGCTCCAGTAGCGTCTTGTTTTCTTTATTGTTGCTACAGATTTGAAAGCCCATCTGTCCTCCTTATTATGTTAAATTCATTCAGGAGTCACTTAACTGAAGCACTCTTAACCTAGTGCCTTTGCAAACTAGTGCATCTACAGAGAGAACAGTTATTAAAATAAACATCTCCTTATCAGTATCCTAATGCAGTTCCATTGTGAATAATCAATGAGTTCTGTGGCAATCATGGGAATTATACAATATAATTGAGCTATTTGTAATAAAATTGCTGGAGTTGCTGACTTTTCCGGTTAAACATTTTTTTGTTTCATATTTTTCACTGATCTCACTCTGACGTTTTAACATGCTATGTTTTTCTATTTGTCCTAACACAACTTGAGAATAGAAATCTATTAAGCTGAGCTCAGGTTTTTAAAAGAAAATGGTCAGGGAGCTGCATTGCAGAACCATGTTGCATTTCTTCATCTTTAAAGCCATCACTCTGGGTAAGAACTTTATGCTATCCTCCAAAAAGAAATAGAAACTGAAAAGATATAAGAATGTGTTTTTTTTTTTCCTCTGTTGCTTCCACCTCATGCCAACAGTCCATATTGTACCCCTTCTGCCTTAGTCTCTTAGTCAGCCATGCTGTAAAGTGGTTTGAACCCTCTGCACACCCATTAGAGAGAACACGAAAGAATCAAGCTAAAACTGAAGCCTCCGTTCTGAAAAAACTAGTATGGGAATAAGAAGCTTCCAGCAGAAACAATGGAGGCATACAAATGCCTTTGATTTGCAAGTATCTGAACCCCTCTCTGTCTGTCCCTGCTTCTCTACTGTGATTCATGAGCACACAAAAGGCCTGGCAGAATGTTACCAGGGCTGCTTCTCATGTGCCTCAGTGTCAGGTCCTCCAAACTGGCCTAAAATGTGGATGGTGTAAGATGGTGTAAGAGAACCCTGTTGATTTAACACTATGAAGAATGAGAAAGCACCCATATTCTGATTAGCAATTGCAGATATGAGGGCAGTGCTCTCTACCAGGCAAATGCTGACATTCTTCTGGAACTAGTAAAGTTTTTTTAAAGTAAAATTGCATCCGAAACAAGGTGTCTGCCCACTCCCTAACTGGAAAGGGGAGGGGGTATGTATGCAGCTGTGATTTTATCCCCCAAGCTGACTGACAATTTGGAACATGAATGTGTTCAGTATTTCAATTTATCACTTACGTTTTTGTCTCCAACAATCATTTGGACCCTCAGATTTAGATTGCTGTTTGTAGTGTTGAGGTTTGTATCAGAACAACTCTGTTATCAGTCCATCTAAATTAGTAGCTTTGAATGAGTGCCAAAGGGTTTGGAGTAGGTGTAGTTATAATTATTTACCTTACTGTATTTTCATCTTATTTAAGAGTACAATAGAGTGGTTCTCTTTTCTGTGGTACAGAATTTGTGATGGTATGTACTTCTCTGAGAAAGACAACTTCAGACCCATACAAGTCACTAGTATGAAAATTCAGGGAACCATGTTCAGAAAGCCTGTTCTTTGTCAATTAGAAATCCAGAGGGGTAGTTAAAACTTAGTTATTTAATAAGTGGTTGAGAATGGGAGATATAGAACAGAACGACTGGTACAAAACAAAAGTTTGACCTAGATCCACTTTCCTAGGCTTGGAGGTTCTTCACCCTGACCTTAGAGACAGATGAAGGCAAACCATACATAATCTTGTATCTTTGTTACATATAGGAGCAACAATGGAGGAAGGTCCTTACTGGCTCTGTTTTCCCATTTCTAAAAAAGCTATACTGGTGGTTTCTTCTTACTTAAATATTCAGAAAGAAGAAGGAAGAGAGGCATAAAAAAAACCCAAAAGATATCAGACACTGCTGAAGGAGATACAGAGGGAGGCTAAAGTGCGGTTGTAATGTTGTCTGGTTTATGGCACTTCTGCACCACCTGAATGGTACAGAAGGCTAAAAACCAGTTTGAGTATACATGTCTGCACCACTACAATAATTAAAACCCACAAATACTTAGAGGAATAAACAACATTTCAAGTTTCCTGAGGTTGCATAGAAGAAATATTTATGAAGGGTACGCAGTTAAAAAGGCATAATGTGTTTTAAGCAACACAGCAACACAGTGAACAACCTTAACTTGACTGTTTCCATACTTCCAATGGTGTAACCACGAAGCCTCAGTGCTCTGTTACCGTATTTGTCATGCACGCAGTATTACATAGCTATACGTAATACCACATGTCTGGCTAGACAGATATCTTATTTTTATTGGAATTTTATCCTCAGACTTCTCTCTGCTTCTCCTTCTACAGTTTTTCTTAGTCAGAATGTGAAACTAATACTTCAAAATTTCAGCTGCACTTTTGAACCTATGATATTTGAAAGCAATTTTTTCTCATCACAACCTGAAACTGATATGTTGTTACACTGGAAATGTTGCACATCTCATAACTCCCCACTTGCAAAAGATGCAGTACATACCCTATCAAAGAAGTGGGATGTGTGTGAAAAAGTTATATGAATTACTTGGTTCACTGGAAATCATCACTGCAGCTCTCTATCTCCATTTTTGCCTACACAAATGCCAAAAATCTCTCTTAAAAACATTTTACATTCATATTCTGTCCTGTAGTTTCTATTGTTTATTTTGAAATGCAGACTTTTTTTTGTAAAACCTATATTTTGATTTTGCATTTTGATATTTATAGCAGATAAACATATTAAAATAAATAAAATCCAAGCTCAGCTGTGTAATTAAATCAAGACTTAAATACCAGCTATCAAAACACTTGCATGATCCCCCAAGCTTGGATTCTCCTGCTCAAAGAAAGTCAATGCCAGGAAAGTTAAGTAAGGGTTTTTTGAGTAGTGTTCACGGGTTTAAGTATCTAGATTTCACAGAAAACCTACCTTGGATATCTGACTGCCTTGAATGAATTAGTTTCTTATTCCGGATTTTTTCTTCATTACATTTAATGAAGCTCTTAGGTCACATTAACTTTGCAATTGCTGTCATGACGTGTACCAGTTTTTTCCTAAGTGAGACCAAGCTACTCTCCATTTTCTCTTCACTCCTGGAATTCAGTAATTTCTGGACAGGAATTTTTTGGCTTGCAGGAAAAGCTCCAGTGTAGGCTGTCTTGAATAATCACACATTTATCCGATCCATCATACCTGAGCAGGTCATATGTAAATCTAAATTAGTTCATATGAGAAGTAAAGGAATTTCTTACTCCCTCAGGTTAAGTACATCAGCCCAATAACTTAGATGCCAAGAGAGACAATGTTTGCACCTTACAGAGGAGAATGGATAATCCTGGATATATGCAAATTATGAGTTTATACGTGCAGTAGGAGGATTGTGGAGCAGCTTAAACAAAAAAACAAAAAAACAAAGAAAACAAACAACAACTTCATTTCTTAAGTTGGTTAGACCCAGAGAATTGTTTGGTTAGCTGACTGGACTTTCTTTGAAAAGACCTATGATCTTAATGTGACTCCATATGCAACATTAACTTTAATTTACAAATTGCTTGTAGGTCTATGGCTCTATCATATTGTTACTCTAGGTTAGGTTAGGAAATTGTCTGAAGGAAATAAATTTGAAGCAATTCAGACACAGGTAAATAACCTGTTATTATCTATGAACCATTATCATTATGGTCACTTCTGAAAAATCATGTGTTTCCCACGGTTCATTAAATCTGTTTTACTTCCCAAATAAATAGGCTACTTTGAGATGTCAGCTATGAAGACTGTAACAACCTCAGGCAGGAGGAGGTTTCATTCCTCGTAGAAGGCTGGCAATCAGCAACAAGAAAGATCTTACAGAAAACATATGAAAGTCATGATTTTATTAATTTATAGTGTAATTCAAGTATTTAGCTACTAACAGGATTTCATCAAGATGTGTATTCATAAACAAAATTGCAACATTCATTTTTCTTCAACAACTTTTTTGTAATACTTTTGATCTTTCAGAAAAATGTTAACATTCACAAAATGGAAATAATCTATTTCATCAGGCCTGTATAGCGAGTTGGCAAAAAATATTATCCAACATTGCCCACATGATGCTTCTACCAAGATTTATCATCAGCTCATAGACAAACAAGCAAAAATTATACTATGGAATCAGAAAAATACAGGATACGGGAATCTCATGGAGTGCTCCCTTCAGGCAAGGCTTGGACTGTCTTTGCCACAGATTAGTAGAGTAGTCCAGGATGCTTAATGTGATTGTAGATCCTGAGAAGGCACTTCCACAATGGTATATTGTGTTTATGCGGTGCTATATCATTACTGGAATTGAGTAGAATAGAAGATAAAAAGGCTCCTGGTGACTCCTCTGGTTTGAAAGGGAACATTCTAGAAAGGAAGAAGAAAATCATGCCTACTCTTAGAGCATCCAGGCAAGTCAGATTGCAGATCTATCTGCAAGGTAGGACAAATGGTGGGAGAGAGGAGAGGCAAGGATAAACCTGAATGTTTGGGTTTTGTGGACTCCTGAAAAGAACGAGAGGCTGCTTGCAAAAGGGGGTCAGTCTATGGCAAGTTTCAGAAACCACAGAAAGAAAATGACCTCCTTAAGGACAGAAACAAGAAGAAAGGAGAGAATACAATATCAAGCACAGAAATACTGAAAGTTGCTAAATATGAAAGAAAGCATGAAGGACCTATTCTTCCCAAGATGTATATTGGTTTTCCAGCTTTTAATATGCTTTTACTGCTCACCTTGTAGGTTCTGAGATTCCCTACTTAGACTGTTATCTTGTTTTATTGTGTGTGAGATTTTGGGATATTTTCCGTAATAAATCTTACTTTAACAGGCCACAAAAACATTAGTTCATCATTGACAGGAAGGATTTGCTTTCTATTGCTTGGCTGGTCTGGTGCAGGCACTGTGAGAAGCTATCCCAGCATTACCTGTTGTAGCTGTCAGTGTGGTCAAATCCTACAAAAGCAGAGGATAGCTAAAGAATTAAGCTGAAACATCAGAGGACAGCTGCACAAGAACAAAGGAGAGAAAGCCTTTCCTTCTTCACTTTCTCTTCACAGCACAAAAAATCTGGGAGTATATAGCTTGGATATTTGTGATCCCATGGAGCTAAGTGATACTGTGCAACCTTCCAAAGGCAAAATCTAGATGGCCTTGGATGTGAACGTACAGTAGAAATCTGATGGTGTGATAAGAGGCAGGAAGTGATTGTTAAAAATCAACAAAGCTGAAAGCTTTCTGCAACCTACCTGAGAATGTAATTGTCAAAAGATTAATGTTGATGTGTCTCCTCATTATGGCTTACATGATGACACACACACTCCCCAGCATCCCATAAACCTGCTCATTAGCAAACATTGCCTGTATTTCAGCCTGTGCTCCAAACTGGTCAGTGTCATGATATTGAACATGGTGGGTTTTTTCCATGCAGTAGAGTATATGTGGGATATGTACAGAGTATTAGATTGGCTTCCAGCCACCTGCCAGAAATTGATGGCAGGAAATTTGCACAGTTCTTGTTGCAGCCAAGTGGCGGATAATAAGAGAAAGGTGCCATTGTTGGAACTATCAGTATCAGATTTTCTAATACAACCGTGTTGTAATGAGATCATACACATTGCTCAAGCTGCAATCAGAACTTTCACTGAAGGAATGAGCCTAGATAATAATAAAAGCAGAAAGCATTTTAAGTAAATAGAATTTCCCAGATACTGTATAATGTTGTTTGTTATTGCTATCTTTTATGAGCCTTGAGAAATATATTGTATAAGAATGATTTCCTTCAATATAAGCTGTTATCATGGAGGTCTTCTATGTCAATTCTTATTTAAAATATTTTTCCTTACAGTCTCAATGTTATGAAAGCATAAATTAATGCAACCTTTTTGCTTCCTTCCCATGTTCTTATAAAGCCTCTCCAAAGAACAGTTAGTTGCTGCTTTGTAGCCTAAAACACTCCAAATAACAAGATCCATTTTGGTAGTAAAAATTCATTTTATGTACAGCTTTTGCAGCCTCTGAAAAGCCAAGGCCTTTCAGTGAACATTGCACAGAGCTTTTTTTTTTCTGAGCTGAACTGAGAGTGAAGAAGAATGTAGATGATCTCCCCCTCCGCTTTCCTAATGGAAAACCTCCATGAGCCCAAACAAGTGCTGCTTCTTTTGAAGAGCTTGTGGGAGCATAAACAGGGAGCCTGACAGTGCTACCAGCCATGTAGCAACAACACCCTGGCAAATGCAGAAGTAAGGGAGGGCAGACTATTTTCGTGAGCTATAGTACATTATTTCCCTCTTGCCTGAAGCTTGCCATTGGCAAAAAGACACTGCCAAAACAAACTCCTACACTGAAATGCTGAATTCCTCATTAATATTTCCCCTATTAAGACCATTTCCTTTTTTCACAGTTTGCTTTTTATTTTTATATGTATTTATTATTGCTGGTAGCGTATAAGAAACACCATTTAATTATTTCATTCATATCACAGAATCACAATTTATGACCACAGGATCTTACTATTCCATTTTCTGCTAGAGTGAAAGAGCTGCATGCTTTCAGAGTTTCTTCCTGAGGTAGTTCAGTACCTTGTTTACAGGTAAAGAGGAAGCATGGATTGCATCTAAGGCCAAAATTTTATGATTATTATAATTGAAATCCTAACAGTCTAATCCAAGGATCATTACTAGTCAAGTTATACTTATTATAAAAACAATACATCTATGCAAAAAATGTTTCAGTAGCAATAATAGTAATAAAGCTGTATTTTACACATGAAGTTTCAACACCCTCTCCTAATGTTAAGCCCACTCTTCTGGTGTTTATCCTAACCATGATGACAGGGATTTCATCCTGGTGTTAGTGTTACTGGAGAGTTACCAGCATTTAGAGTCTTCTGCCAAAATATCAAGTTCATGTATTTACTGAGGTTCAGTTTCACGTTTCCTAACACAAACTTACACCTTGCGTTATATCATTGATCTGTGACTCCACTTTATGTCTAAACTTACTATACAAAGTTGATTTGCACACATAAACACTGGTTTCTGTTTGCTTTGCAATCATAAAGACCTTTCATCTGTCCCTAGGTCTGCATTTCCTTAACTCATCAAGGTGAGTTGTTTATAACCAAAGGGTCTCTGATGCCAAGCCTGCATCCCACATCTTATCACCCAATGCCTGTTCTCCTTCACCCTGCACCCTGACACTCCCCTTCTCCAGACCATCATTATCCTGCCAGGCTGTCTGTGCTATATTGCTCTTCTAGAGTGATGAAACAGGGGTAGTACCACACAGAGAGAAACAAAAGCAAAGCAAGCTAGACATGAAGCCCTAATCAGTCTGAGAAATTGTTGGCACAACTAATCCAACTAACACAAGGCTTCATGAGGTCAAGGGAAGTTTAGATGGAGCAAGCCTGACATCCTTCAAGCTTGCTGCAAAGCTTATGGCTTGTTAACAGCAGTGGCAACACTGCTTTGCAGATCAACATGATCACAATGGTTTTCTATATAATATCTTTCCACCTTTTTTAAAGATATTAACCAGACATATCTTTCTTAGGCTTTTACTGTAAACATGAATTTCAGCACAGTAAGTAATTTTGTACTTAAATACCTTGCATTCATTTGTCATCTACTACAAAATTTTATGTCAAACTGATAACAAAATAGTTATATAACATGAGTTATAAAGGAAATTCATCATAAAGGACAAGGAATTATATTTTCTGGTTCTCACCTCTCCAGATAGTGCTTCATGCTCATTTAGCCTCTAGCAATTTTAATTCATCTAACATGTTTCAAAACAAACCTAGGAGCTCCGAAATACAGAGTGAAGAAAAAGTTAGTTAAGTGCAAAGCCCTTGTAATCAAAGGTAACCACTGCTGGGACTGTTATATGTGCTCTACTTTAAAAAGTATCACATGTCCAAACTTTGTTGGGACTGTTATATGTGCTCTACTTTAAAAAGTATCACATGTCCAAACTTTGTTGCTGCATTATCCAACACACATTCACCACCATTAAATTTAATGAAATGTTGTAGCTTGTTCCTAAGGAATGTCTTGTGTGATTGTGGTTTTCATTCAAATATGGCACTTCTGCCCATTCCCCCTTCCTTCCAGACAAAACTTTTTGTATCATCTCCTCCATTTTTTTCTGGTTCAACACTGGGATAAGATCTCATAGAATATACTGATTTCTTAATGAATCATAACTTCAGTCATCAGATACAAGAAAATCACATAGACTATCACAACTAAAGTCTGTCTCTCAGTGGTTTTTGCTGGGTCGCTGCTTATGGAAAGGTTTGTTTCAGTGGTGAGTTAGCAGCTTGCTGGATAATACTCAGCACTATCCATTGAAACAGTTTTGTCCAAGAAAAGCAAATTTGTCGAATGAATGAGAAGAAGTAATGATAAAACAAGGAGGTTTTAAGAAACTTGTAAGTTCCTAACTTCAAACTTACTGTCATAGCATTCCCAGCACAAGGATCACAATTTTTCTGAGTCCTCATGCATCATCCCTGGAGGTGCAGAAGAGCTTCTGCACTGTGTACCAGATGGGAGCAGAACATGTGGAATGGACCCTTCTGCATTAGCAGCTCCAAGCTGCAAATCTTCTGACAATACATCACACAGAAAATATAGCAGGGAAGATAGACAGAAAGAGACAAAGTAGTGCTCCTCAACCACCCGTACCAATATAATAACAACTTTGGACTTTACATGGGGAGTTTCATGTTCATTTTAGGTTTATTGTTACCATTAATACATAGTGCAAGCATGGAAAACAGCAAACCGTGAATGGGAATGACAGTGGAGAGATTGACACCACTTAACCATCAGGTCAGATAACAAAGGATTAGTGCTGAAAATGACAGCACATTTTAAAACAGTTTAGAGTAGGAATATCCCTAGGGCTTTGCTGGAATTAACAAGAATATGATATTTTTGCCACATCCCTTCATACAGGCAAGCCTTGCAAGGGACAGTACTTGTTTTCTTGAAACGTTACAAAAATTGTCTTAAATTCATGCCTAGAAAAGACGATCTACAGACATGACATAGTTGGTGGATCCGTTGGTTCCAGGTAGTACTACTGTTTGATTTTTTTTTTTCACTTCCATCTAATTACTGCTAATTTTGTAAATTACAAATTTTCATTGAAAAATATTACTCTGTGGCAAATGCACAGACATCATGCTATCAAATACCTTGGGAAGAAGGATTTATAGAAGTGCAAATAATAATAGTGAGGAAAATTGAAACTGTTCAGCTGATCAGAGTGAGAAATACCAGTTATTATTCTACAGTTGCTGTTTTACTATGGCAAGATCTAGTCAACCCAGACAGAGAGGGAGGACAATACTAAAAGGTACTGTCTAAAAACTGTGAGCAGCAGCTTCTGTCCTGATGAATTTATGATTATGCATTCCATCTGTCTCAATGAGATGTGAACTTCGAAGTTTGCATGGACCATTAGGGTCTCAAGTGAGCAAGGCATTTAAGCATGTGCTTAAATCCATCCATATTCAAAAAATCAATTAAGTACATGCTTAATTTTATTGATGGATGCTGTGCTAGGGCCTATAAAGCTGAACTGCCATTAAATTTGGACAGAGTGCTCCTTCTTTTTCTCTCAAACAAATCAAAGCAAAATAAAACAAAAATCCAAACAATAAAATAAAATAAAATAAAATAAAACAACAACAATGCAGGAGTATATGTTCAAGATCTCATGTCAGTGCAAAATAAGGCTTTTCAGTGTGTACGTGCAAATATCAGGAGTTGAAAAAGTGAGGATTAGTTGTGAACTGTCCACCAAATTAATGCTTGGGGAGCTAGAAGAGTTGATCTACACAGGCTAACTTTTGCTTTGTGAAATAGGGCAAAAAGAAGCTTTTTACCTCTTCGTAGACTACAAAGGCAGAGGGAGATTAATGCACCTACTAGCAGTCATTCAGTACTTTTGTGACTAGATCCAGATTTCAATAGTCTCCCATAGAAGACGGTAGAAAAGCACAAAATGTATTAGCTAATGTAACATTTCTTATCCTAACTTCTGTGCATTTTCATCTGCAGCTGTAATTGTTCCATTAATAGTGCCATAGATGTCCTTATTTTGTTTTCTAAGCATTGCTATCAGAAGACCAACCAAAACTATAACATTATTTCACACTGAGATACATATGATGCCTATTGATGTCAAAATTGAAGGTTTCTGAAGAAATAGTGCTACAACCTTATTATTAGTTCACCAATTGTTCATCCAATTTGCACTTTGTGTGACATTTCATAATATATTCCATTTACCCTCTTTACCACTCTACACAGGGGATGCTAAGTACTTTGAAAGCTTGAAGGAGGTCTTTCTATTTAAGAGGGCAAAGGTGATGTGCAGGCATTCTTAATAACATAGGATTGAATTGGAGTAAAGTAATTAGAAATGAAGCCGTGTGTGTTTTTAAAAGGAGGTTCATAGCGAGCTGATTTTAGCAGGGCTATCATAGATGTTTGAAAATACTAGAAGGAACCTCATAACACTACAGAATTTCAGCAAGGAGATGAACACCAAACCTTAGCCCTGTAGGCTGTGGGGATGATGAATCAATTAGTCAAGTTTGGCTCATCCCTGAAAGACTCAAATTGACCCATATTAACTGCTTCATCTAGGGAGATCAGTTAAACCACCTCAGAAAAGCAGAGTACATATTTAGTGATCATAAAGACAAAAAAATACCTCAAAGCTTGTGCTGAGCTTGTGCTGCTCTGTATGGTTGTTAGACTGACACTGACCTGGGGTACATCATGAGTGGTAGGACAAGTAAATCAGAGTCCAGCAATATGTTCACAAATACTAAAATTATACTTCTGGAAAGAATTATGTGTTCCCTTCATAAATTTACACACTGGAAAAAGAAATAAGAATAATAATTTCTTTTAAAGTAGTAATTTGATGGGCTGTTTTTCCAGGTGACAGCTACGTAGCTCACTCCAAAAGCATTGTATCCTATTTATTTTCATGGAAACTACAACAGATACAAGCACAATAACAGTATTTGATAGATAAAATTCTCTGCTACAAAACACTGTTATTCAATACTCCCCACCATCGGCTGTGTATTTTCACCAGCAATGAACAAGAGTATGCATGCCACACTCAGACGCCTGCACCAGAGGAGATGACCCACAGACACTGTCACCACTGCTGAAATGCACCACCCACCTCCTCACTGTGCTCATCTTCACTGTTTGGTCTCCAAAAGCATTCAGCAAACCCCAATGAATGTCAGCGTGTGCAATTCTCCCCACATGCATGAGCTCAGTGGCACATCTTTGCTTCAGATGTACTTCCATGACACATACCACTTCATCAGGTTGCCCCTCTGCTGCCATATGACACAGGGCAACAACATGTAATGGAATACTGTTGAGAAGATTCAGTCTCTATGGCCATACTACCAACATCTGCCTCTGATGTCATGGGTCAACTTAGTAAAATAGTAGGCACTACCTTTCTGTAGCCCTCATTAATAGATCCAGATATGCACATGTACTTGATTCTCCTCATAATTTCTACATGTCCTTGGTAGCAGAATGTTGTGCTGGTCGCCAATGGGAGCACACTTTTACACTGTAGTGGAGAATTCCTCCCTGGGAACTGGGAGGAGAGCTCTGCAGCATAGAAGATTTTGCAGGCTTTGCAATGTAGGAATTCCTCTCAGGGAGTGAGAAGAGACCTCATGTTTCTTTATGTAAGAAAGACTTAAATATATTTTGGGTCATGAAGAAAGTAAGCATGCTGAAGAAGATATACTGGACCAAAAACAAAGAGATGTTCTCTCACTTTTAAGGTTGTTTATCTCCTTGCTGTAAAGCATATAAAGCACTGAAACAGTGCTGGGAGTAGCAGTCATTTTCCTTTCCATGAGGTGACTGCCCACACAAGGCTGTTGTGTAAGAACTGGGTCCTCCTCCTCCTTTGGCCATGCTTTAAAAGAAAATAGCTGTTACCTCTCTGTCCTCTATGTGCCTTACAAAAAACGTACAGATCTGCCCTCTTGTGAGTGCTGTTTGAAGAAAGCTTTTTTTCTCTGTGTTCTAGCCGATGCGAGATTTGCTATGATCCATTAAGGAACAGATCAGCCCTTCATATATCTCTGGGGATGTGAAAAGGTCGCACACAGTGTGCTGGTAACTCCAAAATTAGGACACTAGTCAGTGGGGGTGTCCCAGAGTTGCATCTGTGGTTTTGGATGTGGCTTTGGATCCTGTCCCTGAACCTGCAGGTAGGCAGGAGTTCTGCAGCAGAGCTCTCCTCACTGTTTCTTACCACAGGAACCTTCAGCCTTTGCCACAGGCTCTCAGCTTTCTTCTTCTCCTCTTTTATATGTACCTGAAATTGTCCTAAAAAACATATACTTCAGTCTCCTTGAAAGAGCCTAAAACAACATTCCCTAGAGCCTGGGGACAGAATTGATTCTATGCCACCATGAAATTTGACATTTTGCTAAGGTACCGCATGAGTCAGTGTTTTACTGCAGATTTAATTATTTTGCTGCTATCAGTTGTCCACGTGCATTTTAATTCTGTAAGGTCTGTTCCTTAGTGAAACCGCATGTATCTGCCTCTTGCTCTTTCTCACAAAAGAGGATTTTGCATTGATTGCAGTGTGGGAAGAAGAATCAAAGCTATATCATTTAGTCTAGAAAAAAAAACCTGAGATTATACAAAGAAGAAATGGCTTTCCACGAACCTTATGTGCCTGCTGGTGAGAAAGATGATGTGATAGAATAAAGTAGGGTGATGAAATTCTTTGTATAGGTACACAAGGTCTGGCAAACAGAAGAAAAATATTCCTTTGCATCTGCTATGCTGGCAGGAAAGTGAGAACAAAGAAAAATCCTATGTTGTCTCTCCCATTACCTTGTATGTCCATACACTTATAACACTCATATTCTATTACCTCTATTTTTCAAATGCACACTAACTTTGTTCCTTTGATCTTTGTGGACTTTTCTTCTTTGGATAATTTTTTCCCTGAGTGATAAAAAGCCTGTGAGAGTATGATTTCATGCATGCCACTTGTAAGCAGGTGCTAAATAATATTTATGACCCGAAGCAAGAAGTTTGATCCTGATAAAAGCATGAACTGGAAAAATGACCTTAAAGACATCTCCGGGAACATTAAGGGCTAGGTATGCAACCAGTTAGGAGGTACATAGGAGCTTGAGTTCCAAATAAACTGCACTGGTGTCCTCCACCTGTGGATCTTTTCCAAGGTCAGGAAAGGAAAGTCAGGGCAATAACTAAATATTCTGTTTTGCAATTAGAAACTGCAGATGATGTAATAAAAGGCTTTCTAGACCATCACTTGCTATATGATAGGGATTTTTTAATTAGTTCTTAAAGTCAATTCCATTTAAGTGAGTAACTAGACAGTTGCTGTTGAACTCAGGCAGTGTAAACAGGCCGGGGTGACCAAAGCAAACAGGATTGAATTGATTTTTATATTAATAGGAAAAATCTTTCTGGAGAGAAAAGGTTAATTTGCTTTTCAGTGCATTTGGGGAGGCAGTGTTAGTGGCTAGGGTGATACTTCATAGCCAAAGCATACATTTAAAGGCAAAAGTGATTACAGAAAATCTAAAGACAGCATTTGCAGTATTATGTAACAAAACTGTCGACAGTATTTTTTGCTGTGTTCTTCCCTTTTCCCTTGAGCACAAGGATTTGAGAAACAAGTCAGCACGATAGCCCAGTCTTATTTTTTTCTACACAGCAGAGAGTTTAACAAATGCAAATGCAGAACCAGAGACAACTTTTTCTCAACCAGCTCTAATGCTGCTTTTTCTGGTAGTCTGAAAGTGTTACTCAAATGCACTTGGCTTTCTTTGGGTTTGACTACCCCGTGAGAGTGCTGACTGCAAGTGCTGAATTTTCACCTGGTTTGCATACTAATTCTTGAGATTGGAGGATTTTCAGAGATGCAAGCAAACTAATTTGTGCCTGAGATGATGACGTGCCATACATAAATACATTGTGAATATATGCTGATACTCTTTAACTTTAAACAAGAAGAAACTGATTATTGAGGCAACAGAAGATGAGATGTGCTAACATTTCTTTTGTACATCTAGATTTAGTAGTTGGATTTTTGCTAATTACCTGCAAAGTTAAGTCACAGTGGTAACTGTGCTACTGGGTTAATGAGTGATGAGACTTGACTTGATTAATTTGGCTTGATGGTATAGCTACTTTGAAAGAGACATTAATACAGTCAGGAAATACATGCAATGGCTTTGTTCTGGTGTGTTTGAGAAGCATGGACAACAGCTTGCCCATCCTACTTTTGATGCTTTAGTAGAGGCTTAAACAAATATGCAAATTTAGACAATAAAGAATGCTAAGTCATAACCTTCAAGAAATAGTGATTTTTGCAACCCCCAACCATAATTTAAGCCAAAACCACACTGACACACAATCATAGAATCATTTGAGTTGGGAGGGACCTTGACAAGTTATCTAGTCCAACTCCTCAAAGACATCTGAAGGACCACACTTTAAAATTCTATCCACATTAATATGAGTATCCAAATTTGGGGATTTCTGAGGAAAAATCCTCAAGAAAATAAAACATTAACTGAAAATATATAACTGAAAAAATTAATTTGGCAATAATATTAACCCTGAATTTCTTGTTCCACCAAATTCTCTTTAAAAAGCCCTGAAAATATAAATTTGTTCTTTAAAGCCAGATGGAAACCTTCTTCGTTGTGAAAAGTGTTATGGTCACAAAGTTAGCTGGGGTGTACACCAGTAGATATTGATGATATCACTTCATGGATAAATGAAGTCTATCTGAGTATCTGTTCTGGTTCTTTTACTGTCTCATATTGCAATAGCTGTCACTTTAATTAGAGATATACTCAATATTAATTTTTCAGAGTAGTACTGTTTTCCTTTGTTCACTGTCCTGTAAACATATGCTACACCCTCTGACTGAAAATGTTTTTTCCTTGCAGGAAGTTTCTCAGAAAAATGGGTTCTGGAAAGATCAAGACATCAAAGTCATTCAGAGGTCAGAGTATAATTACATTACTTAGCTCGTACAAAAGGAAAACGATATGCCATACATATATGGGTTTTATTTTACTTAGTTGTTAGCAGAAGGTTTTTTTGCAAGGCATATGTGGGTCAGCGGTATGGACGTGTGCAATGAGTGACTCAATCTTAGCAGTGATGACAACATATTATATGAAAAGCAGTAGACAGTACAACAAAGACACACTGGATTTGTCCAGCTTTAGTAGGATATGATTGGCATTTAATCAGAAGAGAAAACCACAGCAGATCGATAACAAGTGTTTGAACATCAGGTTTCACTCACAGCTCATAGTGGAATCAAGTTACTGGCAGCTTGCATGATTGATCCATCATTTTTCCCCAAATAGAGAGAGGCTGATACGTTTTTTTATTCCTGTTGAATTATTACTGTTTTCAGTTTCAAGGAGATGGTAAAACTCTACACATGATATAACGAAAGAATTTGAAACTACTTGCAGCTGAGAACCAACAACTCCTACATAGCATCGTGGCAGAAGTGGAGGATATTTGAGAAAGTAGAAATAGTTGAGCCAGAATATAACACTACAGAAAGAGTTTTTCAAGTATGTTTTTACATTTGTTATTAGTTTCATTTCAGGGCAGAAATACCCATGAGCTGCTGTCATGGACCGGCATAACAAAGAACAAAAGCAGAAAAAAGTCCTTCTTCTAAGAAGTTTTAAATTGCATCAGACCATCCTATTTGTGCACAGGATGACAAATCTTCACAAAACATGGTTCCATTTTCAATACTGAGAGCATTTTTTTTTTTTTGTCAAAAGAACCAGCAGCATTCCTGCAAGGACCTTCTACAAAACTAGCTAGTAAAAATTGCCTGCTTTTTGAGTAGTTGGTGCTAACCCCAAAAGAACTTGCACTTTTCTTAGCATCAATAGCCAAGTTTTTCAATTTGAGGCTGAATCTTGCAAAATCTTGCAACTCAATTCCAGGATAGTGTCTGAACTGCAGAAAGCTGGTAGAGACAACAAAACCGTTCTCAATCCTAGTCAGCTTTTGGTATTTCTGAAGATGGAAACCATGATTTAGAAGACAAACTGAGGATTGTTCATACAGGGATGCTTCAGATCCGAATCCTTTATAAAGGCTCCTGATGCTCCTGAAGCAATGAGACAAAAAAGTGGGTACTCCTACATGTACAAATACCCTTGGCTGACATACAAAAGTTCATACAGCTATTTTCACAGAGTATAAAATAGGAGTTCAAATTGACCAAGAAATACATAAAACCTGTAATCTTCAGGTTGCTATCTGCAGTAAAGATTATGTATTACAGATCGCAAACTATGTTAAAAAATCTTCTTTGCTGTGGCAAAAGAATGGTTGTACCTTCCATAATTCCAAGCTCACATGCAGGCAGGATAAAATCTTAACAACATACCATTAAATACGCCTTTACAACATCCCTTCTGCCTCAGCTAGATATATCTGTGAATCTTCCCTTTGCAGTGGAGATTAAATAAACTCCCTGGACAACTGAGAAGAATTAAAGCATGACCTGATAGTTTCTCGGCTTGACAATAATATTGTCTGTCAGTTTGTGCTGTATCCAAGATACTGTGCTGTATCTGAGCTCAGAAAACAGATATTGATGGTTTCAGCTGATTAGCATCTGTATACCATTTGGTGTTTTAGTCTCAAAACATATTTTACAAAAGGTTGCAGCAGGTGGCTCCTAGACTTACGCTCACTGTTGCTCAGTGCAAATATTTCTTTGCATCACCTAGCTAATGCGTGGAAACTTTTTTTTGTCTCAGACAAACAGTGATGTTGTTGGCTTTGGCAAATAGAGTGTAACCTTTGACTAAGACATGGCTTGTGTCCCACATGGAGATATGGGCGGATTGTCTGACCATCCTCCATCCTCCATTGTAGAACAGGATGTCATAGAATAGAATCATATAAACATTAAGTCTGGAAAAACCACTAAGATCACTCAGCCCAACCAGCCCATCCCCACCATGCACACTAACCACATCCC
Source organism: Odontophorus gujanensis (assembly GCA_013399175.1). Taxonomy (NCBI): domain Eukaryota; kingdom Metazoa; phylum Chordata; class Aves; order Galliformes; family Odontophoridae; genus Odontophorus; species Odontophorus gujanensis. Next base: position 89,802 of record VXAB01006374.1, read on the forward strand.
TCAGTGCCACAATCACAATTCTCAAATGCCCCCAGGGGCAGTGACTCCACCACCTGTCTGGGCAGCCTGTGCCAAAGCCTCACCCCTCTTTCTGAATAGAAATCTTTCCTAATATCCAACCTAAACCTCCTCTAAAACATCTGTTAACTAGTAAAAATACAGGTAATCTTACACCCCAAACACGTTCAGTAATGCGGGCTAAGCATTTGGATGGGTGGCAAGACAGAGAATGACAGAATAATTCGTGGTCTGTAGCATGCTTCCTACCCCAAGATGCCTTTAGGAATGTGTTTGTTCCATAATATTTATGTAATAAAATAGTACTTCAGAACTTTAATTCATCTAATTTTTCCATCAGGATTCCCTGGACTTCCATTCAGCAGTATTTCATTCCCCAAATCAGAGTACATTGGCAATCTGTGAAAAGAACAGGTATTTAATGCGTCTTACAAGATCACTAATGTTCAAGGCTTATGGCTTGAAAGGGAAGACATAAACCTGAGGGGATACAACTTCAAAGAAAATGTAACAATTTTCTTAAACTTAACATCCATTGCTTATCTTATTGTACATAGACAGACCAATAAAAAAAAACAAAACAAAACAACAACAAAAAAAAGAGAACAACAATAATTTTTAGAATTGAGAATAAAATCCCTAAGCAAAAAGTAAAATTCACTCTTCCTGTGAACAGCTGCAGAGAAGAAAACCAGTGCAACCATCCTGAGGTTGTCTCTTCTCATCCCATTCAGGGAAAATGTTTGGAAGTTTCAGGAGATAACACAGTGTCAACAACAACTGTTCAGTTCCCTCCAGCTCCCTGGTTATAACGGAGTGAAAGACATGATCATCCACTGACATTTCTCCAGATCACCTCTGAAGAAACTGAGTGTCATCAGGCAAGGATGGATGGCACTGAGTGGTCCAGGTCATTCACTGACAACTGGGCAGCTGGGGGGTGATTTGAGAACTGCTGATCTCCTTCACCATGCCACCCCTCAGCTCCAGACCTTCAGAGAGACCCAGAACTAAGGGTGAAAGAGAAAACAGCTGTGAATTTTTGGTTCCTGCTTGTTTTTGGTTTTCCAGGATGCCTTGTTCCAGCTTTAGGTCACAAAGTATGAGCCTACCATGCCATGCAGGTAAAATTCATGTGGAGAGCAGTGAAAACAAGACAAGTTAGCCAGAAAGCATGTGGTGGAATAACAAGAATGATGAAATACACTCATGGTTGTTTAAAAATAGTATACGTCCTAGTAGATATAACAATGAATTAAGGATGCTATGAAAATACATAAATTTTCCTCTTTTATCCTCTTTTTCTTCCATTTTTGTTAAATTCTACTGGCCTGGGAGCCATTCCAGTGCACTCTTTAAAATTCCATAAAGCCATTTATGGACCACTGGAAATAAATTTTGTTCTCAGGCCCAGGTTGCAACAAACTTCAAGCTGATGATGAACTATAACTTCAGGTTCCAGTTTAAATAGGTCATTTCAGCTCAAAGCTATTCACAATTTTTTTTTATTGCAAATTGATAGAGGAGACATTCTCTGTTGTAAAGCAAATTGTATTTTGTTTATCTAGCATTTATATGTCCAATACTACAGCAAAATAAAAAAAATAATAAAAAGAGCTGCAGTAATGAATAAAACAAACACCAATTCAACTTGATTTTTTCCTCCAGCATGATGATTTTCAACCTCTTTTTCTCCATTTTCAGAAACCTCATAGCCTTTTCCTGCAAACTGCTCCCATTTTAATTCATTTTTCTTAGATCTGGCTGATTAAAACTGTAGACTGTACTGCAGATGAGATCTCAGTAGTACCCTGTAAAATGGATGGCTTCTCTCTCATCTCTACTGAAAATACCCTGTCATAGTCATTTTTGGATTACCATTGCCTTTGCACAGCCCTGGTGGCTCTCAGTTGTCCCATGACCAATACACCCAAATCTTTTTCCATGTCAGTCATTCTTAGTTAATGAAGTTCCAGTGAAAAGCAAAAAAGTGGTAATAGCCCCCAAGCCCAAGTCTATTTATACTCAGGGCTATAAAATTTAGTTCTACTTCTATTAGTCTTACCCCTGAGGACATGCAATTCTCTCCCCATGACAGTCTGATCTTCTTCACACTGGTGTCTCCTCATGGCATCATCAGCAAATTTCATTTGCCTCCTCTGTGTTACTTGGTATCGTTTGTGTTACTTGCCAAGCCAACACCACTTAAGTAAATATTAACTAAAACCAGTAATGTCGTAAATTGCATTGTCCTGAAAAAGTTTAGGAAGATGCAGTGAACCCAGTCTTAGATGTGCAGCTCAAAAATGTCCAGTCAAGTATAGGAAGCACAAAACCCGTGTTGTTACGGCTCAACCCACATCAAGGACCATACCACAGAACTCACTTGGAGGCACACAACTACCAGGTTATGCATCAAATACAGACTTGCCAAGCAGGAGCCAAAACATCCGGGATAAGAGCTGTAGGGCCTGGTCACTCCCACTGGGACAACTGTGGGCCTCCATGCTGTGTGCAAGGTCTGTTGAGCCACCTGGTTCAAACTCCCTACCTCTGGGACCTCCACAGCAGCATCATCCCCTTGCGGCCGCACCAACCCATGGCTGCCACAGGGATATGGGAGCAATCAGAGGAAGAAATAAAGGGAGGATTGTAGGCTTCTTGGGTGGATAATGCAACAGACATCTCAAAATTTCATTTTGGTAATCTTTGACTTGCCTTGCCATCAGATTTTAATGCTAGCACACAGGTGTCACATCTTTGTCCTCCAGCACCCTCCTTGGTCATGTCATACACACACTTTTATTTAAAGAAAGCCCAAGTAAGTGTAACTCCATGGCCTTGACTTTTATTCTCAGCACCCCATGCAGGTTTTCTGAAAAGAACTGTTATAAAGATTTTTCAAAGAAATTGGGGTCACCTGCTGCAGTGAACTGAACATAATTGGGAAGTACTGTAAATATCCTCTGTTTGGAAATGCATTGCATGTGGATGATGGCAAACTCTGTTTTATATGAGTTTCTGGCCTTGCATGCTATTTTTAAGAGCTGTAAATGGAGTGGGTCCTGCCTCCTCCATCCCCTCACTGATTTTTCATCTTAAATTAAATTGGATACAAATACTGTAACAAATAATTTTCTATCTACACTATGAGAAGATAGGCACATACAACATGTAGCTTCTTTACGAGATAAGATCAGCAGTGTGGCTTTTTCTGTCACTGGGTTTGCCTTTTAAAATTGTAATCGACAGCTTAGTGTGTTTATCATCCTCTAAGAGGGATACACTTACCACAGCCTGTGAAAAGATGGCTGTGATAAGCGATCACCTTCATGTTTATCAGAACCTTTTAATTGCTAACAGCACGGGGCCCTTGAAGATCTAAACTGTAGTTCTTGCAGACATTTGCATAAAGAATGAAAGGTCCTTTGAAAAGAAGTTCTTAAAGCATCTCTTTCAGCCCAAATTTAAAAGAGGGACAGAAAGGTATCAGGCTTTGCCAGCTTCCTTCACCCACACAGGTAAGAGGGGTTGGAAAGCAAATATCCCTTTCCTGCTGGCTGTTCTTTTGTACTACATTAATAGAGCAGCTCTGAAGGCTTTGTTTGCTGTGCTTGAATCGGGATAATGCATGCAGCAAAGACACTCCCTCTTCCTCCTGACTTTCATGGCTGCCTGTCCCAGAAGCTGAGACCTAACAGATAGTACCAACTTATTGATTCAGCCCAAGCTCAAGATTTTCTGATTTGCAGCAGATACTGACTTTTACATGGTCAAGTATCACCAATTGGAAATAGGGTGCTCCAAAACCCACAGGTTAATATTCTTCTTTTGCTGCTCAGAGAAGTGCAGAGAGTTGTTCAGACCCATCTACCCCCCACTTTTGAACAACATATTCAGTGTGCAGGTTGAGAAGATTGGGTATGATTGCTGTAAATCAAACCTTGAAAACAGCTATCAATTTTGTATGGCTCTTCCCTCAATTTTCTCACTTAATCTTCCTTCTATCACAGATCTCAGAACCATTTCCCATCTATACCAAGAAGGTAACCAAAATTTGCAGGCCCTCACTGTCCATTTTATCTAGGAAGATAATTTGATGAGATAATTTTACTTAAATGTGCTCCTTCAATAACACATGCAAAATCTCTCTTTTTATCTCTTATGAGAAATTTGGAAAAAGATGCATGTCTCATTTTGTTTCAGAATTATATTTCCTTTCCAAAAGAGCTGCCATGGATTTTCCTTAGGCAGGACTTACTGGGACCACACTAATCCATGTGGTTGGGTTGTGCTGGAATTAATCACTGTCTGTCTACAGTGTGCACCCTACATGCTGTTGCTCACTACAGTATTGAAATGAAAGCCTGTTGCTCTGACCAACTGGGTTCCAATTGAAAACATCTGTATCAATGTCACGGTGTTATCTGTGACAGTGATCCAAGGGAAACCGATAAAGGAGAGAGAAAGGGAAAAGGAAAAAAACTGCACCGCCAGTGGCCGCGCGGCCGCCCGAGCAGAGCCGCGCGCCGCAGGGGGAGGGGGAAACGGCGGGAATAGATGGGTCTATAACAAAACAACGGCACGATTTGAGAAAGAACGGTAACTTTACTAAATCTAATAAAATTGAACAATTGAAAGAGAGAGAGAGAGAAACAGTTTCCAAACCAAAGCTGGGAGCTTACGGTAGGAGGAACTGCAGGGGAAAACACGCGTGCTGACTCTCCACGGCAGCCGAGAGAGAGAGCGCGCCCAGGCCGAGCGCCGCCTCGCATCCGGTACCGAGCTCCGCCCCTCCCCTGCTCCCAACAGCATTAACTCTTTAGCTCCCTGCATGATGTTCTGATGTGGAATACCGGTATCAAAACCACAAAACCACAACAATCAAATAGAGGTAAGAGCTATTTTCTGAGGTCTGGAAGAGGCAATTAGTTCAGCTCTCTGCTTCCAGAAGCTCTGGAACTTCCTGTAGCCAACTTGAAGAACTATTATTTCTTCCAATAATTTGTCCCAGTCTGAAACATGTTGGGTGCATCTGCACAAAGCCACACAACAAGGGAACAGTAATCCCTGGCTCTGCATCATGTCTCTCTTCCTCACTGCAGCAAGGTTACAACACACGCTCTTAGAAATTTTTCTACCTACCCTGCCTCTTCCAAAACGTAGACTGCCTCTAAGTAGTTCTTTATCTAGTCCACTTATTTGCTACTTTCCTGAAGAGTAACTGGACAATTCAACACAAAGGCTCTTGCTGAAATCCTGTGCCAATCACTGTGAAAGCATTCTCAGGAAAATACTACTCCTCTTCCTTTTCTGACACAAGCTGTTTGTACTCACCATCTATCTCCCCTTCAGTGGTTTGCGTCCTCTACTAATACAGGCAAAATACAGGAGGAACTATGGCAGATGGTGGCTTGTACCTGCAAGCTTAATCTAACTAACAGAAGTAATGTAAAGGCACCTTCTTCAGGAAAAGCAGATTTTATCTCACAGTGTAGAGCATGAAAATGTCTGGATACCAAATGTTATGAATCCAGCAATAACATATCTCCCCTGATAATGACAATGGTTTGAATATTTTTTATTTGAGTAGCTCTGCCTGCATTACAAATATCTATGTTGTTGCTTGGTAACTATTTTCTGATACCAGGAGACTGAAAAACACTTTTTCAAAACTAAATTCCAATTCTGGTATTATTAAGTCTTGCATTTTAGTGGTTTCATTCTTTCTTCTGTATTACTGTCCGGCTACATTCTTATAAATGCTCTTATGAAATACGAACATTTTTTCCCCTTCTTTCATTGAATACATTAGAGAAGCCTCCAATTGAGTTTACAAGTAAATATTTCACAATTTCTCCTTGGAAATAGGTTGGTGCTGTAAGAAGAGCCAGTGAAACAGTAAAGTGAGAATGCAGGTGATCTCAGACAGTAGCTGCATAATTCAGGATGCATTTAATGATGTTAGTAGAAACCAGTTTTAAATTATTGGGGGGCAGAAATAAAATTGCAACATAAAGTAGAAAAGCAACTGATATTAAAGAGTTACATGGTGCATAGATAAATAGTTTAGTCATTAGTCATAGTTCCATGTGTAAATTTGGCTGGTGGTGCGATGCTAGCATTCCGGTATTTCCCAGAAGCTTCATTGTGTGGTCATGAAGATGAAGGAATATAATAATAATAATAGTAATAACAACAATAATAAATATAACACTGGTGATAGGATCATAATGCAGTAATGAACAAAATACCAGAGCTTTACTAAATTACTTGTTAAAATTTAACTCAGACAATAAAAGAGATAATTAGAAAGAGGAAGGAACAAAATCCCACCTTGCTATAGTTTTTAAATCATATCATTTTATTTCCTCACATGTTGCAAATTTCTTTTACAAAGTCAGTTGTTTCCAATTTTGTGAGTACTAAAATATATACTTCTACGCTGGCAGAACTGCAGAAGGTGGTAGGGTGCCTACAAATGTCATAGGATTTTGGTGTACATCTATGAGTAAAGAAATGTAGTTGTGTGAGAGAGCCCCTGAAGTCTCTCTTTACTCTGATAATACCAGATTTCACAGAAACCTGCCCAGTGATCAGTGTTTCAGTGTTTGAAAATTAAATTCTCACTTCCCCAGACATATGCACAATGACTTCCTGAAACATGACTTGATTTCACAAGTATCTACTGTTTGCTAATTTTTTTTGCAAGTTTTCTTTTGATTGAAGGCATAAAAAGTACATTAGAAATTACTAAAGCAGAAGATGATCAGAAGAAAGCATATAGTATTTAACAGCTACCTGCAGCAGTAAAATTTTAGTGATGTGTGTGATTACATTATTTCTATTCCAGCGAACTCTAGAAAAGGAAGATAGAGCCTTAAAGTCCTGACTTTGAGGGAAGCAATGAAGTCTGCATAGTAGATAATTTAGTAGTTTTGATTCCCATAAAATACTCCAGCTTCTGAAGACACTTTCTAAGAAGTCCTTTTCAATTTGTGGCTAATCAGACAATTTGATGGAGCCTGGGAGCTGCAACGCAGGCAAAGCTGTAAACAGTAGGAACTGGACAACGTCTATACTTAAAGCAACAGTCTAAAACTTCCTGTGTTGCTTCAGATGAAACTGTCTTCTCACAATTTCAAAAAAGAAAATAGTAAGCTTGTTTTGTAGCACTGATCTGCAGCTTCTGAGGCACAGACTCAGATGTGGACAATCCAAATTGCTTATTACAGGTTCTAACATCCTTTATATACATTCACAAGATTTCTCTTTTAACTTTCACTCCCACTTTTTCATGTCAACAAAATTCTCCTCAAACACTCCTTAACCGTGCATACAGGAGCTTATCCAATCAGTGTCATGAGTCATTCCAAGCCACGCACTCCTCCTCCAATTAGGGTCTGCCACCACACAGTTTACCTGAATTTGTTTTCCTTTTCTTCTGAAATGGCCTTGGTTCTCAGCCTTCCTTTCCCATGCTATTTATCCTGCTCCACAGCTTCTGTTCTGAATACACTTTCTTGTATTCCCACACTGGTCTTAATATGGATCCAGGCCACAATTTCACTTTAGGTGCTACCTTTTTAAAGAGTTTGTGGAGCCTCCAACACTGGGAGTCAAAAAACAGGTTAAACAGCACACAGAACCATAGAATCACTCAGGCTGGAAAAGATGCTCAGGTTCAACAAGTCAAATCATCAGTCTGACTCTCCCATCATTGAACCATATGCTTTAGTGCTATATCCACACGTTTCTTAAATACCTCCAGGGATGAGCACCCCAACACTTCCCTAAGCAACCTGTTCCATCCTGACCACCATCTCCATGAAGAAATTCTTCCCAATATCCAATCTAAACCTGCCCTGGTGAAACTTGAGATTTGTTTGGAGGTTACTTCCATCAATAGATTTATAATGTTATCAGTTAACATTCAGTAATAATTGTACCAACAGTCTTGTCCTTTTCATTCAAATACTGGAAGTATTTAAATCAAGAGCAGACATCCAGCTGTTCTTAAGATATGCTGGACTCCAATAGCAAACGCTGAGTAGATTTTTGCTCTGTGCTACAGAAAATATCAAACCCAAAGAGTGTAAAAATCCCCTGCAGTCTTGATTCACGGTGTCTTTTGCATTTTTTCATCATTATGTAACTAAATATGTACTTAATATTGCACAAAGAAAGCATGATGGGGAAGCAAATTCTCCACTCCACCTTCATCTCACGCAGAAATACAGTATACAAAATTCTTCAACTTACTGTGGTGGCTGTTCACTCAAGCACATAGCAAAGTGTTGAGACAGGGGTGGGATGTGATCTTCACGGTATTACAGCTTCCAAATATTGAAATGATAATAAATTATGAACTACACATCAAGGAACATGGGTTATGCTTCAGAAATACAGCATTCTGAGAGGATATTATTGTTGTTTTTTTTGTTTGTTTTGTTTTTTGTTTTTTGTCATTTTCTTTTTCGGGGGTGGGAGGGAATGGGGGGAGGGAATGGAATGAGTTGAAATTCTAAGAGTCACATCAAAATCTTGTCAAAACTGTGAAGCTCTCCTGAGATAATATGATTCAATTTGGTGGAGCTTTACAAATAGCAGTACCCTAGAGTAGACAATGTTGCTAGCAAATTCAAAAGTAGATTCTCTTCTTACTGAGGGGAGAAAGGGCAAGTTGTTGGGGAGTTTGGCTGGCATTTCATGATTGCGATACACTAAGAACTCAAAACTTCTGTGATCTGGGAATTTAGCATTTCAAGGCATCAAGCTCATATTAAACCAGAAATTACTGTTGATGTTACTTTGCTGATCTTTTACATTTAGACATTCTTCCCATGTGTCTTGATGCTTTTAATCACTAACATTGAACTATTTATTTCTCTTCTGTGTTACTGCTAAGGCTAGAATAATATGTGGAAGGAAAATGCACTCAGAAAAGACAGTTTCTAGTTTCATTTCTGTACCCACACTGCAAAATACAGCATACAATAAATCTGCAAGTGAATTTGAATTCATGGCTTACGTGGGCCATTAATACTTAATATATGCAGTACCTAGACTTCAGCAGGTTTGGCCATATCCTATTCTAATGTCATATAAACAGGATCCAGATAATTTCTGCCATCTCTGGAGCAGGAAACTGCTATGTATACCAAACTCAAACTGTGCTGAAGATGAGAAATGATGGCAGAAATAAGTGTTAGAGTCCTTTGATCCCCCCTTCCTCTCTGCAGCAGTAAATATATTCAGAAAGGCAGCACTGCAGATTCATAAATGTTAGCACTCAGAGTGAAGTCAAACTAATTTACTCTATAAACTTCTCTGACATTATGAAAACTTTACAAAGAGATCATTGCATGTGAAGCATTGAAATACTATCATTTTAACTTAAAAAACACTCGCCAGACATTTAAGTGCCTTTCTGTATTTCTTCTATGTTTAGAAGTGTTTTAAAAATAAATGGGAAAACCATAAAAACAGTCAAATAAATTTCGCCTTTTGAAGTTTAAGAGTAACACTAACATAAAATAAAATGGCATGAATCCATTTTTCATAGATCTAAGCTCCAACAGTAGGCCCAAGCAGCTAAGGAGAAGAATCTTGCTCCGTATGATTTGAGGCAGAGGTGTGATGAGGGAGCCAATGATGCCAAGAAAACGTCTAATAAAGTTCAGAAGGGTTTTGCACAGATCCTTTGTGAGGCTGGCCTCATTTCTCAGGTGATAAGATAATGCACTACTTGTCCTGGGGCGAAACTACTTTTACAGATGTCAATCCAGGTCTCAGTAGTTGCAGATACAACAATGGTTGAATGGGATGTAAGGATATCTCAAGCAAGCACTGAACTGGACAGTTTTCAGGATCCAACCACACTGTTCCAGCCTGAACAGCATGCACTCAACACTAGAGCCCACAGAAACAGATTATCCTACATGGTAGTACAATCTGCAGTTGCATTTCCGGAACTTTTCCTCTGGTGATGCTCCACACTGAGATCTGGAACAAAGGAAAAATCACAGGAAAAGACAAAGCCTGGAGGCTGGTAAGTTCTTTGTCACATCTGATAAGATGATCAGATCAAGAATGTTGAAAAATAATGGACAGAAGAGTACTCTTCCTCCTGATGTGAAACTTTCAGCAACAATTGTGCCACAAGATAGGGAAACCTTGACACCTTAATTAGTTCAGAACAGTACTATGAATCTCTGGCTACAACAGACCTCTGTTCCACTCTCTGTGCTAGTTTTTCATTGTTTTTTGAATACAGTTTTACATCTTCATTCTCTTCTGAGCACATACCTCTGTGGCTATCTGTGACTGAGGTAAATATTATGCATGATATATACATTTTCCCAGTGTTTTACTAGGTACTGACCAGGTGATGGTTCTCAAAATTTTTCAATCATAAAGGAGCAAAACTAGAGCAACAAAGTCAATCTGCTTTATAGAGCAGCTTACAAACGCAGCTATACAAATCTCAGCAGTCAGGTTAGACTGCTGAGACCTTGCTGAGATAATTATCTTCACAGCACCATCTAGTGCTGTTTATGCAAGCCACAATTACATTTGACCTTGCCTTCTCTCACATAAATACACAATCATATATATGTTTTCAAATAAATAAAAATAAACTCTAGTACTTTCAAAAATACAGTACTTGAATGAATACCGGTGTGTGGTTTTTTTCCACTGCAGAAGTGAGAAAAAAAGTCACTGTGATAGCAGTGAACTGTGAAGTTTACTTACTCTAGAAACAATGCTGATGAAGTCATTACAGGAACCTGAACAAAGCAGGATAAAATGAAATAGAAAGCCATATGTTTATAACTGTTTAGTCTGGGCTAAGAGAATGTCTATGGCTAGGTATGGGTTTTCTAAGATGGACTTTCTTACCCTCAATGTTCTTTTCCTAACACCAGGTAAATCCTTTGACTTGGCATTGTTGAAACCTGTTTAACTTCACTGAATAATAAGTGATGAAAATAAATAGCGTCTTTGCCAGTAGCTCAACACCAATTACAGGGTAAGATCCCAATGCAGATATTCCCTGAAATCTCCATGATGTCCATTGCCAGAAGAGGATAAAAGGCCCCACAGCTTGACTTGGCTTTTTCTCAAGTAAAAGTAAAAATAAAACAAAAGAAAGCTGAGGGGAAGGCAAGGGAAAGAAAACATAACCTAGTATGTAAGATGTTTCTTTGGTTTTATTTTTTTATATGTTGATTATAAGCAAAGACTTAAACTTTCCCAATCATTCAGAAAACTAGCAACATACATGGGAGAAAGCTATGCTGGTATCCAGAGGTTGCCTAGGAATTCTTCATGTGATCAGCTTGTATTGTTGCAGTCTATTCTTACACAACATTCTGGAGCTCTCAGTGGGACACTTTTTTTTTCTTTTTTGCAATAGCTACATACCCTCATGTGATTTTCAAATGAATACTTATTCACAGGATTTTAGAAGTGAAGTATATATGAAGTCTTTTCAAAACAAGAGTTTATACAGTGAATAGTGGATAGTCATAAGTCATAGTGTCAAGTGTTCTCAAAACAGTTAGTAATATATGTTTGTTTGTTTTTTTTCTCATCTACCATTTTACAGAATGACAAGCCATTTGTCGATAAGCAGATCAAAGCAGAGACACTGAGTAAAAGTGGATACTGGAACACTATATACTGATAAAAATTAATTGTCCAAGTATGCTGTCTTCGCAAAGTAATGACTAGTCTAGTCTCATTTTCATTGATTATAACTTCATAGTTTTACCTCGAAGGCTTGTAAATTTTCTGGATATTAATCTTAAAAGTAATTCTAGCAGGTTGTACCTTCAAAATACGATTTCAGTTGTTGAACTTTATAGGGAAAGGTGTATGTATTAAATAGCTTTTGTGTAAAAATCCCACAGTGTATGTCTAAGGTAAACTAATGACCACTGGTAAAGCCACAAATGGAATTGGGTAATACATTCATATGACCAGCAAACAGCGTTCGATTTTAACACCAGTTAGTATAGAATAATGTCTAATTTAGCTTATGAGTCTAATTTAAATATTGATGAGACCTGAGACAGAAAAACTGGTTCCTGTGTTTATTCTGTGCCTTTGTTTGCTGCCCATTGTAAACTGGGAAGGACATCATAATGCTTGATGTTAATTTGTTCATCTGCTTATGCTGTTAGCATTTCTTGCCTCCTTGTGGCATTTTTGCAAGCAATCCTTGTTATTCTTAAACCTGATTCAGAGAAACAATTGGTCTTCTAGTTATGATTTATTATCATTGATCAGTCTGCAAATAACACGTTTTTGCTTTTGGCACATTGTACAGCCACAGTTAAGGTGATGAACTTTTTCTTAACTCCCCTAGCAGGAATTAAGTAACTGCGGCTCCAGACGTGCAAATGTTCTTTTTCTGTGAGCAGCTTTGTGCATGTGAATAAACCCTGTTGAAGTCACTGAGATAACTCACATGCACAACTCAGTTCTATGGACCATGACACTTGGATTTAGCCCAGCTGGAAATCCTCTTAGTTTTCGTGTCCTTATGACATACATGTTTAAAGACTTCCAAATTGGTTATTGTAATAACTGTGAATGCTGAGAATATGAGCCTGTTTGGCTTTTAGTTCTAGCATAATTCTGAGACACAGAAAGGGTTCTTTACATTGAACAAATAAAAAATAACTGGTTTTTTTTGTTTGTTCAGCTTATCAGTTAGTTGACTTTTCAGTATTTGAATGTTGCTACTAAGAAATATACCAAAATGAAAGAACTTTTGTTACCAAATTCTTTGCACAAAATAAAATAAGCATTGTTAACTTTTATATGTGTCTCATTTCCAGGTTTCATAGACCTACCTTGTTTCACTATTACTTTCACTAAATTAAAATGACCATTATATTACTGTGAAACATAGCTAAAAGGGAAAGATTTCACTCTGGCTATAGATGAAAGATAAAATGTACCATAAAACATATATATATGCCCTATAATATAATAATAACTAAGAAAAACATTTCTGACCTTCTCAGGGAGGATTACTTTTATGCCTTTTAATATTTATCCTTGATGTTAAATGGGTGGGTGGGGTGGGTTTCACTTGACTTTTGCAATCAGAATTCTGCAAGTAGCTTCCATCATGTAAAAGAGATTTCCCTCCAGACACTGAGGTTGAAAAAGAGGAGAAATTTAACCTTCTGTAGCCCCTACAAATATTGGATTAATCCTGTTTTCTACTTTTCAAGAGCGACCCCTTCTTAGACAAATAACAAATGATTTGCTGGAATCACAGATATGGGCCAAGATAATAACAAAGAAAGTGCCACCATGATGCAAACTCAGCACTGCATTATCTATCCCTCTTACATTTTTGTTGTGAAACACTTTCCTTAATGACTTTTGCGTGTGTGTGCGTGGCAAGATATCTGCAAAGCAAAGCACTTAAATACAATGCAGTGTAATACTGTATCTGAGTTTCAGTAAACTTGCTGTTAATGGGATGTTTTGAGTAAAAGATAGATAAATTGAAATCAGCACTGAATAACCAAACATCTTGATGACCGTTTTACTTATAGATAGTAGGATATGACACAACCAAAGAATTTCCCCTGCAAGGGTGATTTTGCAGGATGAGAGTTTCCTCACACGAATTCACATACATACAGAATAAGTGGATTTAGTAGATTGTGGAAATTTTTTCATAGCTCACCTGTTTTTGCTTTCTGAACAATATCTAAAAACAACAACAACAACAACAACAAAACTGTTTTTTCCGCTTCTAAAAACAAGAACTTTTGCTATTGAGAGGGTTTTGCCTTCAAAAATTTATACTCTCTGAATAAGATCCTAATGTTTCAAGTACAGTCTAAGACAACACTTAAAACCACAGGTGTTGTAGACTCAGAAGCAGTATTTTATTCTTTATTTTTTATTTCATTTTAACCCTGAATCATCAATATCTAAATAGCTGAAAGTAGAAATACCGTATAATTGTACAGAGAAATAAAAATAGATTTGGAATGGAAAATTTTTGGCAAATATGAGTTTAATAGTATCTAAAGAAGATGAGATATTGATCCTTAAAATAAACAAATAAATAAAGATACCCAAACCCATTAGAGTTTGAGTGCTTGAAAAGTTAACAGCCTCTATTTCAGAAAACTGTTATAAAAAAAAATCCCTTTCTATAAAATTGACATGAAACAGGACTTCTCTCGCCTTTCTATTCTGGGGATGACAGCATGCTTGTATTAGCATGTGGCAAGAGGAAATGCGCACCACTCGAACAGTGAGAAACCTTGTGTCCACACCTGTCCAATCTCATAAATGGAGATGCTCAAAAATCACGGCCAGTTACCAGACTGGTCATGAAAATAGCAGTAGCAGCACAAAATCCTATCCCTCCAACAAGGCTCATTCAGGCTCATTGTTTTTCCTTGGGCTGTTTCTTAGAACTGATTGTTGTTAGTTTGGTAGCATACACTTGATCAGGGCCACAAAGAGAGTTCTTCAGAGTAAGGACAGCTCTAAACAGTGTCGTGCACGTCCGCATCTAAGCCAGCTCCATAGTAACATGGCTCCAAGCCCTAAGCATACCTTGCCTTTTGGCTGCACTTTTTAGTCTTATATCAAGTTCTATTTTCTCAGTTTACGAGGTACAAATGAAGCTGTTAGCACTCAGCCACCCCGGCTTGTAGTAACAGCATTTTTATTAGTGTTTTTTATTAGTCCTCAGAAAGTTCCTACTGTTCACATGGAGGCCACCCTGTCTGCATACAACAGCTCTGCTTGCAGCTGTTGACAACAGCATCAGTTTGAAACCTGCAAGCTGACAGTGTTGTGGGTCATGGCTGAGCCACCTTTGGAAATGCTTCCTAGCTCTGCAAGGCACTGCATCCCTTGCTACCTCCCCAAAAGGCTCAGCACCAAGAATAATCGCAGAAACTGCTGCTAGTGTCAGTTTTTAGACTGGACTTGATGCTTGGAATGAAAAAAAGGAGAAAGAAAGCATAGTATGTGAAGTTAAGCTGAGAGAGACATTGTATAGCTGAATTAGAAGGGTAAATTCTTTCACCCAAGCTTAATTTGTTTCTAAAACTGCAAGATAATTTCAGCTACAACAGCAGCAAGCACAGTGTGAGAGCTCAGCTCTTTGAAAATCCTCTCCCATAAAGCCCTCTGCTGCTCAGTGTTAGCAGTGCAATAGCACAAAAGATTTACTTGGCTTCTGCTGTAACCTTGGGTCTCAGGGAGTTTTCAGTGCAGTCAGGTAAAGCCTCTCAAAATCCATTAGCAACATTTGCAGTCTGCCTGCCTCTNTTAGGTAAATTTTTCCAGTTCATTTTTTAGTAAACCTGAACATAACATGCAATGACAAAGAAAGCAGTCTTGAGTCCTAAAAACTTAATTTATTTTAAAATGGGAGCTTAGCCCCTGCCTACACACACATACAAGGTGACACTGAAAGACAAGCAGTTATTATGAAGAGATATATCTGCCTGCAAATACAGTGCAGATTTATGGAAAGACAAGAGTAAATCAAATAAAAACCTGCTTGGAAACAGGCCATCACTGTTTTCCAGCTTGGGGAAGGGTGAAGAGTTTTAATATGAAAGCTAACTAAATCCCTTCCTACAGCCTGCTCCTCCCCTTCTTATGGATATCTGGTATAGAATTCCCAGTATTAATAGATTATTATGGATGAAGCACTGCTGCACTCTAACATGCTCATTTGTAGGAACGTGCAGCGGCTTCTGAACATTTATTTGAAATTTTGCTACCAGATGGCTGCATTTTTGCGAGCCACCTGCCACAAAACTGAACCATTCTGGCTCTAGTTTGAGCAGGATAAGTGACTACTCCAGTTCCAAGTTCCCCNAATGAAGCTGTTAGCACTCAGCCACCCCGGCTTGTAGTAACAGCATTTTTATTAGTGTTTTTTATTAGTCCTCAGAAAGTTCCTACTGTTCACATGGAGGCCACCCTGTCTGCATACAACAGCTCTGCTTGCAGCTGTTGACAACAGCATCAGTTTGAAACCTGCAAGCTGACAGTGTTGTGGGTCATGGCTGAGCCACCTTTGGAAATGCTTCCTAGCTCTGCAAGGCACTGCATCCCTTGCTACCTCCCCAAAAGGCTCAGCACCAAGAATAATCGCAGAAACTGCTGCTAGTGTCAGTTTTTAGACTGGACTTGATGCTTGGAATGAAAAAAAAGGAGAAAGAAAGCATAGTATGTGAAGTTAAGCTGAGAGAGACATTGTATAGCTGAATTAGAAGGGTAAATTCTTTCACCCAAGCTTAATTTGTTTCTAAAACTGCAAGATAATTTCAGCTACAACAGCAGCAAGCACAGTGTGAGAGCTCAGCTCTTTGAAAATCCTCTCCCATAAAGCCCTCTGCTGCTCAGTGTTAGCAGTGCAATAGCACAAAAGATTTACTTGGCTTCTGCTGTAACCTTGGGTCTCAGGGAGTTTTCAGTGCAGTCAGGTAAAGCCTCTCAAAATCCATTAGCAACATTTGCAGTCTGCCTGCCTCTCTCCAGGCTGAATCAGAAGCATAGGCCCTGCTTATTGTCCTCCTCCCCTGGGAATACCAGAGGGCTCAAACAATTTTCAAGCTTTTCCTCTGAAACAGTCCCAAATCTACACCCTAAAAAATTAAAAATTTACAATAAATGGGTTGAACATCAACAGAAGTCCTAAAAAAAAGGTGATAAAATGTTAAGAATTGACAGCACAAGCATGTGATTTTGGTACATAACTTGAATAAAATAGAATATGACCCTGATTTATCCCACAGTGGGAAAGCAGCTCAACTTTGGGTCATAAGCCCTCCTCACAGCTCAACAAAGCAAATGTCCATGGAAAGAAAACTTTTGTCTATAATCAAGAATCACTGAATCAGGTGTGCTTTTATTTTAAATTTTGTGACTGTGTGATAAAAATAAATTTAGTTCTGGTGGAATTAGTATGTAATTAGTAACAAATAAAATAAAATAAANATGAAGAGATATATCTGCCTGCAAATACAGTGCAGATTTATGGAAAGACAAGAGTAAATCAAATAAAAACCTGCTTGGAAACAGGCCATCACTGTTTTCCAGCTTGGGGAAGGGTGAAGAGTTTTAATATGAAAGCTAACTAAATCCCTTCCTACAGCCTGCTCCTCCCCTTCTTATGGATATCTGGTATAGAATTCCCAGTATTAATAGATTATTATGGATGAAGCACTGCTGCACTCTAACATGCTCATTTGTAGGAACGTGCAGCGGCTTCTGAACATTTATTTGAAATTTTGCTACCAGATGGCTGCATTTTTGCGAGCCACCTGCCACAAAACTGAACCATTCTGGCTCTAGTTTGAGCAGGATAAGTGACTACTCCAGTTCCAAGTTCCCCTTCTGACTGTACCAACAAAGCATGAGATTGCAGATAAAGGTGGGAGTGTGAAGGATGTAGAGCAGCATCTCCAGTAGGCACATATCTTGGGATACCTTCAATCTCTGCGTCAAACATCTTACTGGACTTTTAGGGGGCTAAGGTGTGAGGGAAAGGGAAAAAATAAGATCAGCTTGTGGGTACAGACGAAGTTATAGTTATACCAAACCTCAAAATGACACATACATGAAAAGCAGCTTCCATCTCTACAACCTAATTTATTACAGAAAATGGTCAAGTACAAAAATCAGTATAAAACCACTGACTGCTCTGCACTCTATCCTTTACATTTAGTCTTTTATTTATAGACTGTACCTGTTTGGCATTTTTCTTACCTATAGAATAGATGAAATGTTTTATCTCAAGATTCTAACTATACTAACTGTATTTTTCTGTAAGAACTCAGAAATAATTAAAACATATTACTCTCTAATGCTTGCAACTTCTGAATTTAGCTTACCAGTGGAATGGCACTTTTTTGTCATATCCAGAGATTTGTCTAAATTTTGTTCAATAGTTGTGCAGAACACTGAGTTTATATTTAAAATTTTTGGAAAAAAAAATTAAAAACCTCAAGTTTCAAAGGTGACTGAAGAGTGCTGTGGAACCCTGTCAGGAGTTCGTGGCCAGTGTGAAAGTCTCATGTATTATGCAATTACACACTTAATAAGCAGTAAAGTCAAGAACATGGTTCCTGATAAAGCATAGCCTTAAAACAGAAGGACTTTCAGCTGATGCTTTTGTTCTTTCAGTTTCAAAAAAGTTTTGAAATGCAGTCTGGTCAGTAACATACATTTCCAAAAAGAGAATTAAGTTGAGCAAGCATTTAAAATATTCCTCTTCAACCAACTGTGAAAAAAACAAAACAAAACAAAACAAAAAAAACCTACAGTTATCAATTGAATGTAAATCAAGCTAGAATGTCAAGTCCAGATTTAGTGTAGCCAGTAAGACTTAAGGATAGGTTTACACTGAGTTTTCCTGAGTGTATAATTAAAATGTTACATTGAAAAAGAAAAATATCCTCCAAAACGCAGCAGAAACACAAGCACACAAGATGCTATGTGATAGACAGTGACTCCCAGTAAGGAGGATAGCAAAGGGAATACACACATGGATTAAAATTATGATTGCAGAAAAGTAGAGTAGTTGATCCAAAACATGCAACAAGGAGTATGTTTAGAATAAGGATTCCAAAAACAATCAAGAAATCCACCCTTGATTTTGTCTTAGAACCTTATTCTGACACACTGAAGAGTTGCTAAAGTTTCAGTTTTCTTGAAGAGCTGGGTTGTCCCTCCCTTCCTTTTTACCTTCATATTGCTGCAACATAAAATATTTTAATCCTGCAGTCACTTTGCCATCATTGCAACTCTGACGTATTTCAAGAGTCCTTCAATGCTTTTGACTTGCTGGTATTTACCACCATATCCACTAGATGTCACTGCATAGTCATAATGCTACCGACACATGCACCATAAAAAGGACAGCTAACTATATGCTGATTTGTGTTTTTTAATTGAGATTCAAAATTACGTTCTTTCAAATATTCTGCTAGTCACTGTTCAAGGCTCATATGCAATGTCTGAAAGGTTGTCATCATAATTTCAAAAAATATAACTTTAAGCTTGTATGTTAACTCTAGAAGGCCTTGTTGTCATCTGGAGGTTACATATTTATTTAATTTTTTATTAGTTTTTTTTTTTTGTTTGTTTGTTGTTTTTTCTTTTTTTTTTTTTTTTAATTGCATTTGCATGCTGATGGATTTGATGTTAATGGGTAATTGTGCCTCTGAACCGTGAATACAATGTTGAATATTTTGACTGCATAATGTCTAATGACTTCAATCTTCAGTGGAGTTTTCTAGCTTAAATGTTCACACCCTCTGGGATTTTTCCATTTGGAGCTGCTTTGAATTCACATTCCCTCAAAAGTCATCCATTCACTAGGATGGATGGAGTCTCTGTTCCACTGCTTGCAGTGGTGTGTTTCTAGCTGAAAGCTCTCTAGCTTTCACTTGCAGGCATTTGTTCTCATGTGGCTTTCAGGTATTGTATCACTATCCAGTTGGCTTTTTTTGGTACACTAAACAAACTAATTTTTTTCTCCAGCCTTCAAATGATTTTGTTGTCTTTTTCTATATTCCCTCTGACTTGTTACACTTAGTTCCTAAATGATTTAGGGGTATCTTGCTGTCTTGCCTTCCCCAAGATTTGTATTTTCCCTGATATAGCTAGAGTCCCTCATGAACTCATATATTTCACATACATGTATAGTTCACTTATTCCACTCAGCCCCAAAAGAATCACCTATCTCTGAGGAAGCCACAGAACTTTATCATCTCTTACCCTAATCAACAGGAAATGACACATCAAATTCTGCCCATCTGACTCAGAACAAAGAATACAAATAAATAAATAAATAAATAAATAGCCCTTTTGCAAATTACTCCTTACAAGGAAATTAAACCTGCTGTTTGATTTGTATAAAGAGTCTTTGTGAAATGATGAGCTGACTGTCACTCCAGAATGAGGTGAAAGGTTCATAAGAAACAACCCCATCCAGGTTCTGCAGAAAAGCCTTGTCTCACCTTTAAAAAGAACCTGGTTACAGAAAGGCAGTCACAGGGTAACATTCCATCCCCTGAGAAGATACACCTTAAAGGCAGGCAGAGTTGCCATAGCTGAAGATAGAGATCATGTCTAAAGTCCAAAGCCAGATTAGCTTCAGTGTGCCAGGACTCTTCAGACATACAATGAAGAACAATTAGGAGCCAACTCTACATGGTCGTTTAGCAAAACTGACCTGTTATACTCACTAGCATTAGACTTGAGTCAATTTCAGCTCTCAGTTGTTCATTATAAAACTCGCAGTGGCTGTAAAACCTACAGTTTCCCTTTTATGTCTTTTGCACAGGCTTAGAGAAACAGAGGACATTTTAATCTCAATAGATTTCTTTCAAAACCATTTTTTTAAACTCATTTAAAGGCCTAAATTGATCTAGGCACATGCTATGAGATAGATTCAAAAATTATGTAATGCTCTGTGTTATTGTAACAGGACCCAAAACTATATATCCTTTCCCAGAATCACCTATCTTTTTCCAAAATAATTTTCAAAAGCCCAACAGAGCTACATTTTTTATTTTTACATTATTTTAATGTCAATCCTGCTGGAGGTGGCAGTACGTTTTGTAGCAAAAAATGACCCTTATGTGCAATGGGATTTTCATTTCAATGCTTATTTTCTACCATTTGTCTTGTGTTGAGTTGGAGAATTTATTTTTTTTTTAAAGGAAGCTTGGATCTAATCTCTGCTTTGCCCTGCTCAGCTATAAATATGGGCCAAGAGAGTAAAAAATGATAATGCGATCTTGTTGCTGGACAATATTAAACTCTTGCATTGGCCTGAGATTCCAAAAGTAAAGACCTTAGTTTTCTTAATTGTAAGGCAAAAACCTGTAGAATAATAATATTCATAACTAATAGCTACAAGTGCATAGAAAAAATTAAAAAAAAGAACAAAAGATAAAGGAGGTGAAAGAATTAAATAGAGTTTTGATTTCTTTAAGCCTCTGTTCCTTTTCTCTTTTGCCACCAGAGTTTTAACACACAAAGCATGCTGTTCGACAAATCTATCAGAGGATGCTAACAAGGGAAATAACAGGCCTTTTGATGGCAAAGAAAAACAGATGTTGATGTGAGCTGGAGTTACTGTTGCCACTGTTGTTCCTGTGTTAGCTTGATCTTACTTTCTCAAAGGCAAAGCAAGCTGCAAAAGGGTGGAAAACAAAAAGAATCATTGAGATTAAACAGAAAAAAATAAAAAAGAAATATAGCAGCTTCTGCTTCTGAAACTATCTTTTACTGTCAGAGAGTGGCAAGTTCCCAGCACAACTTTTACCTGTCAAACTGAGATCTGACAGACTTCAACAAGTCAGATTACTGTAACATTGCATGAGCAGCCTTTGTAATGGCAGACTTTCTAATGTACTGCAAAACAATCCTAGATACAAAAGTCTGATTGTCAAACAAAAACAAAATGAAGGTAAGAAATATACAATGCATGAGGAAATAAGAGAAAATAAAAAAAGAGAGAAAATCAGGAGAAAGTGATAGCAGGACTTCATGTCTCAGTGTCTGGCACTCATTAGGATTTTGTTGGAGCCAATGGAGGGAGGTACTGATGACAGAAGTCCTTTTCAGTTGTCTGATGCTATGAGGGCATGGTGAAAGAAAAGAAGGCCATCCCCAGTGGCGGCATATTTCTGACGTAAGACTATTGCATGTTGGAACTGCTCTGCCTGAAGAAGAGGAAGTTCAAGAGGATCTCACTGATGTGTATAAATACCTACAGGGAGAGGGCAAGGAAAATGGAGCCAGACTCTTTTCAGTGGTGCCCAGTGCCAGGACAAGAGGTAAAGTACAAAATCTGATACACAAAAGGCTTTGTCTAAATATCTGGAAGCAGCTTATTGTGTGTGACAGAGCACTGGCACACGTTTCCCAGAGAGGTTGTAAGGTTTCCTACTTGGACGTATTTCAAAGTTGCTTGGACCTGGGCCTGAGCAATCTACTCAGAATGTCTCTGTTTGAGTAGAGGTTGGACTACATGACTTCTAGATTCCCTTTCAAACTCATCCATTTTGTGATTCTACCAAAAGCTCACTGTCCTCTGGCACTCACCAGAAGTACAGTTGTTTTCTGGATATGATACCCCTGCCTATAGCAGGAGGATTGGAACTAGATGATCCCTTCCAACCCAAACCATTCTATGAGATGAAGAATATAGATTACTAATCTAGGTGAATTCCTAGCACACAAATATTACTCCATTAATTTCTATCCACAAGCAAGCTACTTATGAACCCTGATATCACCACATTTTAGAAGCTCATTTTGATTGGTCTAATTCAGATTTACTTCTATTGGCTTTCAGATTATAAAATGACCTAATGCAACTTTTACTACAGAAGGTCAAAGCAGCAGTTCCCAAGGAAATGTCCCCTGAAGCCACATGTTATTACTATTGAAACTGAAAATAATTTAAATCCAAACCACAGGACTAAGCTTTCTATCAAGCAAAGCTATTTAGTCCTGTACAATTTAGAGGGGATACAGGTGGAAGTCTCACTGTTCCACAGTTTTGTTTTTAAATGAGGCATATCTATGTTATCTGAGGACTCCAAGCAAAACAGAAGTTGTACAAACAAGTGCAGAACTGTTTTCATGCAGAGATGATGTGGTGCAGTGGTAGACACATAGTCAAGGAGCAGAAGAAGAAACAGTCCAAGTTGTCCAAGGTCAGACAGCAGTCTGATAGATTTCAATGCTTTAGTTATCTCAAGTTAGGCTGAGGGCAATCTTAGTGCTCTTGGAAATAATGGATATCTGCTTTCCTGTAGTTAATTCCATTCAGAATCTATTTTCTGAACAGCAGAAAATGTGTCATCTGGTTTTTCTGGCTGATGTATTAAATCAGATACATACATGCTCATTTGTACTAAGAAAGATAGAGAACATAGATAAAGACTGGAAGGGAAAAAATACTAAAATTATATAAAAAGCAAGTGCATGACAAGGAAAGAGTTAAAAACAATGACTTGTGCTTACTATTATTTCTTAGTCATTGCTGTGCAAGGATGGGAATAATGGCTGATGATGTGAAAGTAAGCATATAAAAATAATTATCAAATGATTCCATGTCTGAGATGAAGGAAATAACATAGTGAAAACTCTTTCCAGTGAAGCAGCTGTTAATTGCGCTCATCAGCCTTTTGAATGTAGATGAAAATAAAATGAACTCCTGACTGACTACTCTTTGGAGAATTTTTTCTTCCACTCTTATTTACTGTGCCAGTTTATGGAGTCTGCAATCAAACACCATGCTCATAGAAGGCTCTTTGCCATTTGTCACTACCTTCAGACCAGCATAAGCTCTTGAACACACCTTCTCTGCAGGGATAAAGGAAAAAAAAAACCCTGCAGCAAGACATGAGCCTCTTGTCTCTTGAAAATAATACTTCATGCCTTCCCTGAGAGCACAGAGAGGGCTCAAAAGGCTGAGATGAACAGCTCAGAGAATCTGGTCTTGTGTTGAAGGAAATTACTCAGCCTCCTGTTTACTCTTGTCTCTATTCCAAGTGGAGAGGGTACAGAGCAGAGAGAGCTGATTTAAGAAGCGGTTCAAGGGAGTTACAGTTTATAGCAAATTCCTTTCCCCAGGTACTGTTATCCTTTTCTATAATAATAAATAAATAAAATACCCTTAGCAATATTAATGTCCTTCTATTGTTTCATCTACTGTGTTATTTTTTTGCAATTCTTTCTATTGTTGTTGCATTGTTGTTTGGATTTTTGTTAGTTTGTTTTTCTGTTTCTTCTTTTTCTGCCTTTCTTCTAATTTTCTTTGATCTTCCTGGAATAAGGTTTTTTACAGCTCTTTCCTAAATATATCAGGATTGGCCACATTTCCATTGTAAACAATACTGATATGAAGACCTCCAGATTGAGAATATGAGAAACTGAAACCAATTGTTAGGCTTTTTTGTGATTGTCAAAAGGCTTTCCTTCAAACAAGATTTAACAAGTGGACCCTAAAACCTAACAACTGTGTTCAATCAGGATGCTCCTTGTGCAGTGAGACACACACGTCCCATCTCTCTTGACCTTCTATCAGTCACAATTAAGCATGCTATCCATAGGTTGTCTTAAATGCACCCTAGGGGACCAAAAGGGAAGGACTGTCATGGGATGCTTGCAGGTGTGGTGGTTCTGGAGACATTATTTTATGTAGGTTGCTCCAAAAGTAAAGCTTTCTATTTATTTTCATGGAAATTACAACAGATACACAGAGCACAATAAAACTATTTGACAGAGAAAGCTCTCTGCTAGAAAACAGTATTCTTCAATACTCACCACCATGAGCTATGCATTTTCATCAGCAATGTGAACCCACATGCCACACTCAAGAAAATCTGTGCCAGTGGAGGTGATCCACGATCACCACTGCTGAAATGCATCACCCACTGCCTCAGTGTGCTCACATTCTCTGTTTGTCTCCAAAACCATTCAGCAAGTGTCAACAAATGTCAATGGGCTCCATTTTTTCTGCATGAAAGAGTTCCCTGACACATCTTTGCTTCATATGCACTTCCATGTCAGATACCATTGCATCAGGCTGCCCCTCTGCTGCCATCTGACACATGTCAACAAAATGTAATGGAATATTGGCTGGAAGGTACAGCTTGCACTGACATACCATCAACATCCACCTCTGATGTGAGGGGCCAAAGTAGTAAAATAGAAGGCATTACTTTAGAACAGGCCTTTTATTTTCTTTTCCACTTTCAGAGCAGTATGGCACAGCTGGTCTGTGTGATACAAATATTTGTCAATGAAAAGTATTTCAGACCAGAGAGACCTCTTATACTGTGTTTGCCAAAAAGTAGCTATTGCTAGGCTATACACATGAAGCACTAAATTTCCATTTAATTTCAGTGTAGTTAGAGAATGTTAGAGAGAGCAGTGAGGACAAAAATGCAAATAGAAACATCATAAGTCTAACATAAAACTCCTTTTAAAAGCTTTACACTGAAAATCCAAACAGTCTATTTAAAAAACTGCAGAACTGATAATAATGGAGTTCTTGTCAAAAGAACAAATATATTCAAGTTACAGTTTTCTTAAGAAAGACAACAGGTTGGTGACCACAAAAACAAAGGAGCTTTTAACCTTCACACCAATGAACATTTTGTAACGGCAACACAGATGCATGCATGAGGGTATCAGTAAGGTATTCAAATGACAGTTTTAAAGTTGATATTTGCAAGTGCTTTCATTGGTTTATCGCTGAGAAAGTTATACAGAGGATTTTTAAATTCTATCTGTAATAGAACTACAAAAGGAAATGTCTTAGTGTTCCTTGTGGTTAGGCAAATGTGTATCTTTTCCATACTCTGCAGCAATAAATGTAAGGGTAATTAAGTAGTAGTTAGGAATCTGCTGAGCATTGCATGTCCTTAATGTGCTTTAAGGAAATTCTAGCGTTAGAGATGCATGGCATTCCTATTACTTGATAATTGCATTTTAAAGTTTGATGCTTTAATTATACTAATACACATGGGGGTCATATTTTAAATTTAGGACCTTATTTTATTCAGTGAATGCTATGAGTTTTTGCTCCTAGGTTAGTAAAATTTCATGGAAATCTGGAAAATAACACTCCATCACTTTATTTTAATCTTCTAATTAAATGCTAACATTGCTTGTATGAGTTAAATTGAGTACGTTGGTTTTGCATGTTTTTTCAATTTAAAACAAATTGAAATTATGAGCCTTTAAACTTCTACTGTCTCATTGCACTGTAACATCATAATGGACACGTAATTTAGAAGGCTCCATCACTCTCTAAGTCATTCTTCTGGTTGTTCAGTGGATAAGTTTGAGCTTATTGATAGAAACTGAGTATTTCATCACCTGCCTTAATGATGTAAGTAACCAGGTAACTCTTAGTGAACCAGTTCTAAAACCTGAACAAAGACAACTGCAGAAGGCTGTGGTGGGGATTCTAATTTTACAGGGGTCTAATGATCCAAATGCTGACTCCATTTTTGAAAGAGTTGATGTTTTCAACAAGACTCATTTTCAGAATACAGGTTCTCTGCACTTTCTGAAAAAGCAGAATCCTCTTAAGTTTCTCATATTTGGCAAGCAAAATAATTAGCTCTTTTGAAAGCATAGCCTCAAAAGTAATGAAAACAGAATTTCTTGGAAGAGATTAACCTCCTTATAATGGTTTCCACACTTAAAAGCACTTGCTCTAGGCTGTACTCCACTTTCTAAAGTCTGTCTATAACTTATAGCTGAGAAAATAAACAAGGACAGTCGGTTCTATCCTATTTTAATTTTATAATTGCATCAAAACAGATCAATCAGTGTGTACTAAAAATGATTTAGCTACAAGATTACAGCAGCATTCCAGTGAATTGAGAACCTTCAAAAGGGAAAGGAAAAGCAAGAGAAGTGGGATTCACCCTCCAAATATAAATCTGAAGCAGTTATAATAACACACACAAAAAAATGGATTAGACCATATGAGTAGGAAGTTTTTGAGGGAAATTAAATGAAAATACAAAGTAAAAGCAATTAGAAACTTGGAATAGTGAAAGCCTGAAAATACTCCAAACTGCAAAAAATAATATTCAACTGAAGTGAGATGAATTCAGGTATTTTGCTGAAGTACAACAACAAGAAGTACTATAAAGCTATCCTGAGCCGAAGAAGATTTTGAAGTTTAAGGTATATTTCTGCAAACTAATCATCAGGTATCAAGGCCACTTAACATCTGAAAGACTGTACTGTACTTGAGATTTTACTAGCATGGTTAAGAGATCACACTGTTAACATAGTCCATATTTACTTACCTGTAACTCTCATTTGTCCAAACGTTTACTCTTGTCTTTGTTTCATTGGTAAGAATATCTGGTGGTAGGGGAGTATGATAAATAAAGGTAAAACTGTGAGTGCTCTGTCACCAGGTAGACTTGAGGTAGCTTTCTCACAGATCTTAGAAGCTGGGAAGCACAACTAGGGGTCTACAGAGTGCTGCCTAAGAGGGCCTAATGCCCTACATTTATGAGGGTGGAGGGACACAAGAAAAGACAGAAAGGAAAGAGAAAAAAAAAAATATAAAACAAAACAACCAAACAAAAAAAATAGACATCCAGGAGGCACCTGATGGCTATAAGTAAATCACAGTCCCTAAGGGGAGATGCTGGCATGTATACAAATAGTCTAGAAAGCATCTGCTTCATGAACAAGCTCAGGAACTGTTTCACCTGAAACCCACTGTGCTTCCTCTCTGGTAATCAAAAGGTAATCACTATGCTCCCAGCATGATTAGGATTATTTTTAAATTCAATTTGCAATTGCTTGTCTTCAGAAGAAATGTTTAAGCAAATGAAGGCAAATCAACTGTTGGCATGAAGTCAGTGTCTTCACTCCCCTACGATCTCCTATTTTCTGATCCTGTTTATTGACCTGCATTACTGAAATTAGAGGAAGCAGAAGAATAAACTGAAAATTTCTACATATGAGATCACTTTGCATATATGCATTCACAAGGTCTCAGCCACGCCTTGAACAGGATTTTGCCTTTTTAACAGCAAAAGAGTTGAAAAGAGAAGGAGGAAGCCTCCTCCAAAACTGAAAAAGTAGAAGAACAGTGATCCTCATATTGATTCCTTGTTCTTAAAAATTATCTGACTTAAGGAATTCAGATAGTTAAATGTTAACATTTGTATCTATGGCATATTTATTGTCCTCCTCACTATCAAAAACCTTCAGTACCTCCAAGAATGACTCTAAGGAGTTTCCTTCTGTCTTCTCAGCATTTAATTGTGAAAGGGCCAATGCAGATCCAGGAATGGCTGTACTCCTTCCTCAAAGGATTTATCAAAATATTACAAAAATTTTACACAGTATAACTAGAAAGTGGAATGTTTAGGAGCACTGACATATTACTTTCCCTCTCCAAAATGAGGAAACTGCAACCCAAATTGTCTTGCTTTTGCAGAGACAAGAGATGAGTTTGTCTTTCACCTGACAACCAGGTAAGTAAAAAGACAGTCATCTTTCCAGCACATAGTAGAGCCATTCACTCCCTGACTATGCTGAACAAGATATCAGCAACTGTTTTCTTCAAGGAGGTGTCAGCTCTACTCCCATTATCGGCAAATCAACATTGACAGTCAAGAGAGATTTGCAGTATCTGGATTCAAAAGCAGTTTGTCCTTCTGACCAGTTTTTGTCTGTTTGCCGTAGTGACCAGAAAAAACTGGTCAGTAGAACAAACTGCTTTTGAACCCAGATGCTATAGAAACTGTAAATGCTCTTATCCATATTGAACTTCAGCACATGGTATTTTCCCCCAGACAACAGCCCAGACCATCCTATATTTGTGAAAAAATCATATGTACCCATATAATTAATACCAGACAAGTAGGAATTGAGAATGAAGTAGAACAAATGAATATGCCCGAAGCACTCCTAATTCTATAATTTTCTTATTTCTGAATATTTGGTAAATGTCTTTAACCCAGTATGTGGGTTCAAAATACATGTACTCTAAGCTCCTGTGAGAATACAGTCTTGATTACACTGTTGGTCACCATTTGTGTGGAGGCTACCAGTCACTCTTGGGCTGCTTTATCGCTGAGCATAGTGTTCCCCTCCACACATTAGTGATGGCAAGGGGTGCAGTACTTTTTGTACAGCCTTGATGAGGATAAAAAAATTCTCTTCACGTTTTCCTACTCTTACACAGCCACAACAGGTCCAGACATCCTGTGGACTTCCAGGAGTCAAGCTGAAATTGTATTCTATTTCAGACTCCATGGGTAGAGAAACTGCCTAGTTTTCTATGTCTGAGTACCGACATTCATGCATCTTGCCTAATGCAGCTATGACATTAAAAGATCCTACTGGTTCTAATTGGTCTTCCTGAGTCAAAGTGTTTTATCCATTCCACTTTAGGTAAAGCTCCATAGAGAGTCTATTTATAAACGTTGCCAACATGTGGTTAATGCTTTTGACCTTTGATGGTAAGTGATTCTAATGGTTATGTAACACAGCTGCAACATTTTTTTGTTACCATTCTGAATGTTCTTGTTTGGGAACAGTCTGATGGCCTCTATTTCCCCTTCTCTCTCTTTTTCTTTCTCTATTTTTTAAAGCCTGCCAAATAAAAGGAATTATTTGCTCAAAGTGCAGACCAACTGAGTTTTGCAGCAGCTCATGAGCAATAATCCACAGAACACTGCACATGTCAGCCCCTGAGAAAGATATTGACATCTACCCCATAGAAAGAACTAGCCCTTGTGCCAAGATTTCTATCAATTCAGAGCCAAAATGAACATGAGGGAAGGAGGTAACTGCACTTGTGTTCATGGGATAAAGTATCTGCAGTAGCATCTTCTTCATATGAAATGTAAATTTGAGTTAGGGAGCTGATGGGATTAAGAAGTGCCAAATTAAAATATTTAAATTAACTAATTGCTTAAATTATAAAGGAGGATTTGGTCTACATTAGTGGGGAAAAAAATAAAGAAAAAAAGTCAACTTTTAGAAAGTTATGAATTTTTTTGTGAGTTTTCATCAGCACGAGTAATCATTTCAGTTCACTGCTGTAGACATTTCCTGCAACTCTGCCCTACCTCTGTTTGTTAGATATGTGATGGACAAACCAGTGCATGTATGTTTTCTCCAAAAAACTACCATTACCCAACTTTGTGTATAGCTGAATTCTTAATTCCCTAGGTTTTTCCATTAACAGCATGCTAGAGGAACACAGAAAACGTTGACTGACAATTCCTGATCCAGATACTGGATTTGGAGTAAGGAAGCATAGGGTTGGTGAAAAGCAGTATTGCAAGTGAGAAGAAAGGCGAGGGAGAAATCCTACTTTGTGGGGAGGTGGATGATATAGCTTTAATAAGTATCTGAGCATAGAAAGCATTGGACTGTGGAAGTAAAGTTTGGCACAAGGAAGTTGCTGAGTTTGATGGGCAGATCAGATAGCAAGCATGAGTGAGATGTGCTGTAGCAGAGCTAGAAACAAGGGGATGGAAGATTTTGTCTGCCTGCATGTGCAGACGACATGGAAGAGCCACTGCCTTTAGTGCTTTCTGGACTAACAGGACAACTGATTTAATGATCTCCTACTTTCCCGAAATGCAGTTCAATTTTTTTTAGCAGTGCAGGAATTAGATTTTAAACTTTTGGTTTGCAATGCAGGAGGGTGAATCTATTATGGAAGAAATACTGCCATTGTTTCTTCATCCTTTTTTAAACTGTTGGGGCAGAACAGGATATATTCCCCTAACTATTTAGTTCCCAGCAAATAAACAAGATTCCTAGAATCTCAGCGTGCATGAAAAGGCCAGGGCCAGCAGTACCATGCCAACATGGTGTCATCACCTACTGGCAATCTGACAAAAAAGAGATTGCATGACTAAAAGCAGTTTGGTTACACCAGTGGTTCAGATTTTCTTGCTGAAAGGATATTCATCTCCTATACTGAACCTTAAGAAAAGTATTGCACCTTTGAACCACAGGACTTTTCCAGGGGACGGTAGGGAGAGGACCTGTGTTTCTGTACAATGTTGATATTTCTCCCCACCCCCAAAACAACTCCCAGGATATGGAGAGGAGCACAGAAGAATGGTATTGCATGCACTTAGATGCTAGGAATAAATTCTTCGCTTAGAGGGCAGTATGGCAGAAGTTGCTCAGAGAAGATGAGGAGGTGTTCAAGGCTGAGTTGATGGGGGCCCTGGGAATCCTGATCTCGTTGTGGGCAGCCCTGCCCATGGCAAGTGGTTAAGAGTGGGTGAGCTTTGAGGTACGCTGATACCAATCTAAACTACTTCTATGTGCTCTCTATAGACAAGTTAAGGAAAGCATGGAGCTTGTAAGAACCACATACAAGAGAAGCAATGATGTACTGAAAATACCACTTTTTTCAAGTGATTCTGGTGTGGAATCCAGGTGTAACTTAAATGCTGAGGAACCTATGGTACTGTAAGAATCTATTTGCTTAGTCACACAGCAGCCTTACCACACACCTAGGGCACTGTCTGATGGCCATATTTTGCTGTGCAAAAACTAACATTTTAGTCCAGAGAAGAAATGACTTCTAAATGATCCACACTTATAGTACTTCATCATGGGTTGGTCACAGCATAAACACATACATGTACTGGATGACCTTTAGATGAATCTGTCTCAAAAGATGAGGACCAGGTATAAAGCCAGTGTACTCCAGCTATCAACAAGCTCTCTGCACACAGGGCCGGACTGGTGCTAGTCAAGAGTGAAACCCCCAAAACACCTACTGTGTGACTACTGGCTCCTCGACACCAACTGTTTTGCTCTTCAACCCTGCTCTGCTTGGGCAACAACCTTCTAACAGCCACTGAAACAAAACTTCAGCGCAGCTATGGGCAACTGTTAAAAAGAAGTGTTGGAGGCCTCACTTTCTTTTCCCTGCCATCCCAAGCCTAGGGTAAGTTCACAGTTGGCTGCCCCCCTAGAGAAGGGTTTATTAACAAGGCCTCCTGAAGCACTGCTTCTTTGTGGAGCTGAAATATTCACCAAGCAAGCAGACAGGATTATCACACAGTGGCACAGTGGCAATGGCACTTCCCTGCTGAGAGGCAGCTCTCTGACTGGAGGTGAATTTTCACCCGGAGTCACAGAACAGGAGACATTGGCCACCTGTCTGAAATGTTGTTTTGGAAATGTATCTTCAACGTGAAGAGATCTATAAGCAGATATTGCACACAGGCCAACTTTCTTTTAGCCACAAGCTATGCAGTCAGCCTCTCCTGCACTTACCATCATCTGTGTGAAGCATGTCTTCTAGTCAGAGGCCTGGCTACCATAAGGAGTCTTTGTGGCAAGTATCTGTCCCAGTACGCCGCATAGACAGCTTCAGCATCCAACTGAGGTTTGTGAATTCCTCTCCTGGAAAAAACCGTCTGAAAATTAACCGTTGCGATGCACAGCACAACTACTATAACATTCGCCAGTGGATCTGGACCAAATTGTGACATCTGGGGCTAGTGCCAAAACTAGGAGTGGAACTCAGGTATTTCTTTTGCATATGTTTACCATCTGAATCACATTTGCAGATACACAAGTGACAGAACATGCTTAGTGTAATGGACACATACTGTCAGCTTTTTCTTGGCACCCAGATTAAGTTAGCTCCTTCAGACTATTTGTTCTTGTTGCTTATTGCCACAAAGACATCCTTCAATTGTGTACTAATTTGAGTCAGTAAGAGATTTCCTATGCTGGCAGAAGAGTATACAGATGTGTTGATAGTTATTCTTGACTCACTGTTTGAAATATATAGTCTCCAAGGACACTTTTAGCCAATATTCTTTTAACCATCCTCAGTTGTGAATTACAGTCTAGGAATTTCATTACATATTCATCTGCATGCATATGGCAGAGTGACTTACTCCACATGTTTCAGTAATGGAACTATGAGAGTAATTAGGGTAATGTGTTAATGTATGGCCCTTGAAGGACTTGTCTGACAAAAAAAAAGTTGGCTTGGGGTGGGGGGTGGGGGGATTGTGAAGAAAAAGAGAGTGAGAGAATGGGAAAATCATAGAAAAAATGAGTAATTGTCAGCATTTTTTCACACTCCTAGCCAGACAACATCTGTTCAAATTAGACTGTGAATTTGATACTATCTGAACCACAGGTCTGGTCCAAAAGCCACCAGTAACTCCTTTTCCTTTCCTCTCCCTTTTCTACAGAAATAATCAGCTCTAAAAACAGAATCCTTGGAATGGGATTTGTGCAAACAGATATTCTTATGCCAAACAGAGCTTTATTAACGTCAGTAAAATCAGCATAGGTATAAGGGACTGCTCATTAAAAGGTGGAATCTCCGTGTTCTCTCTTCCAAGAACTGAAATATTTTAAAGGCAAACATATTTCTTATTCATCTTTTCTCCCTGGTGACAAGTTACTATTGGACACTTCATTTAATAGATACATAGACATTCCCTGTAAAGAAGAGTGAGAAAATTTATCTCATCTGAAAATGGATTTACTATGAGTGGGAAAATCCATATATCCAGCTCAGTTGGCATGAGGATTACCATTCTGAGCAATGCTTAAACTGTCACATCTGACCTCACTCTTTTTCTCTCTCTCTTTTTTTTTTTCTTCTGCGGGAGGGGAGTACTGGGGAGGTGGGTATAATATTTAAAAACAGAAAATGGTTTGGGGAACCTTAAAGTAAAAGCCTCCCTAAAAACTGTAATTCTTCTGCCAGGTGTGTTGGATCTATGGAGCTAGCTATTAAAATAAAGGAAATTTAAAGCAAGAAAAAAAAGTCCCTATTTAATTTTACAATAAGAATTATTCACAAAATGCAACTTTCAGTGTCCCATGAAGATCAAACTGTAAAATGTTATGCATGACTATTTGAATCAGAAATGCTGGCACAATCATCTAGCCACTGCACAATGTGCAGTGTTCATAGCCATCCAAGAATAGAAGAACAGTCATACCAGGCCAGATCAAAGACTTGCCCTCTTGTCATGCAGTCTCTAACAGCAATAAATAGTAGATATCCAGGGGTAATGTACAGAGTAACCCTTCCCCTCGACCGACTTTGAAAATCAACAAACTAATGGCAATTACAGTAATTTATGAAATATATCAGATGCCGCTAACAACAAAATTTAATTAAGCTGTGATCTGGTCATTTGCATTTCACAAGCAGA
Source organism: Odontophorus gujanensis (assembly GCA_013399175.1). Classification (NCBI taxonomy): domain Eukaryota; kingdom Metazoa; phylum Chordata; class Aves; order Galliformes; family Odontophoridae; genus Odontophorus; species Odontophorus gujanensis. Next base: position 123,572 of record VXAB01006374.1, read on the forward strand.
AAAATAAAAGCCAAAATTAGTTGTTGCTCATCCTAAATTATTCGATCACAACAGAAACTATTTCAACATATGAAATTTTTTACAGATGTTCTTTAGCTCGTAACTACATGTCACACAAAGCAAATTATTTGTTTAATGTTTAGCTACAAGTTAGAAAACTTCTGGACCATCTATAATCTTAGATCAACTTTTGAAGACAAGGATAGATACTTCTAACAGACTTCTCAGGAATTATTTTCCCTTCCAGGCTGCATCCAGAAGAGCAAATCAATACCACAAAGGTTATGTTATGCCTCGGTTTGCTGCAAAACAGCAAGCTGTTGGTGATTTGCTTTTAGTAAATGGCTCATTATATTATGAGAGAAGGCACACATTGTCTGTTTCTGAAATTACTTTGCCTCTAGGATTTTTCTTCATTAATGAAGTATAGTGGCAGTTGAAGCTAGTGCTTAGAAGAGTTTGCTTTATGGAAAAAAAATCTGAACATTTACACATGATTTCATATACATGGCATCTTTGTCACGTTAGGAACGAAAATACTCCCCCACAGCTACTGATGAGAGTTCTCAGCTTTTTTTTAATGTTGTTCAGTTATTCACTTTTTATGCTAAGTAGGGAATGCCATATAACAATAAAATTAAGCTGCTTACTAGAAATGTGCAATAATCCATCCACACTCAAGATAGCTAATGAAAACTGGGATTCATCAAATTCTGCTGATAGATGAGACTAACCACAACCAGAACACGTTTATCTAACAGTCTGGCAACAGATAAATATATAGTCTTTCTTTTAATTAGAAAATCTGTCTCTCTCTGTTTGATTGTATGGAGCATAAAGATGAATAAAATGAGGATACATGCTGCATGTACTGACTAACAACTTCATTAAAGAGAAAAGATGTTTCCAAGATTGCTTAGACTGGCAATCAAAGTGTTTGTGCTACAGCCCATTCAAATGGGGGATTCCTAACCAAGCACAGGCTTAAAAGGACAAAGGAACAGTCTTCTTTTTCTGCTGGTCTCTACAAAGACCACCCTCAAAGAAGGGAAGCATGCTCTTCATGAGCAAATGTAGGCATAAAGTCAACCAGATGCTGCTGTGCAAGAGAATGAGGGAAGTGATGATTACAACTGCTGCATGTGAAGAGCATGAAAGGGAGAAATGGTCACCTCCTCCCAACCAGTTATGCACAGGCTTAAGTTCAAAGCTCAGTGGATGCTCTTGATGGCGAGCATGGAAAATGGTGTGCCCAAGCATGGCCTGCAGCTCTCCAGCCCTAGATGACCACGCCCTAGATGATGAAAGGGCATTCACATTGTAGCTCCTAAGGGGGCAGCACCACATTCTCTCTCTCTGCCCCTGTCAGCTACACCATTCCCTCTTGAAATCAAGGAGCAATGGGAGTCAGGTGGCTCTGGCTCTTAGCCTCTGGCTCCTTTTCTTTTTTGCTTCTTGTTATTTATCTGTCTTTTCATCCCTCTTCTGCTCCTGCAGATCTTAGTTTTTAAGTCTATCCATAGTACATCGAGATTATTTTTCATTAAATTGTACTGAAAAGGCAGGATACTTGTATTGCTCAGGCTCAGGTGGCAATGAAAGAATGAATAAAGCTGAAGGTCGTGTGCTCAACAACTTGATGATTTCTATTATAGACCTCATTGTTAGGAACAATGAAGAGAAACTCTTTTTGGCCTCAATGGAAAAATAAAAGAGGAAAAAAAAAAAGTTGTTATTGGAGTCATATCACTCTTTCAGTTTGAAGCAAGTAGACTAGGAAAAAATGAACATTTAAACAAATGTTGGGAAAGTATAAACAAAAAAGTGTTTTGCTCTCATCTATTACAAATCAAACTTTCATCTTTTTTTTTTTTCTGATTCTAGAAAAAGAAAGTTTTTATTAAAAGATGAGTTATGACGCAGAACACATTGACCAAATGCCCATCAAAGAGCAGCCAGGGGATGTAGTGGAGGTCTGCAGGGTGGTACAGTGCCTCTTCCCATGGCAAGATCCATCTCACAGCCCTAGCAAGGTGAGCTGGGATGGATAGCAGACAGTGAGCAGGGTCAGCCACAGTCTAGCCCTCACCAGGTGTAAACACAGGGCCTGGTCCTGGCCTGATCTGGGAGGCAGTCACAAAGACAGACAGGTTGGGGCTGCCCAAGCAGGCTGCCTAAGCCCTGCGGCTCACCTTAATGATGATTTAACCTCTGCTTGTCGTCTCCTACCACTCTGTTGACATGCCTTGTTTTTTGTGGAAGATCAAGCACAGAAAAAGGAGTCATACTAACCTTTTTAAGTTACTCCCAGAGCATCCACCACCTGAAAGCTACTGGGTAAGTGGTGAATTACATCTTGCACATCTAACATCTCATAAGCCACATTCTTCCACTTACTGATTTAGCCAGTTCTCTCAGCACTCATCTGGACCCATCTCCCATACCCTTCAAAGCTCAGCCTGATGATCCCTCAAACACTAGCTGTATTTAAATAATCCACTGGGTCTTTCCTTCTCCATCTGGATTGCTACACCTGCAGCATAGGTGGCTCAGCAGCTCTCACATAGCTACAGTACTCTCCAAATCAGACATCCACTTTATGGCTAACCAGCAGCTGCCTGGTTTGCAGCATTTCAGGGCATACTGTGTGAGATCAGCTTTTCAAAGTCAAATTCAACTCTGTACCACCAAATGTAAATGTAGCAAGCCCAATAGCTGGGCTGAGCTTGTTGCTAAACACTTTGTTGGCATACAGAGGACTTATGTTTGATAACACCCACCCTGGATGACTTCTAGAAAAGCAATAAAAAAATACAGCTGATATGTTAACAATAGTATAAATGAGCTTACAATTTCTGGCTGTTATGAGCTTTGTCCATTTCTACATAATACGAGTCTTTTGAATGGGGAGTTCCTGCACACCTATACATGCACAGAAAAGCACTGGCTTTTTATACTCATCTACGTCTTTCAAAGCGAATTCCTCAATGAATGCTTATACTTTTACAGGGGGAGGATATGTGTAGTGTCATTTGCACTTGTACTCTTCTTTTCATTATACAAAATTTTTTGCTTTTTCATTGATCACCTTTGCAAAGAAAACATCCAGCTTCACTATAGCTATTTTTTTTAATGCTCATTAATTGAAGATATGCAAAGGAGCATAAGAGATTTGTGTATTCCACTTAAAATTCAGTGGGCTTTGACAGCCAAGACATCCTGGAGTTTATCTCCAGATTAAATGTATACCATTTTAACTACACTTAACTGAAGTGATACAGACCCTATAATGTTGATAACCTGATGTGAATGAAGCTCTTAATTGATACATAAACTGAAAAAAACATCAAAATCCTACAAGCAACTGACAGTATCTGTATGTATATTAATATAAAACATCTCCAGTCCAGAGACAAACTCCTTTGAAATTCTTCTAAACAAAGCTATACAATTTGATAACCAATGCAATGTAACACTTTGGTATTAATCTCTACAAGAAATGTGCAAATATTCTATTTGCAAAAGTATGGAATGATTTTTCTATTTTTTTTTTCCTTGTGGCACAATGAACACTACAAATATATTTGCAAACCAAAAGAAGGATGCAGATATAGACAATACCAGCCAATATATTTTTAAATGTGAATTTTCAGTACATTACAAAGAATGCTTAAATCAACTGTAGATAGCAACCTACTATTCATAAAGTAAATCCTAATCGGAACTGCTCCCTCATTTGATCATTTTTATTGACTCACAAATCAGAGGGGTTTTTTTTTAAAGAAATATGTCTTGGTTTCTACACTTTCAATACTAATAAAGAATGGCAAATCTCACATATTGCTACACTGATTTCAAGCAGAACTTGCCAGGACATAAGCCCAGTAAAATATTTCAAATACTCACTGCACATAATATTTTCCCTACTTTCCTCTTTACTGACTAATACAAATTTTACATAGTGATAGGACAGTGCCACAAATAACAAACCTTTATGCTACATGTTAAAAGAGTGCACATGCTCTCTCATTACACTTCAGTTCTGCACCTGCAAGCATTTGGGATGCAGTTCACCAAAGCAATACATTTCATCTGAGGTGAGAAAACTTAAATTCCAAAAGATGTAAGAACATAAGCATGTTAGCCTCTGTGGAAACTGGAACCAATTTTCAAGTCCCAGTCTCTTCAGCACAGCTCAACAATTTAAATTTTAAGCACGATGTCTGTAAATGTTTGGAACACAGACTCAAAGGGAGAGAGACAGGCACGGTGGTGGTGCATGCTATTTTCACATCACATCTCTACGACTGGCAGGAAGCGAGCAAAAAAGTTCTTTTTCCAAAGAGAAAAGTGACTTCCAGTTGCTAAAAAAAATTGAGTGCCCTTCAAATTGAGAACTCTTTTATTTCCTCCTTGTCTCAAGTTTTCTTTACGCCCCCCAAAAATGTCAGGTAACCCAACATATTTCAAATATCTAATCTGTTTATTTCTACACTGACGCTATAAAAGGCTTAACCTAAAGAGCACATGAAAGAACTGTTCTGCACAATAAACACCTTTTTTTTTTTTTAATATCAACAAAATCATTTTATATTACAGAGAAGGGAAAAAAAATGCAATTTTAGAAGGAAATGCAAATATTTGAAGGTACCCCTTAGTCCCTCAGGTATCATTTTTTCCCTGCACCTCCACAAAAACTCCTAGGACCAGCTCTGATTACACTATGCCATTAAATCCTCCTATTCTTTTTGTATTGACTTAGAGTAATGTGATAATTCTTAATAACATCATACCCATGTAGAGAGAATTGTAGGTTTTGAATCTACAATTCAGATTTTGAATTATAGAACCAAATCATTCTCAGTACAGTGGTTCCCAGGTAAAATCCCTATCACAGCTAGAATAGGACCCTTTTATCTTGTCTGTATTGAGGATTGCTTCACTTGAATGATAATCTCAGAAAGAAGAAAAGCTCTTTAAATAATCTTATGCCAAAGTAGGAGCTGTAAAGCGTTTGAGCTTCCTCATGGCAGGTAGGACAGTTCTAATGCTAAGACAACAGTCTAAAAATCAAGACCTGAGATCAGTTTTCAACTCAGTCAGAATCCTTTCTGATTTTGTGGCAGCTACTAGTTTTTCTATGCTTTTATTTTTTCTGACACACTACCCATCTCTCTGTCTTCTGATCAGAAAAAAAGCAGATCCAGTACTTCTATTTTGTGTTTCCAAGTTGGTTTTCTTTTAGAAAGGCTTTATAAAGACAATACTTTCTGCTTAGCATCTTTTCTCACACATTTCACTTATACGTTTTAATTGCCTGCACCATAAATCTTCGTGTCAATCTCTTTCTTCAAAGAGGGTTCTTGACACCAAAGCTTGTTAACCAATTTATTGAGACATAAGATTTGGAAAGTTCCTTAAAGCTGTATTTCTGAAACTGTAGCTCACCTCCAAGCTGGTTGATCATACAGGTAGGTGGCTGTTGTTCCAAATGCACAATTATTACATGAGATAGAAACTGAAAAAATATTAAGTCACTTTTCTAATGAGAAACATAACAAGAATAAGTTATTTTCTTTCTCTACTTATTGAAACAGAAATTAAAATTTCAGGTTAACCCAAAACTAAACACTGTTGTTCTTTAAAAATATTTGAGAAGACTAGTCATAACATTTCACTTTGATATTATCTCATAACTTCTTTTCTTTAGCAGTGAATTGTTGCTCACATGTAATTTGAATTGACACAGTACTTAATTTCCCCAAGAAAAGCAATTTTAGGAATTAAATCTACTGTTTCTATGTACTCTGCCTTCCACACTCCATTCCCATGCCAGCAGTAGATACATTGGCCCAAAAGACTGCTAACTGCTCTATCTGTAGCTCTGAAGCAAAACTCATCGGTTACCGGGGGACAAGGCTAGGGAAAGCTATGCACTGGCTATTTTTCTCTGAGATAGACTGTAGTTCAAATATAAATCAAAGGTTTGGTGAAGGAATTATAAGATAGCGTTATCACTCGAGTTACACAAGGGAGAAAACACAGTTATATTGGTTCCTTTGAGTATTTCCATTTCTGAGCTTATGTTAATTGTGTCATTCACAAAAGGAAATGCAATAGCCAATGAAAGTGAAGAATATTCATATCAGTGAACTGTTACAGAAAATTATAAAGAAAGCCATTGTTATCAATTCATTAGCTACTGCTGGGCGAGTACTGGTAAGTATGATTTCTAAATTGCATGGAAACATACCGGTGAATGTGAAAGCCTTTTGACATGTAGGAATCAAACCAATACACTTTCCTTCTGAAGTATAATAGCATTAAAGACACAGATTGAAAATCTTAATTCAATATAAGCCACTGTACTAAGAAATTCAAAAATTAAGAATAAAACACATTTGGTAACCCAGGGGAAGAAATTCACTGGAGTAGATTCAGTATGAAAGTATCTGAATATCCAGAGGCACGTGGTATAGTGTTTATTTATTTACTGTTATTAATTCAGAACACAGCGTATCACTGATGACTTTGGTTGCAAATTATGTCAAAGGAGGTGTTAATAGCTACTCAGGTTTCTCAGGAGGGAAACTAAGTTGCTTTTTGGAGCTGACTGGGAACTATGAACTTGCATTTTGCATGCTACTTGAAGAACCAGTATTCAAACATGGTAGTCAGTTTTAAGGTGGAAAGCATCTCTGCATCTACAATTACAGAATCAGAGAGTTGGTTGAGTTGGAAAGGATATTTAAGATCATCTAGTTCAACTCCCCTGCAATGAACAGAGATACAGCTAGATCAGGTTGTTCAGAACCCCATCCAGCTTGACCTCAGATATCTCCAGGGACAGAGCATCCACCACCTCTCTGGGTAACTTTTTCTGGTGCTGCACTATCCTTATTGTAAAAAACAACTTCTATCCAGTCTAAATATCCCCTCTTCTACTTGGAAACCATTTCCCCTTGTTCTATCACAACAGATCCTGCTAAAGAGACTATCTTCCTCTCCCTTTAGATTCTGAAAGGAAACTCTCAGGTCTCCCTGGAGCCTTCTCTTCTTGGGGCTGAACAGTCCCAGCTCTCTCAGCATGTCCTTGTAGGAGAGGTATTCTATCCCCAGGATCTCTTTTGTGGCCCTTCTCTGGATACGCTCCAACAGGACTAAGTCTCTCCTGTAATGAGGGCTCCACATCTTGATGCAGTACTCCAGGTGAGGCCTCATCAGCAGAGTAAAGGGGCAGGATCACTTCCTTCACCCTGCTGGCCACATTTCCCTTGGTAGAGCCCAGAATCTAGTTGGCTTTCTGGGCTGCGAGGGCACACTGCTGGCTCGTGTCCAGCTGGTCATCCACCAGTTCCCCAGGTCTTTTTTGTCAGGACTGTGCTCTATTCTTTCATTCTTCAGCTTGGAGGTTGCCACTACTCAGGTGCAAGACCTTCACACTTTGTTTGAACATCATGAAGTTCTAAGTGCACATGAATATGTTAAAATCTACACAGCTATTTACCCCTCCAAAAGTAAACTTTCTGTTTACTTTATAGCAGTTTACTATAACATTTAGCTACTAAATATGTATATATTAAAAAAATAAAAAAAAATAAAAAAATAAAAAAATAAAGCAGTGTCTAATGTTAGGGCAAGGATAGCCAATGATGAGTTCCAAATTCACACATTCAATATTTTTATTACAAAGGTTGCTCAAGATCTATATCACTGCTCTCTTATTTTGATGTCAGCAAAAGTATCTTGGCTTGAGAATTGTGATTTAGAACTCAAAAAAGTTTGGGCTGAAAAATTCTACTTCGACATGTGAAAAAAAAAAAAAAAAATTTAATCTTACTGTTTGCTGTTTAATTTGGGGGTTTGATGGGGTTTTANTCAAACATGGTAGTCAGTTTTAAGGTGGAAAGCATCTCTGCATCTACAATTACAGAATCAGAGAGTTGGTTGAGTTGGAAAGGATATTTAAGATCATCTAGTTCAACTCCCCTGCAATGAACAGAGATACAGCTAGATCAGGTTGTTCAGAACCCCATCCAGCTTGACCTCAGATATCTCCAGGGACAGAGCATCCACCACCTCTCTGGGTAACTTTTTCTGGTGCTGCACTATCCTTATTGTAAAAAACAACTTCTATCCAGTCTAAATATCCCCTCTTCTACTTGGAAACCATTTCCCCTTGTTCTATCACAACAGATCCTGCTAAAGAGACTATCTTCCTCTCCCTTTAGATTCTGAAAGGAAACTCTCAGGTCTCCCTGGAGCCTTCTCTTCTTGGGGCTGAACAGTCCCAGCTCTCTCAGCATGTCCTTGTAGGAGAGGTATTCTATCCCCAGGATCTCTTTTGTGGCCCTTCTCTGGATACGCTCCAACAGGACTAAAGTCTCTCCACNTACTGTCTGCTGTTTAACTGTGGGGTTTGAGAGAGATTTATGGTGAAGAAACTGAATTGATGGAATCCTGATTACTAGTGTACGGCTACAAGTTGCTAATAGGAAGATCGTTTCACATCGAAAGGATGGGTAGGTGTGGATGCTGCACCTCCTCATTTGGTATTATGACTATCTGGAATGGGAAAAGGAACTCAACGCAGCTTTGTCCACGAGGTGGCAGGACGCGTTAACTAAAGGCTTCATCGGTCCCTTCGCATCGAGCTGTAACGCGGGGATGGGAACGGCTTTCGTTCATTGATAGAGCCGTTACGAACCGAGGAATACAAGCGTTATTGTAAGTAGTTGACAAAGTCCGATTATTGAAAAACAAGAAGTTCTCTTTTGTTATATTTGCTTTTTGTATCTGTTGTTTATGAGTGTGCAAGGTGTGCAGTGACAAACGGGTTTGAGGAAACTCAATTGGCTATAGCATTCCACCACTGTAATTAATATCTAGTGTCTAATTTTGCTTTTTCTTACAACTTGATTTCAGCTTCACTTTATACAGAGCAATTTCACAATGCTTAAATTGTCCCAAAAGGCAACAATTTAAAAGAATCTTATATATGAATATATATATATGAAGAAAAAAGGCAAAACAAAGTAAAACAGTGACCCAGTTGAAAACTATGTGACAGTGGTGTTCACATTTTTTAACCGGAACACTGGATTACCACAGACTTTTACTGAGAAGCCTCATTAGAGCTTTAATATATATTCATATTTCAACAGTATGAAAGCCCAGGCCAAGGTACTAAATTTTGTACAGAAAAAAAATTGTTCCCTAGCTTGAGTCAAAAATAAAAAAGAACAAGTGATGAAAAAAAGTCATCCTCTGCCCATACTTCCTAGAATTGGTGATTTGTTCATCCTCTTTTAATTATTTCAATCTCTTTGTCACTCGGTACATTTTCCTTTCTTTCACAACTGCTGTTCACAGCAAAAAAAATCACTCTTTCAGACATTACACACTGATCAGGCATCAGACGTTAATCAGCATTAATAGAACTCATCTGTTACAAAATAAATAATTAAATAAATAAATCGTATTCACTTTATTTTGCCTCAGCAGAACATAAAATAAATTTAGATATATTTTTCAAACTGGATTCGAGGAAAAATATCCAGAAAAAAAATGATCTAATAAGTCAGTAAATTGTTAAATGGAGAGTGTGGGGCCAGACTGCCCAATATTACTTATTTAAGTAGTATCTAAGTGATAACTTTTTGTTTCTAGGAACATGGTTACCACAATTGTTAAGTTACATCTGGAGAAAATGCATGAAGTAAACAAACTCTCTTTTGTTGCAGATAGTACGGAAAATATCTGCCCCCAACATCCAGTAAGTGGTGTATGAAGCCAAAAACCTTTGCAGGAATCAAACTTCTATCATAGCAAATCAAACCAACCCATGAGCTTATGACAGATCTTCACTTTGGGACACTCAGTTTTCTGCTGATGGGAGAGCTTAGAGACAGGGAACTGTGTAATTCAGAATTTTCAACCAAGTTAAAAGACTGTGCTAAGTGCAATGCAATATTAGCCTGGGCTACAATTTTTCATACATTTATCTCACTTTTAAAGGTTGGTGAAAGGAAAAAGGATGCTGGCAGTGGGAGGAACTTTACACAGAAACATAAGGTTTTGTGGAGAAGATCTCAGGGCTTTCCTGGTTGATTTGAGTTCTCTCTGGTATTATTTCTCAAGTTTGCCAAATCCTCCACTAGACTGTTAAGTGAGCAGTTGTTTGGCTTTATGGTGTTATGCAGTGTTAGAGACCATACCAATAGAAGTGACTGTAGGAATCCAATTTTCACCATGATGCAACAGAAAGCCAATGAGTAAAATTCAGCTTTAACAACATCAAGGCAGTAATGAGCACAGCAGCCCTTAGATCAAACTTTGTCTTCTTTAATGCTGACACTTCATACTGGGAGCTGGAGATAGCACCTGCTAGGTCAGGGCCATCATCATATACACATACACAGGCAGAGACATTAGGCACAACCAGAACATGAAGGCAGGAGGCTCAGTTCTACCAAAGCACAGTGCTCTGACATCTTTCTTTTTCTTCAGCTCTGTGAATGTTTCACAGCTTATATGAGAGCAAAACAAGCAGAGACAAGGGAAGCCAAAGATAGTGGCAAGTCTGACAAGATGTGACAATTTCCTTCCCTAGTTCACCCCCCATCTCCAGATAATCAGATGCTCACCAGTACTTTTATTACATCATTCATACTTTGCTCCTAATCACATGGACCTAATTCTCTCATTAGCACTACTTCAATGAGTGCTGCCATGAGGAGCAGGAAGCGCCAGATTAGCAGTTACAGAGCAATGTACAAAGTTGTGTTTGCCATTTACTGATTGCTTACAGTGTGAGCCTTTGAATCTAACTGAAGACAAGCTCTTTGCTTCTGCAGGTCTAAGGATCTTGAGTTTTTCCCCTTAATGACTTTACTGAGGGACCTCTGCAAGGCAAGAGCTCAGTCTCCCTTGCTTTGGTCTCCCAAAGGGAACTGATAGGCTAAACACAGTTCCAACGATAAAGAAGATCATGAAATATTAACTTATTTTTCAAAAACAGAGTGAAATCGATGTCTTTTAAAGATTTTTTTTTCCACTTGCAGCAGAAGTGAGTGCTAAAGGGTAAAATGTTTTGCTTTGCCATTAACTTTAAAAGCATGCCATTTTGGTACTCCACTGAAGCAGAGAGGTCTAAATTGGCCTGTGTACAGCCAAGGAGAACTGTCCTCATCTGAAGGAGTAATGTCCTCATCTGAAGGTCTCCTGGCACCCACGGTCATTAGCTACCTCACTGCAGGTGCTTCTTGGATACAGAACAAAATATATCAACCTCATCTGATTTCCCACTGTCAGAGTAGCAAGACTTCGGACTGAGAGAGTAGTAAACTTTGTATCTCAATATTAGTAAGACATAACAGTGTCCTGGGTGATGCTCCTTATCAGGAAGGAGGGCTATATGTCCAGTTCAAAATAGTATGTATATGTAGGTTGATCCAAAAGTAATGCCTCCTATTTATTTTCTTGGAAACTACATTGCATACAGAGTACGATAACACTGATTGATAGAGCAAATTGTCAGATATAAAACACTATTTTTCAACACAGTTGTCACCATTAGCTACGTGTCTTTGCCAGTGGTGAGCAAGAACTTACATGCCACACACATAAAAATTTGCACCAGTGGTGATGACCCACTGTTTCACAGCTGCTACTATGGTGTAATTACAAGAAAAATGCTGCCCACACAGTCCAGCTTTCATCGTGATACCATCTACTGTTTAGTCTCTATAAATATTCAGCAAGCATAAATGACTGTAAACGGGCGCAACTTTTTCCTCATGGTGGAATTCCCTGACACACCTTTGTTCCATGTGCATTTCCATGTCTTTATGGCAACTGTTGAATCATGGCCTGAACCACTGATTGATCACCTAAGGCGAGCACTAAGTCAGCCACAGGAGCACAGGTGAAGACACCTGTGTGACTGGAAGGGGTGGAATCTGGCTCCACCACTCTTACACTCTATATTTTTGGACATTGCTCCTTTGGAGTTTCCTGTTGCAAGCCTAGGATACAGGTGAGCATTTTTCCCTTTATTTTGATTGTCTCTTTTCCATCACAATAATCTGTCTAACTATACCATCTATAAAATATCCTGGCTATAATATCATTCGGTATTATTCATTGTGTTAGCCTCACACCTTACAATGTCAGACACTATTCTGTCAGAATGCCCCCCTGCTGCCATCTGTCACACAGAAGCAACTTGTAGTGGAGTACCGGTGGAAAGGTTCAGCTTCTACTGCCACATCACCAGCATCCACCTCTGATGTTAGGGACCAAAATAATAAAACAGGAGACGTTACTTTTGGAGCAACCCCCCTGCTCAAAATTCAGTTATAGGTGTTATCAGTGATTTATTTTCCTAAATGGAAGGAAAATAAGGAGGGTTGTGCCAGGAAATGTTTTGGTTTTGGTACTGCTACAAGTCTGGTGTAGAAAAATCCTGTATGAGAAGAGACAGAGGTTTCAGTCAGTTTGGAAATGGGACCACACTGGTAAGGACTTCAAATGCAAAGAGAAACAATATTCGAAAGGATCATGCAAACTGCAGAAAGCAGCCTGAGGAGAAAAAAAAAAATCAGGATACAGTGCAAGAATTCCTTCAAAGGTAAATCACAGTATTAAGACAAAGATGAGCAAGCCCACAAGACAGGATAAGAAAACAATCAGGAAGAAACTTTGCTGAAGATGACCCGGGATAAGAGCAGATAACTTGATGAAAGCAAACAAAAGCAAAAATAAAAATAAAAAGCAAACTGGAATGTGTAAACAGGAAGCCTAATAGAATCGTACTGTAACCCTGCTGTTTTATTCTGAACTGATAAAGCCTGTGCAGGAAATCAGATTCAGCATCACATTACAAGAAGTGATGGAAAAGTCATATAGAATGGGTCTGAAAATTACTACTGATACACAATGCATTACTTAAGAAGACTTGTCAATTTTCCTTATCTCTCCCCCTTATGAGCAGATAATTCAATCTTTAGATGCAGAAGGGTTTTAGCATAATGATCTTGCTGCTCTGGGGCCTCCTGAGAATAAGGAACTGTGAAAGTATGGATTCCTTATGCTTGGTCAGAAATGCTTTAAACATATGAGACTATAGTACAAATAAATGTCCTTGCAAACTACCCACAAAATTAGAGAGGAGTATGGACAAACACATCAGAGACGATTGTTAAAATTCTGAAATTAAAATATGTTAGCTTTCCATATGTATAGTGAAGAGGAAATGTTAGTAATAGAATGCCCAAAAAACACGTGATGTCCAAAGATACCTCTGTTATACTCCACTAAGGCAACAATGTTTTGGGTTAAGGTAATGTTACTTCAGACACAATTTTGAAAGACAGCACAGACCTCAAAGAAAAATTGATTATAAAAATGGTCCCAAGGAGAGCTATAATAACTTAATAAAATGAGAGAGAGTACATCAGTGGTTTTTCCACATCTTTGTATGAGGAGAATACAGGAACAAATATATTTCCAAAAATAAGGGGGAAAAAAAATAAATGACAGAAAGAAGGAGTTAGTTACGAAGACTGTGGGTGGAAAAAAAATGGTATGTAAAAAGAAGATGAATTTGCTTATTATGTAGAAGTCAAATTCTCAGGTTAGACAAATATATGCTTTAGGACATCTTCAGGAAAGTAGCTTTGAATGGAGAATGGAAGATCACCAGCTAATAAAATGTGAAGTCATTACTTGTAGTACAGGAATGCACTTCCAAAACTGTGTACCTAATACATTCAAAGTAATTTGAGAAGTGGGTGATTTCTTTCCCAGAACACTGAAATTTCAAACACTTGAAATTACAGGCCCTATAAGAAGGATTTGAAGATGTGTTGGCTCTAAAAGATGTCAAAATAAGGTAGCTGAAGAGTAACAAGGGCATAAATTAACTAAAAATAAAAAGGAAGGAGATTCATTAATCCATGTTCAGTAATATCCAAGGGTTATGAGCGAGTTTTAGAGGACATAATTAAAACCAGACATGAATAGGAAAAAAGGGAGAAAATGCAGTATGCGTTCACTGAAGATGTGTTGGGTAAGCAAATTTTTTTCTTAAAATAGCAGTTTTCCCAACAAAGGAGTTGCTTTAATTCAGAATTTGCTTAGCACATTTGATTTGACCAAACGTGCAAAATTTATTAATATCTGTGTATTCATTAAAATAGTAACATGCAGAAAAACTGTAAAAGAGTCTAAGAACCTGCTACAATAAAAATGACAACGGCAACTGCTGACTAGGAAGCTACTAGCATGGAGGGAAGTCATGGGTGGAGCTTCATAAAAATGTATGCTAAATATTTAATGAAAGATGACAGTAGAATAAAAAATCTGCAATATGCTCATTAAATGCTATAGATGATTTGCAAAGAGTAAGTCATTGAAATATCACACAGAAAAGTCTGGATGACCCTGGGGAATGGACTCATAACTAAAATGAAATAAGAAATCAAAGATCACTGACTTAGCAGGTGACAAGAACATTTCTTACAAAGCCATGCTCAATATTCAAAATAGATGAAGAAGGCAGGTCAGTTGTCCTAAAGTATGGTGAACACACCAATGATCTATTACTACGGAAGGACAATTGTGATAAATCAGAAGTAGGAAAGTATAAAATATTGACAAGCTCTTCAGTGCATATACAAGGTAATCTGAATTTCAAGGAAACTTGTCCAAAACTATGCATAGAGACCACTCAGATCACTGTTAGGACAATCAACTTCTGTACAATGAAGAGTGATTCACAGTTCCTACTAAGATGGAATTGTTGTTGTTGAAGTAAAAACACCAAAGAAGTATAAGATTAATGTATGCTAAGAAACATTACCTAATGGACTTGAGTAGATTAATCAATTAATTTTGGCCAGAAATTCAAAGAAAAAAAAAAAAAAAGTGATATTCTGAAGTAAGCAAATAGCAAAAGTAGCCAGGAGAAGTAATCTCAGTAGTATAGTTCATAAAAGAGTTAAATGACAGAAGTGTTCATGGCAGCAGAAATAGCACTTCTCTATCTCAGTGGTCATTTAGGGTCCACAATATAGAGTGGAATAAGTACTTGCACACTTCTGAGTTAAGAGCAGCCAGCATAGTTGTGAAAGGTTTTCTGAATGAATCCAAATTTTTTGTAGGTTAATTTTGATTTGGGAGTTGGGTCGATCTTCTGCTCAGAGTTGTTTTTCTTCTCTTCTCCATCTTAAGTATGATTCACTTATTGCTAACATGTGCTGTGTCTGAGTAACAGGAGGAAACTGTTCTGCCTCTGAAGCACAGGATAAAAAAAAAGTACAGCTGGCTTGTGTATACACTTGAAAAAAAAGGTCTTGACGCTTTTACTCCTTTAGAAGTGTTGGGCAGCTTGTACTATTAATGCCATATCATTCTTTGAAGGCAGATTCTGATATCTGTGCCAGGAGAAGAAATAACTTTCATCTTTGAAAAGAATTAGTTGCTGGTGCAAGAGGTCATTGCAACATATTCCTGTGAATCATGGGCTAGATAATAAAGCCAATAGTATAACAAGACTTTGCATCCCACTATTGCCCAGGGACTCTAAAGAATGCAAATTGAAAACCTCAAATGCAAATTATCTGTGGCTGCACTCCATGCAATTCCTATTGCTAAAGAAAACAATCAGTAAAATTCCTGAGATAGAAACACTTATCACATTAGTGATGCACAAAGAAGAAGTGGACATAATACCACAAATATATATATATACATATTTTTAATTCAGTTTTATATAACAGGTTATAGTAAAAAATGTTTATATCATGTTATCTTCTTAGGCTGAAAAGTTGCAATAGAGATTTCCTCTAACCCAAGAAATTGCATGGTAGAAAGCTTGATTGTTCATGCAGATACACATCATCATATTTACTAAACAGTCTGCCATCTAGTCAAAAATTCTGAGGTGTCTCCACGTGCTTCAAAAGATAAGCCACAGCAAAAAAGAGAGTGCAGCTCAGGGCTGAAGCCTTAGTGAAATAAATATTTGTGAGGTACTAGTTCAATGCTTCATACTTGGGGAGTAGCATAACTAACTTTATGTTCTGCAAATACAAACCTAAACAATTACTGAAGAAGGGTTATTCAACACTAGAACAGGTTTCCCAGAAATATGGAGGAATTTCCAGTACTAAAGGTATTCACAACCCACCTGTACAGAACCAGAAGCAACTTGAATTCACCTTGAAGCAAGATCCAGCCAACTTAGCAGAATGCTGGAGCCTAACCAAGATTTCACTAGGCTCAGTGAGTGCTATCATCAGAGATTTTGTCGTGGGACTTGTCAGGAATGCACACCACTGTACGACATAACCATCTCTCTCAATATGTGCAAGGACTGCTTTCCTTGACTCTGCTAGGAGACCTCACTTCTCCCTCCCATGCCAGCATGATTCACACCACTGCTTCACCTGGCTCATGTGCAAGTGGTCCTCTGAGGCACCTGAGGGCAGGGCAGCCCTAGACTTGCCCAGCAGAATTTCTGCATCAGCTTCAGGGTTGAAGTCTGCAAATTTTTTGACTGATCAACCAATGAGCCCAGGTCTGATCTTGCCTAGGAAGTGGGTATAAGAACACTGACTTCTCATCTCACACCTTAGTGTATTCTGATTAATAAAAGGAATGTGGTATTTTAAACTCTTGTCATGTTCACTGCATCAATTATACCCCTGATTATAGCTGTATATTACAAAAAACATGGTACTGTAATATTCTGTTGTGACCAGTTATATCAAGAATCGATCTACACCACACCACTCAGTGTTTATTCTAGGAGTAAAATGTTTGGGAACATGCTTTTTGTGTGAGCCATTAGGAACTGGATCACCATAGAACCAAGTAAAATCTTCAGTTGGTCCTCCTTTGAGTGTAAAATAATAATAATAACGCAAATATAACCTCTGCTTCTCCTTTCTGAATTACTTTTTCATGTTGATAACATTTCCATTGCTTTAGCTTTTGCATCTCAGTAATATCCTTTGTTTATATGAAAAACAATCAAATTACTAAATATCCTCTTGTAATATGGCAACCTTAAAAAAAAATACTCAGCATTTGACTGGGATTTAAAAAAAAAAAAACAGCTCCACAGATATCAACAGTTTCTCAAATCAAGGCCCTAGCTGATACATCAATAGCATCCGTTTATTAGAGAACTCATATTAAGTTCTTACACAAAAGTCACTTGTTGAATAAAGCACACATTGTACCACAGAGAAGAGAGATTTCCAAATTGCTTTGAATATAGCTGCCATACAAATTTTCAATTAGCTAGGGTTCAATATACCCAAAAGGGCCAAAGTCACTTTAAAGGGTGGCCTACTGTAAAATCAAGATTCATTTTTACATATGTTATACATGAACATACATATGTATGTAAATATATGTATTAAAAAGCCACACTTACATAAAATATCTCTCTTCACACGTATGAGATGCCAATTATTCACCAGTGAGCTAGACTTTTTTTTTGGCTATGCAGATCTGGAGGTTACACAAAGATTTTCAGTTTCACCAGTATCTCCTGAGCCCTTCTCAGATCTTATAACCAATGCCAGAAGAGATATATCACTGTGCAAATTTGTAATTTTAGTCATAACTTTTTATTTTTTATAATCTTGTCATTCATCTTTCACCTCTTAGCTCACCACTGTCTAGTGAACGGTGCCTCACCATTTCTTCACAAAACACAGGAGTATCAGAAAAGGGCCATTTTGTCTTGTACCAAAAAGATCAATTGTTCATTTTTGTTGACCCAGACAAACTTCCCTGCATGGTAAAGGAGTCCTCTTGTTCAAAACCAGAGTACAGTTCTCAGGATGTTTTCCTACTTATACAGTCCAAATGAGTACTGTGTACTGCAGCACACGGTCACCCTAGATTTGCAGGCCTTTTTCCTTCGTAACAGTAAACCTCTTTTTAGATTATTTGATCAGATTTCAAAAAAATGAATCTTTCACAGTTTAATGCCTGAATTAGGAATCACTGATCTTTACATTACTGCTCAGGTAGCCAAGTAGATGAGAAAACAGTGATTCTAGCCCACAGCATGCTTTATCTTGAGGAAAATGAAAACTGAAAAATGGAATACTTCCTTATATGGAATTGTGAATCCATGGTCAGCTCTCAGAGTTTCATCTTCTTTGCAAGCACCATTCTTGCAATGGTGCAAAGTACTGAAAAGCTGCTCCTCCCAGGCACAACATCACAAGTTTTGCTGACTGATATTTCCATCGCTTCTCCCTTTGATGCAAATGCCTCACTGAATAACATTTTCATTTTGTCTAGAACTATGGCAACCATGTCAGCTGCCAGAAGGCAGCTTCGGTTGACAACTCAAAAGACAAATTCTCAGGCAAAACAATTAGTGGTAACTGCTCTTTTCCAGGGAGGCAGACTTTTTGGCAAACTGCAGAACTAAGTCAGAATTCAGATGAGAAATCCAGCCTGCTCTGCCCAAAGGAAGGAATGCAGATTTTTATAGCACGGAAGAAAAAATTCCTTTGGTCTCTCGCTGTAGCTCCAAATACCAAAGCTGTTTGTGTCAAAGATCTGCAGTGAAGAGTGCTCCATGATAGCATGACAGGCACTGTGACACCAGGGCTACGCAAGGTGCTGTGTCATCATGAGCTACCCACAAAAGAAGTAGCAATGAAACTTTCCTGTGGGCGCACTGCCATGACAAACTTGTTGCATCTCAAGACCAGGGCTGCCCACATCAGCTTGTTCAGTTGGATGAGGCACCCCTCTGTCATGCTACAGAGAAACATCCGAAACACCTGCTGGTTTTGGCACAGGGTTCTCTGCCAAAAAGCTCAAGTTCACCATTTAAAGCAAAATGACAAGCAACATTCACCACTATTTTCACCCAGCATAACCCTCCTTCAAGTCTAAGAAAAAGTACTACTACTACAACAAACTCAGAACTCCTTTGGACCCCTGTGCAGAGTCTTTTCAACAAATGTACTTTCTGCAGTCCATAATATTAACCAGTCTTTCTAGGCAACAGCTCCATATTCCCGCAGAGCTGTCAGGCAGCATCAGATATACCTAGGAAAACCGTGCTTTATTCATTAGCAGCACAGTAGCAATTGTAAAGTGAAGTCACAGGATCACAAAATTGCAGGGGCTGGAAGTCCTCCCAGAGAACTTGCTAAAATCATGCCGAGAATGTGGCTTAAATTGGTTGTGAATTACCGAGCTTAAGCTGAGGATTTCCTTCACCGCTCTTGATTTTCATAACTCTTGATGAGTTACCCTCCTCATGTGAGGCACGTAGATACATTATCAATTTGCAGCTTTTTCCATTAACAAGCACTGAGATTTGGTGCCTATTTTTAATTGCCTTCTTATTCGTTATGTAACCCTATAGCTTTGCTGAAGATACCTATGTGTTAAATTAATTCATTTTGTTTGCTGCTTCTTGAAATACTTCAGACCTATACTATTTTATTGGCATGTTTTATTAGAAATCTGTTAGATAGATGTTCTCTACCTACTCTCTACCAGTATTTCACAAGTAAAGCCATACTTTCAGGCCAGTTTGAACAAGATGTAAGGCGAAACTATGAAGGTGATTCTGTCCCCAGGTAGCTCGCAGACTAATTCCTACACAAATGATATTGATTTATTTATAGCTGAAAGTTGGAAATCTAACACAGTTTAGTAAGATACGCACACACAGAAAAAACATTTTACTGACAAAGCATTACTCAAATTACCCATTATAAACAAGGGGGAAATTTTATCTTCATTCCTTTATATTTAATTTAATGCTTTGCATAATTTTGCTTCTATAATACTATGTTACAGCTAATGCTATTATTTGCTTTCAGTTTGTTTTTGCTTCCTGCTGTTGAATAAAAAATCAGTGTTTACAGATTAGCAGCAGTTGTAAAGTGCCCTGACTTTTTCTTCTATTTCAAAGTTAAGAGTGAGAAGCACATTATAGTGGTTGCTCTGGCATTTTTGGAGTAGCTTAGGCATTCACAGTGCAAACCACTGTTATTCATACTGTTATAATTCCTCTGCAGTTAAGTCATTACTAGCAATCAGAGCAGGCTTGTAGTACAATTCCTTTTTTGGGAATGTCATGTGAGATGCCCAGAGCAATATGAAAAAATAAAGGCCAACTTGTCTGGCTGTGGAGGGATTTATAGCAGGCCCACTGGCAGAGATCTGCTGGGAAGAATTAAGAGCTCCTGCTTAGCTGATCATATAAACACCCAAGCCAGCAGGTGCATTACATTTGTACACTATCTTTTTCCTTCAGGTGTAGTATTAAAACTCCTGTCATCACAGCAGGTTTATAGAAACTTGTATTATAATGGTCTTTTCCTGCAGATGTCTGAGCTCAAGTTTTTGTGAGGTGAACACAAGATTCATTTAAAATCACTTAAATGTTTTCTTTTTGCTTGTTAACAAATGGCAATATTGCTAAGAAAAATTGTACCTCAGACATCGTTTTTTGTTTTAAGTGAGAAATAACTTTCTTACAGTAGAAGCTGTTGATTATTAGTCACTAAAGAAGGTGTTTATTTTCAAACAGAGGGACTCAAAGCAGATTACTTCCTCTGGATAAGAAATTCTATATTCGGTTCAAATCTATAGCATTTACTATGTATAAAATCTACATTTTCTATGTAAAGTACCATAATGAAAGTCAAGAATGAGGTTAATTAATGAAATTATATCATAGCTTAGGCTGGAAGAGACCTAAAAGCCCATCTGGTTCCAACCCCCCTATCATGGGCAGGCTTGCCATTCACTAGATCATATTGCCCAGGACTCCATCTAACCTGGCTTTGAATGCCTCTGAGGGTGGAGCACCCACATATCTTGCTAAGAGTACAGTAATAATTAAACTATCACAAACACCCTGCAACTTGGCATTTTACATGAGAAATAAACCAGTAAACTAACAAACAAGCAAAAACCCCAGCAGCTTCTATCAATGCAAATGTTTGCTTAGGTGATCAAGGAATTAAATCAGGAATGGATACATTATTATTTTATATGTAATTTTAACTTAGCTCTCCATACAAAGTTCTTTGATACATAGACTTCAATTGCACAATCACATTCTTCCCTGCTTTCCATAGCAGCCCATGTGATACATGACTATTTTCTACTGTAACACTTGGTGAGTCATTACTGCAGAAGAAACTGAGCATGTTTGCTAGAGTGTGTATTTAATGACACTATAATCGAGCTGAGAAAATTCTCTCTTCCTGTTGTCTCCTTTTATGGCATTCAGGCAAACAAAACAGAGTGAGAGCTTAGGACAGGGAAGAAGGATGATCCTACAGGCGTGGTCACAGTCACTATTAAGAACTTAAATTCAGCCAGAAATCCATTCTATTCAACCACTGGTGCCCTGCTGTAACCTAAGTTAAGGCACTTAAGGTGAAGTTTCACAACGTGGCTACTTTATTTTTGCTTTTCAACAAGTGACAGTGTCGCTAGGAAAATACCAGCTTCAGAAAATGATTAAATAAGCAACCTCTTTCTGTAATTGAAATTACTCACATCCTGCACATTTTTCTTTTCAGGATGGCATCTCTTCTCTCAGCCTCATCCTGGCTATTTCTTGAGCACTTGACATTGGAAGAAAGTAAAACAGCACTCAGGAAGAAT
This sequence comes from Odontophorus gujanensis, assembly GCA_013399175.1. Lineage (NCBI taxonomy): Eukaryota > Metazoa > Chordata > Aves > Galliformes > Odontophoridae > Odontophorus > Odontophorus gujanensis. The sequence goes on from VXAB01006374.1 coordinate 145,247, forward strand.
CACTTTCTACCAGTTTAGAGGGAAGAACCACAGCACTCATCAGAGAGTGAGATGAGCACCAGCCCAAAGGAAACAAGGAGACAGTCTTTTGGCAGCAATAAGATACCAGATTTCTAAATTCGGAACCTCAGTTCTACTCTTTAACCCTTACGTCACCCCTTGTCAACATTAGCTTGTTGCTTTCGCATATATTACTTCACAGGGCCATAAACATGCTAAGGGTTACAAGGCACTCATTACAAAGACTTCATAAAAATGGTGGGAAAATTCTTTTACTACAGTGATAAAAAATCATACTCAGCAAAGGTGGAAGTTTTACACCAGTGTCTTAAAATAAAAAGTCATTGCCTTTGTAAAATACTTTACTGACACATAGCTGGTTTTATATCTCCATGCAATTTTGCTGGCATATCCTGAACTGTTAGCATTCATAATATGGGAGAGGTCTGCAGTAGTAGTGCTGGTCAGAGAATGATGAGCACTTCTGACTAAGGAATCTGAAGCGACAAAAATCTGTATCAAATCATATGCATCGTGTTGGAGACTTCCTTGGCTAGTACCACCTTAAGTATATCCTCCCTCCTCCTTCCAAAAGTCATCCTGGCATTTAGCACTTGCAATGCAGCAAAGCAGACACTCTCCTGCTCTGTAACCTCATATGTTACGCTGATTGTTCTCATCCGTGATCTGCTCAACAGCTGCTCCTGAAGCAGGAGGGTGCTAGGGAGGACACACAGGGCTCCCCAGCATGTCCATGGCAAGGGTTGCTTGGCCTTCTTCATGTCATGTACAACTTCCCACTCCAGTGCTGCTGGAACTACCCCCAGTGTACTATAGTGCTTTGGGTATTAAATGAAGAGGGGCGAAAATAGAAGAGAGTTCTGCAAAGACCCCAGCAAACCAGGTACAAGTAACTCAATACTGGCCAGTGAAAGTCCCAGTGTTAGTGCCAGACTGCGAGTGATGAGTTTGATGACAGTAGGAGCCCTGCACGTAGTGATTACTAGCTGCCAGCAGGGTCCTGTGACTGCATATATTCAAATACCCTAATCTGAGGGATTTTAAAAGCATGTAGGGATTTCTTGAGGGGGAGTGTGGGCTTGGTGAGCGTTTATGAATTTGAGAAGTCTTTCTGAAAGGGCTGATCTCTTTTGCCCAAGGTTCTTACTTGTGTGAAGACAGTGATGTGTGACCTCAGACTGTTCTTTTCTAATACACCTGGGATGATAAGTCAGGCCAACAGGGTTTAGTGACTTGGCATACATTCCTAACCTTTAATCAGCTGTTTCTCACATCTAGTAGAAATTGTTAGACCTGAATGGAAATATCATCAAGAGAACAAATAACGAAATATATGGGAAATGAAATATATAGGAGAAAAAGAGGATGTGGAGGGTGTAATAGCAGAAACTGCACAAAAGAGATATATTTTGTAAGATAAGGAAGAGCTGAATATAAGTTAGCCTAGAAGATTAAGGGGAAACTTAGCATGGCTTTCCTCGAGGCAAAGGTTTTTCTGCTGAACACAGTAAAGATCTCCTTAAGAATAAAAGAAAAGACCAAAAGTATATTTCATCTCAAGATAAATTGATGTCTGACTCCAGACAATAGGAGTGACTCCCAGGTTTTGTTACTGGAAAGGAAGGGCTGGATGGATCAGGCATAGTACCTTCTTTACTAGTTGCTGGCTACATTTGTCAGTCTTTTATGGGCTATTTTGCTTACTGTGCTGGTTCAGGTGAAATTTTCTCCCATTTTCCAACCACTTTCTATGTGCCTGATCCTCATCCTGTGCCTGAAATCTGTATTATATTTGTCCTAAGTGTTAGCTTGCAGAAACCTCTCTGTATTTGAAAAGGATTCAAAAATTTTCCTTTAATTCAATATATGGAATTTATGTCATTGAAGTGACAACTGTTAACATTTATGTGATGTATGAACTTTAAATATTTTAAAGTACTTCTTACTCTTCAGCAAAAGCTCTGACCATACTCTAGAGAGTTTGAAATATAGTGATAATTTTCAAATAAAATAAATCTCAAGAAATAGGAATATGAAAGCTATTTTAGTCTGAAAAAAAAATCTTGCTCTCTCCCCTTAGGTAAAATGTGCAAAAACAATCCGAGAATTGGGATGTTCTGTTCTTCAGTATGTAGTGTCTTTATTGGTATTTGTGAAGAGCTTTACAAGCAGTCTCTCTGCTGTGCTCGTTGTAATATCATTACCAATTAGCAGTTGTTAGGAGTACAGCAACCATCTAGTCGCAGAGCAAATAGGCACTGGGGGAACAGCTATACCCTGGAAGCTCTCTACTCTTAGTTCGGAGGTCAGCCTCCACAAGGCACCACAAATGTTGCACAGTGTGCTTCGTTTCACTGAAACCAAACTACAGTTTAAATTTCATTGATTATTATTCAGTTGAATGGTGATAATATGAGACTGATGATGGTAACTGAGTGTCAACAGTCTCTTATAAACTTTTCCTTGGAGCTCGGCTGAGCTTCCTCTCCCAGGTCATGTTAGCCTTCATGTTGTACAGCATGGGGTCTCCTGAGGAGAAGTAGCAGATCATGCCAAACTGCAGACAGTATAATGGCAAGTTGGGGAAATATTAATTAGGTGTCACACTGAGACCACCAGTCCAATTCCACTCTGAGGTCAAGCTGGATGAAATCTTGTCTCAAGGCTAGATATGGACAAAACTACTTCGTGAGAAACAATTTTTTTTTTTTTAACGAAGTCTAATTTTTTCCCTGTTTGCACACAGGAAGCAGCCTAAAAGTCTCAGAAGTGTGTGCTTAGTATCTCACTGAACCATTTTTGTCTGTGAAGATGTAGACGTGTAAAGGCTGGACTATCTGTGTTTCTTTGTACTAACAGGCCCCCTAGTGTGATTAGATTCGAAACTTAATTCATGTCTCTTTCTTTTTCCTGTCCTTTTAGATTTTTTTTGTAATTAATCATTCTGCAACAGTGCAGGGCATTTTGATCTTAACACTTTGGCAAGAGTAGATTACAGTATATGCAGATTAGGTTTATAAACATGCTCTATACCAACTAGGAAAAAGCCTATCAAGAGACTGTAATTTCCTGGTGCCTTTTTTTGTTTTTTTTTTGTTTTTTTTCCAGCTTCTTGGGCACATCCCTGAAGGGTATAATGTATAATACTTTGCTCATCCACTCTGGCTACAGTGTTTGAAGAACAAATTTTTTTCTGAGAATATTTCCCCCAGAGACAAAACCTCTACTACAGCTACAGTTGAGATGGGTTTCTAGTTAAGGACTACACAAGGACCTCATGTAATGTCACCCATAAAAACTGTACTAGAGACAATATTCAATTAGAAGCCCTATAAGCCCAAAACACACTTTGCCTAATGAGAGTGATGGGCTGCGCGGGGCCGAACATTTTAGAAGTCAAACAAGAAGAATATTGTTTTCTTCTCCTTTTTCTTTCTCGCTCTTTTTTAAAGACTTTCTCTCAAGGGGACAGGAAACCAGTTTAATTCCAATGATATAATATTGCCTAAACTGGCCATGGTTCAGATCCTAGTAGTGACAGCATTGTAATGCTATGCTTTTTTTTGTGAAATAAGCTTGTCTGACTTAAACTTTAACTTCCAAGTTAATCAATGTTGAAAAGGGAAAAAATGATAAAGTTTACATTTATCAAGTGCACTAATATTGTAATATTATAATAAATGAAAGAATCAGAAAAAAAAGTGTAATCGTTAGCCTCTGGGAACCAGGTAATGGATGACTTCGTTTTTGTAATACATGAAACCTTAACACAAGAACAAAGAGAGACTGCACCTACTATTAGGTGCAACAGAGGCCTTAAAAGATTCCTTTCTTATCTTTCTGTCTTAAGCCCGAATACTACTCAATTCAAAATCAGAAAGTTACAAAACAGTCTGATATAGAGTATGTGTGTCTGGCATTTGAGAAATGAGACCATCTCATAACAGAGACGAGTTGTTGTTTTCCTTAAGAAATATCTGCAGGAGGAAAACTCACAGATATTTTGTTGTTCCTGCCAAGTGAATTTTCATTCAAACTAGAAATGCCTTCAGAATAACGTATTACATTTGTCTGAACTCATTACAGGGAATAAACAAAGATTTCTTCCTTAACTTTGTTGTGTGGAGGTTTAAGGGACTTCTGTCTCAATGTACTCTCCTCAACTTTGCATCTTGCTAATTTCAACCCATTCCATGTATGAAAAAGAAACAATTTTACTAATGTGACAACTACAAAAAAAAAAAAAAAAAAAAGGGTAATTTTCTTTCTTGACTGCTTGCATTTTTACATATATTTGTCAGCACATTTTAGAAAATGATTACAGGTTAATGTGTTAAAATACTACTCTCTCCTCAAATTTCCAAGAAAATAAGTTGTTCAAACAAATTGAATTAAAAAGGTAAATTAAGCCAAGAGACGCCATTGATGTACTTGTGTACTTATAAGACAGCATCATCAACATTTATATGCTCCTTAGAGTAGACAGTCTGCTCTAGTAGAATAACTACTGGTTTGCTGCCTCAAAATTATGAATCATGTTTTCTATGTCTCTAATATTTTTAATAGTTGTGTTTTCTGCTTTCTTTTGGAAATCCACAGTGGCTAGATTATTTTTATCCTTGATAAAAAAAGTCCAAATTAAGATGAACAATGTAGTATATGATCTAGTATATTCACTTGGAAAAGGAGTAAAAACCCTTTTCTAACAGACAGATTTCACAATTTTCATTTTGCTCCATTTTGTACTCTGTTTAGTTATTTTTGTTTATTAGAATGAAACCATTCCTTCTAAGAGGAAAAAATTTACTTTTTTGACAACTAAATACATCTTTGGTGTTTATTTGTCATTTTAAAGATGTAATAAAAAAATCTTGAACTTTATCATCATAGAATTGCAAACAGTTTATGAAATATGCCTTACTCTCTGTTAAAATAATTCATGTCAAATTCTGCACTGAAAAGAGAACATTAAAAAGAGACATTTCTAATTTATTCTTGTGTTTGCAGCTTGTAGAGGAGTGATATTATTCCCCAGACTATATGCCTTGCTTTCTAAAACAGCTGTACTCATGATCACAAAAACAGAGATGCTAGTTGGAATTTCTTTCCAGACATGAGAAGCCAAGAGAAAGATCATGTAAATTTCTTCTTTTTTCTTTTTCTTTCACTTTTTCATTGAAAAATGAAATAGATATGGACTTCCAGCTTTTCCTTAAATGCCAGTGTTTTTCTATGGTGAGAAAGTAGAAGCTTTTGTCTAAACAGTTTTTGACAGAAAAAGGAACAACTGTTTTTCATCAGAAATTCAGAAACCTATTACCAGTTCTTTAGCAACATTTATCATGATACATACATTTTCTTTGATTTAGAAACTCCTTACTGACAGAGAGGTAATTTTTTTTAACTATAGTACATCCTCCTAGCTACTGTACATTGTAATTCATACAGCTCACGTTCATTGGATCTCCATACACCACTACTGTTAGTCAATACAGAAGGATTCTTGGGATTGGTCTTATGGCAGTGGCATTTGGGGGAATCTCAGTAATTCAGGGCATTCGCAAATGTATGTTGTGCCACTCACTGTCTGCTACAAAGGACCTATTTTTTAAGCTGTCAAAGAAACACTTGTGGCATTACAGAAAAAAAGAGAAAAGCTGTCAATTCTACTATTAAATTGACATTCCACACATGCTACTTTCTGATGACAGTCCATAATAAAGTTGCCCTATTTCTTTGCCCTCTATTCATGTCACTACCTATAGTTTTCTCTCTTGCATCTCCCTCAGACACTAATAGAGCATCAGACACATAAGCTCAACAAGAGGTCGTCATTGTGGTGCACTGACAGACATTTATAACACCTGAAAAAAGAGGGGAATGAAGGTCCTGAAGAACCCTTGGTACACTAGGCTATTACAATGCATGGAGCAAGGACGGTGACATCTCCCAGGGTACTGTCAGTCAAGGAGTACTGAGACAAAGCCAGACAACAGAGACCATTGTAAACCCATTGGAGGGAAAAGGGAAAGAAAAAAAAAAAAAAAGCATAACAAGTCTTTGTCTTGGCCTTCAGAACAGACACATCTGTGTTACTCTAACTGTGGCAAGCTTATGGGATAACATGGGTTGGTCTGACCCCAATGGGAACTGATACAAATTGGATGCTAATTCTCTTATGTCCCGTTCTCCAGTGAGGTTGTCAGTGCCAACTAGCCTTCTAAAGAAAAGGAACACCAGCTTTACATGAATATTTGTTTTTAGACAGATTTAAAAGACATAGGTTGCAGAAGCTTGGATTTCCCAGGTAAACTCTCTCACTACACATCCTGTTGGGAATCCTCTATGAAGATAGTAAGATGCGAGTAGCTAGCTCTCACCCTCAGGGGTGTCCTGTTTAGTAAGAGTCTGTGATTGACAGCTGTTAAGAAGAATGACAAGATATTTTACATCTGTTTAGTGTCTTGACTGTCAGCCATTCCTTTCCACGCTGGCTATTGTCATTCTTCCTATATCTAGGAATTCTACTGATGCCAATGCAAATGTCAGACCACTGTGGAGCTATAGAGCAATGTGGCATACATTATACAAGAAATGAAAAGTGGACTGGGGTCACTGCATAGGGGAATGCAATGTTTCCAAAGTGCCTTCATTATTCCAGACCTAAGAGTTTGGATGGATCAATAATTAGACCATTGGCTATTCTGGTGCGCATACAAAATTCAAGAGTGAATCAAACACATATGGAGTTTTCCACATTTATTTTTTTATTCCTTGCAATTTACTTATGTACTTATTTTGCTGCAAATTTTTATCCTTCATCCACCGATGGTGCATAAATAATGCAGCACATTCACAGCACTTGTTACGAATAGAGAACTCGCATTTCTCCATTCCTGTAACATCCATAGAAGAATCAGTGAGGGTTTGGATTTTCATGATATTTCTATCCTCATCAATTTTCTGACTATTAAATAGCTGTTTTTCTGTAACCTGAAAGAACCTACAAAATAGGTCACAAAGAAAACCTTATACTTGTTTTGGAAAAAAAAACAAACAGATAATCTTATGACTTCAAATACCAATTACAACCAAGAAGACAGAGAAGTACATACCACAATGAAAATGTTTTGCCCAACTAGTAAGGACAGTGCCTTTTGCTCTAAAACTGACCTAACTTAACTGACCTAAAGAAAAGAAATAAAGTTCACAACATGTAACCAGAAATTACTTGCCTGGTGAAGACTATTTAAACTACAAGAAATGTACGACTGCTTAAAATAAACAATAATTATAATGACCCCATTCAATCTTCATCACTCTTCAACCCACTCCAAGTCAAAAGATTGTGTAAATTACGAGCTCTTCAGCATGACAGGAATGTTAACAAATCTGGGCTCTGGAGCAGTTAGTGGCAAATGAACTTTAGAGTGAAGGATCTTTCACAGGATTTTAGTCGATCACTGAAGCATCATTATCCTCCAGCTAAGCACATCTCATGCCCTTTTAAGTAAACCAAAATTCAGCTCATTTTTCCACAAAGGTAAAGTAATCTACTGGAGATCAGTGTTTCACATTCTTGGTGCAAGATTCTAATGCATAAAAGAAACAAGGCACTTCTGAATTATCCTTGTGTTGCATGCAAAGTCCCCTAAGCTCAAGCTAAGAATGTTTTAAATAATACATCTGTGATCTTCCAGGTATCTTTTTAAACCAAGAAGATGTGTCAGTATTGTTTACTTCAGGAGCTAATAACAGAATTCCATGTGAGAGCCACATGTCATGAGATTCTGCATTCACAGCAGTCTACAGGAGCAAACAGGACTCAGCCTGATTCCCTAGATTACTGATCTGAAAAGTGGGTAGCTGGCAATTAAAAGGGGTTTAAAATTCACATGATCATAGCTGAAGTATAGCACTGTTAATAAATTCTACCCAGGTGATGAATCTTATGTATCAGATGTTACCTACATAGAAGTCAGCAGAGATCAATACTTTTCTACTCATTACAATCCCTTTCAATCTTTGTGAAGGAAAGAAAATGGAGAAAACACTTGCTCCCCCATATTTTCCCATGTACCTAGTAAGAACAAAGCCCTTGCATACAAGTGCAATTGACACTTAGTAACATATTGATAAATTACTACTGAAAAAACACTTCAGATAAGCAACTAGAAAACCAACTACCCAAGCTCCAATTTCTGGTTTGAATTCCACTCAGTAATTATAACCTGCCATAAGCAAATTCATTGATTTGATATTAAAAAAAAAAAATGTAACTGCTTCCAGATTGGCATTCTGACCAGAGCTCAGCATCAATGGTACCATGAACACTGACAGTCCAATATATCCTCATTTCTGAATCTCTTAAAAAATCTGAAGGACTCATACATAATCTTACAAAACATAAAGATAAAAAAGCAGTAAGAAGAGGCAAGCTTTACATTTTGCTCTACAGCTTGCAAGACCCACAGAGAAAATGTTAGCTCTGATTCTGTTTTTCAGGCATACAGCTTTATTTTTCCTGTACAGTGTAGCTGTCAGCATAACATAGAAATAGGAGACCGACAAAATGGCATGGAACAAGTAGTCTATATCTTTTTCAAGCTCTTCCTGCTGCAACTACAATATCAAAAGCTTAATAAAATGTGCTACTAAGATGCAAACATCTTGCACGCATTCAAGTATTTTCTCTATTAACTTAAGTGATAAACCTGCCCATTCAATGCACATGTTCAAATATTAGCAATCTTAACCACCTGAGCCAAAATCTAATATAAAAAACAAAGTGATTTTCAGATGACGACAATAATATCCAACACACTCTTTCCCAAGTCCAAAACTGAGATGATGGAGCAAGATTTCTACAGTCTGATGGTTTACAAGAGAGAAGAAACTATTGTGTGAGTTTGTACTTTGGTGTGTTGCCTTTAAGCATTTGGTGGTACTCACTACTGCTTAAGAAGATATTTAGAATTCCAACATGAAAGGTCTGTTTCATATTTTAAGCCCAATAAATCTCGATCACAGCTCTCAATTGAGACAGCAGTCTGGCAAAACTACATGGACAGCAGACACTTCACTGTGGCTCTTTCTCCCCACTCAGCCTTCCTTCCCTCAGCCCTCCCCCCCGACCCCGAATTGAAGTTCATTGTTGCCAGAAAAAACAAGAAACAGCATATCTGAAATTTAATCTTCCTTAAATTTGCAGAGCAGCCTACAGAGAAGATTAACCATATAAGCTGGGCGTATTTCATTATTCCTCTCAGGATATGCATAATGATTTTCCCCCACCCAGAGTTTTCTGTTACTGTTGATAATTGAGTTTCACTCCTCAGTAAATTCAGTCTCAGCAAAGGTAGGACTGTATTCTTTTCTTGGTTTGTTTGTTTTTTTTTCTTTTTTGCTTATGTGCTTTTTTTTCATTATCATCATGGTTGGGTTTTTTTTGTTTGTTTTTTCCAAAGGATATATATACAGAAGCTGCTGTGGAGATATTGTTGACAGATGTATACACTAGAGGCAAATAGCAAACTATCTGATGCTAAATTAAAACATTTAAATTATAGTTCCATCAACAGATGTGATAAGTCATATTTTCAGTGTGCTTCAGAAAATTGTCTCACTATGGCTTGCTATATAGGCCCAAGTAGTTGATAGCTGTAATGTGCTTCTTGTTGCTCACCAACACCCATCTGACAAAGACATTGCAATAGCTGTTTGAAGAATGGCTAGGTGGTACAGTATAGTTCTTAATGCTAGTAGCATTTTAAAGACCGAAGACTGTGTAGGTATGAACTAAACCTGACAAATCTTGTAGAAACTCTGTTGTAGCCTGATATTCTTGGGTGAATATCACTTAGAATTTAAACACAGAAGACATAAGTGTACCCTGTGAGGGACTGATGTCCTCTCGTTTCCTCTGGAGGGGTCTTCCTTAGAAGATGAGTGTGTTTATAAATTAATGTGACATCAGAGTAAGCTGGTAAACTGATGAAGATGTTTCATTTCTAACAATATGATGCTAACTTTTAGTTATGCAGACGTCTACAGCTCGTAGGCAGGGAAAAGGCAAAGACAGACATAACTAAGTTTAAATGAGTTTTCTTGCAGCCAGTTAGAAACACAATTGGATCCATACTAAATACTTAATGTCATTTCTATTCATAGATTCTTTGCTTCTTAAGTCAGAAATGACAAATGTGAACAACTTGCCACTTGTTATGATACATATTTGCATCACATAATTCATAGATCAACCCTATAATTTTGTTGACTGATATCATCTCCATAGGCAAGTATGCACTTCAATACCTATGGACTGCCTATCAGAGAGAAGGTAATTCTACAACGAGGGGCTAAAATGAAACAGCAACATCTTGTGTGAGCATGTGCATGACTGAACAGTTCTAATTTTGGCAGAAAAAAATGGTAGAATAACTACCACTTTAATTTTTGGCTCTGCTTTCAGTACTCATATGGCATATGTCAGAACATGTGTGTATCCAAAAGAATAGAAAGAAAAGAAAGCTCATATCAAACTAAGCAAGCTTCATCCAGCTTTTATCCCAAACTTCCTACAGTTCTGGATGCAGAATTTTAGTTTCACTTGTATGACATTTAACAGCACAGTATGCAACAAAAATATCCATGACTTTGGCAATTTTATATGACAATCTACTTGTGCTTAGAGAAGAATTACAGAGGTCAGTTAGAAAGCCTGTTCTGAATGTTAATGGAAGGTCCTTACTCTGGAAAAGGGCTCTATTCATAGTAGTTCTCTAGTTCCTGTTTGTGTCACACTGAAGCTAATGCACTTATGTAAAGTTCTCATAGTAAAAGACTCAAGTACTAGACCTCACACAGAAATTATACATGAGACATTAATACAGATGTAGGAACACAAATGCTTCAAAACATTTTGAAGTAAGATGGATATTCAATACCAAGTTCTTGGCCCTTATGCAGATCCATCTGGACAATACCTGTGCCATGAAGGATCATAGTTGGTAGCACAGCTAACCACCTGAGGCTTGATTTTGTAATATACAATGGAGTTACACAAAGGAGTAACACTGTAGGCAGAGTATGAAGAAGTAGTCTGCCTTCTCCCTGGTCTCATTAGTCATATTTTTCAAGCATCCTAGAAACAGAACCTTGGGAGAGATACAGAGTGGAGAAATTACACGTAAATTAGGTAAAATCCCAAACCAGATTGTGGCACTCAGCTTTCTTTCCATTAACGACTAGAAGAAATCTTTTGGTTTGTTTTGGAGGTCAGGCTTTTGTTTCCATTTTGTTTTACGGGAATATGTTTTTCTTGGTTTTGCAGTTCCACACAGAATACTTTTCAGTACAGATCTTCCATTAAATGATAAGTATTTCTATAGGCAATGCAAGGGTAAAGCCTGCTGAAAACAACACCTCTCCTACACCTCCACCATGATTCCAAGCAATTAAAAGCAAATAATTCCACATTATCTGCAGAAGATTTTTCCTTCCTAGAGAATTTGTTATGTTGTATGACTGTGCTTTTTTTGAGAGGAAGAGTATGGAAATTGCAATCTTTTCAAGAATTCATGGTTTTAATAGAAATTGTCTATTACTACAGAGTTCAGTTTGCAATAATTTTTCTTTGAAGCAATCTGATAAAAATAGGTGGGCACTCCTCTCAGCAGGAAACTCCAAAGAACTTCATTTTGTGAGCAGCAGCATTCAGAAGTCCTTCTGATGACACTCTTTATAAAGCAGTTACTGTATCACAGGCCATATTAAAGTGAATTTACTAAGTCATAGTTCTCCTTAGATCTAAATCTGTCTTTAAATGACCTTCCTGATTTAATCCAGATCATGAACATGCTGAACATCCTTTCCTATATACTTGGTAGAAATGACAGAAATGGAATGCAGTATCAGCACTACCCTTACTTGTAATTTATCTAGGAGGTGTTCCTTTAAATGATAAGCACAGTACTCCTTTTTCTGTTTATGCTTTTATGAATGGCTCATCAAACCTACTGATATCCTGAATAGGTGTTCCATTATAAAAGACATGGTGTTTTTGCTATTGTAATAATGTGGGAATTTTTTTTTTCTGCAAAATGTATTAAGTTTTTGAACTTAAAACTGATTAAAAAAAAAAGAAAAAAGAAAAGGAAAAAAAAAGAGAAAACTGAGAAACTAAAAATAAAAGAGAAACAAGTTCAGTGATTTTTTTTTATGTTTTTGCTATTGTTGTGTTGTGGGTTTTATTTTTATTTTTTTTAATGTAATGGAATAATCCAAATTTAGATAGCACTGGTAAAATACACTTTTGATATCTAGACCTTACCTATCTTAAATTTCAATGCCATTAGTACCTTGTCCTCTGAATCTGAGGGTCAAGTAGGAAAGATCTAATGAAATGTAATTGTAAGACATGACAAAACAGTACAGTAATGCTACTTCACTAGTTGGAAAATATTTGGTAGGCCTACCTCCAGTGTCAAGACCCTGCAGGGTAAAAATCCTTTAAAAGAAAAAAAAAAGAACACATTTCTTTGTATGCCTTAATTCTGTATTCCATCACATTTATGACTCTAAGGAAACGAAGTGGGAATTTAAAAAGATGTGGAAGAAACAAGACTTGAAAGGAACAAGCTCAACTGAAAGCAGACTCTGCTAGAAAAAAAACCTGTATCCCATGCCCTTAAAGTTCTGCCTTTAAGAAGTATACTGCTTGCAAAGCAGTATATCACTAGTACTACTACTTTCTTTCCACAACCTGGCATCACAGAATTAAACTTCCTCAAATGGAAATGAGGAATAACCCACCTCCCAGGAGGTGCTGAAAAGTTTTTTACCAAGTATAACCCAAATTAGCAACTTACACAATAATATGACTTAGCAGCCTAATTTGAAAGTTCAGTGCCTATTAATGTATTTAAATATATATTCTAACCAAGACAGGCAATAATAATTTTCCCAGGCTCTGTATCATTTTCTATAATGAAGGTAATAGCTTGGGAGCCTTGATCTTTAAGGTCCCTTCCAACCCAAACCATCCTGTGATATTGTATTAAAGAATATCTTTCTTTAAACTTGTGCTTAACTATCTTGAAAGTGTAAACCTCAGCAAGCTACAGCACCAAAATGAATGTTTGTTGAGGTGTGTTTTTCAAAAAGGTAGTCTTTGTCTTTACCAAATAAGAAAAATGAAAGTGAATTTTCTACCAAGGTCCATTGTGAGACCGATGAGCTGCAGCACCCTCCTGATTTTAAGTGCCCAGGAATGCCTGGGTATAGTTTACAGAAGAAGATTTATTGCTTCCAGCTGGGAAACCCAAGAAGGGAGGTTTTCCTAATATAATTTTCTATGTTGTGAGCAGGGCAGATATAAAGTATATCCATGATACACAGACAATACCAAATACAAGAATAAATGTCCCTATTTACAATGGGATATAATATTTCTACTTACATCCAGTTCTGACGCAAATTGAAATAAGGGTATAGCTTCAATCTATTGTTCATGAAGAAGAATAAGCTGCACATTGTACAGGAGAAAAACAACTGTATTACTGATGGCAGGAGCTCTGTGACCTGACCTTCAGATTTGAACATGCAGCCTACCTTGACACCACAAGCATGCTTGGAGAAGGCAGCAGCTGTGCCAAAATAACTGCAATTTACTACAACACTGGAAGACAGAAAATATGAAAAGCTCTTCAAAAAATATCCCTAGTACCATGTCATTAAAATTGTTTATCAGTTACTAAGTCAAGAAATTAGGGCAATAAAAGATGGCTGTGATGCAAGACCAAAGAACACAAGTCTATTACTGAAGCTCAGGAACCAGCAAGTACATGTTTTCCTTTAGGCATGCGACCTTGTTTTATTTCTCCCCTTTCTACCTGTAATTTACTTCTGAACTGAAGAAAAATCTTCTTCCTTGCCCGATCTAACCTTGTTCTTTCTTCAGCTCCTTAGACACCTGACTCATTTCTTTATCTTCAGCTTAAAATATAACTACTTCTCGCTGTTCAGCACACCACTCACTTGGTGGTTAAGCTCCCAAATGGGGGACAGAACAAACCAATTCATTAGATGTGCTCATGGAAGAGCCAAGATATCCTGTGTTCACTTCTATACTTAGCCCAATAAACATAGAAGGTCACATTTTTTCAATCAAAACATTTTTCAGCAAAAGAAGGAAAAGGCCTCTCTTTCTGAAACGAATACTTCTGGAGACATTGTGTTTTGTTCAAATCATTCTTTTTTGTCCATGGTTAAGTGAGTCCAAAGTATTTCATGCGCATTTCTGAAAGCTAAGATTTTATCAAAACATTTCAAAAAAATTGGAAAATGTAACTGGAATTCTGAGTTCTCAGCTGTTTTAGTTGATCCTTTCTGTTAATATTTTTAAACAAAACATTACTTGATTTTGTCTGTCTTATGGAAAAGGCTTACCACTTTCTAATCAACTCTGGTTACAACAACTATGGTTTTGGGCCGAGGAGTCTAGGTACCTTCCAGAGGCAGAGAGCTAGAAATGGCTTGGCTGTCTCACTTGGGTTGCTCAAAACCTTTGCTTTCTTATGGGTGCTTTTTTACCACAGTTCACTGATCCTCAAAACCTAACATTTACTATTACTGCTTCACAGTAAGCATGCAGACAGCACATTAAAAAAGAGCTTTCAGTAAGCCAGTTTTAAACTTGGTTTCCATGAGGATTAGGAGACATATAGGTCTTTATTCTATACTACTGAAAGCCTCAGAGCAGATTTTCTTGAAAAACTGCTTCAGCATTGAGACCTGTTGAAATTATCCAAGACTTTCTAGCTGTTAAACTATTCCTTTCCATATGCTGAGTGTCCACTTTGAAACCCTTGCTCACTCTTTCCTGCATCTGGCATGAATTTCCAGGGGGTGGGGTGGGCTCTGTGGTCTGCACGAGAGGAGCGCAACTTCACAGCTGCCATTTCCTTCCTCTGACAATGCAAAAATATCTTCAAGGGGGGAATCCCACTTAACATGCAAGTGGTAATACCAAAGATATTTCAGCTTCGCATCCTCTTTGTGACAGTGTCCTGAAACTAAACAGTGCAGCTAATATTAGCCCACAGGTTTGCCCCCCTTCTTGAGTATTCATCCCTTTTCTTAACTCTTGCCATGACTGAGCTCAATGTAAATACAATAAAATCAAAAAGTGTCTGAGCTATATGCAGTGAACAACTTATTCGATGGTTTTCATCCTCTTTAAGAATTTTTTTCAGTCAACTTTGATTTTTACACATCAGTTCACATTAAGTTTTTATATGCTAGGTAGAAAAGTAATAACAGAGTACTTTTTAAATATTTTCATAGCGTTTCTGTTTCCTGGCAAAGCTAATCACATGAGATGTTTTGCAGTAGGACAAAGAAATCATACCAAAATTATGGTATTGCCTATAGATATAGCAGAAACACCAAATTTTATCATCTAAACAGAAAAAGTAGAGGCATCCACAAGTATTAAAGTTTGACCAGAATGAAATAGTGAGCCTACATAGTCAAAACTTATATATAAGTCACTGTACTCAAAATCCAAGATGTGCATTTTGTCAAAAGAGAAGAGAAGAGGGAAAGCACAAATAATCCTGGGGGGATTTAGCTGCAGCAGCTAGAACCAGCAGAGACCTCAGCCTTGTCTCTTGTGTGGTAAGGTATTCTTTGCTTATTTAACTTAAATATAAGCAACATTCAGCTTGTACATATCTGGAGGTAGGTAGCTATTTTTACTGACTGTGACCACAACCATACTATCCCTGAAGAGAAGTTTTGACTGCACCTTAGTCAGCCTTTTCCTTACACAATTAAAGAAACGATAAGCAAAAAGTCACTGCTCCGTAGCACATCTGAAGAAACTGCTACTGTTGGCTTTCTTGCTCTGCAGGCAAAGATTGTTTGAGGTATCACAGATCAGTATCATGATTATAAGCACACTATGGACATCATGGTGTTCTGCTGGAACAAGGCCCAGTGTTGGAGTCAGGCAGACCCAGTGTGACAGTGACAAAATCTGTCATACCTTTGCTGATTACCACTGTGCTGCGATCACATTCCATGGCAGAGTACAGACAACTGGCGATTAAACTTCTCAAAAATTTCACTGAGGTCTTGCTGAGCTCAGCTAAAATATACTATTGAGGCCTTAGGGAAAACAGTATCCCAGTCCAGAAGGTTAGAGGTGTTCTCAGTTGTGGCTTGCCCTTTTGTCCCTCAGTTTTGTGTAGCAAGGAATGCAGACGGGGTGGCTAGGTGCCACGGTAGAAGGGCTCAGTGACGCTTTTCCATGTACACATACCCATGGCCCAGCTGGGCCCAGCTGGCTCCATGCACCCACAAGACAGGGAACACTTGTGAATTACAATCACTTAGACTACCTGAATTAAGCACTTGCTGGTCTAAGTGTTTTAGAAGAGTTTTGCTTTTAGAGGGGTTTTCTTCATGTGCTGAGTTTCTCAGCAAGAAATATTTTTGATCTAACTGCTAGCCTGGCTTATTTTACAGGAAGTGGTAACATTCAGTGCCTTTCCACAGTGCCATGCTTGTTATCAAATTGTATGGGAATGCCTGATCCTCTGCTTCCAACAATGTAAGCTATACAAGGATTGTTCAAAACCAAAAAGCAATTACGAGAGATGTGTCAAACACTGAGTTGTCTCGCTGCAATTCAGTAGTCGATGTTCATCACATATATTACTAGTGCATTCTTTACATTTGAATTTTGGCAAATAATGTTACTACAGCTGATAACTCTTTAAAGAATGAATGATCATCCCTGGAAAAAGTAACACAAAATACTCCATAACATGGCAATAATCACATTTGTTCAGTGCAAAGAATTTGTATCTGTCTGTGAATTGTACAGCCTGGAGGGATCTCAAGGAGTCTTAGGTGACTCAAGATAAATTAATTTCTCCTCTTGTCTTTACTGCAGTAGATTGCCAGTGGATAAACATTACAGAGGTTTTCCCTCTTTACTCCTTCCCAAGCTGTGTATGCTTAGCTACATGGAATCTATCTCCTGCTATCATGAACTTATAATATTTTAATTCAAAATTTACTAATTATCATATGTAGTTTCCACATTCCTGTGTCTAAGCAAAATTAAAATATTAAATCTCTCTTCATGTCCACAATAGTGTTCTCATCATCAGTCTTTTTTTAATAGCTGAGATTTACTCCGAACACTACACAGCTGGAGCAAAAATGAGTTTTCACACAGTGATACACATTTTCAAAGGAAGATTAAGGATGACTGACTTTTTTGTGTTGGGGTTTTTTTGCTGTTGCTGTTCTTGGTGTTGTTCTATCTTTTTTGTTTGTTTGTTTGTTTTTAGATAAACAGAAATTAAAATCCGAAGTGAAGGACTCATTCCTCCCTTATACCCTCTTCTCCTCCACAACAGTAATACCATTTCAAGGGGGAAAAAAAGTAGTAAACAAAGAATATTTTTTGTTGATGGGTCAGTTACAGTTTTATGTAGGCTGAAAAGTAGATTGTAATCCTGTGAAACGGCAGCATACTTTTGTTCCTCCCTCCCTGCCCCCATCCTGAAAACACACATGGCTTGACAAAATGCCACTAGAACGTGCTTGAAAACAGTGATCTCATTGTGAAGGCTGAAAACTTAGGGCTCAGTATATTTGGATGATTGAGAAGCACAACATGCTCAACAGATGTAAAAACTGTATAATTCATGACTTTCTCAAGTGGGGAATGGGCTTCCACAGCCAGTTACTAAACCACTGCAAGAGGTGTAAAATATCCAGCGATTTCCTATGCGACTGCACCAACTATTCCAGATATGCACATACTACTTGCGAGTTTTGGCTAGTGGTCACTGGGGTTATTTCACTTTGCTCTCTTCTGTACTTGTTTTGGGGTATTTTAAGAAGAGAGGAAAGACATTATATCCTTAGTTTTCCTATTAAATGACCATGAGTCATGAAAAGGGGGGATTGGAACTAGCAAACAAACTCTAAGCAACTAAAGTCTAGAAAAAAATATAAAGAGAGATTACAAACCTTGACTTCCCACTTGTCTTAGTGAGCTGGCAGGAAAACCAGCTTAAGCTAACTGGGTTTGTTGTTCCCTTGGGTCTGCAATCCTGCATAGACCTCCCTGGCAGATGATGAAATTCTGGAAAACTAAACTGAGGACCGCACGAACCCTTTTCCTTTTTTCAAAGGGCTTCCATGACTTGCTCTCTTCTGAACCTCAAAACCCAAGGCAATTAATTTCTGAAACTTTTCTAAAAATGCCCAGACTTTGTTCCTTTAAAATTAAGCAGTTCTTTCTGCTACTGCACATAGTTTCTGCAGGGCCTCACAGGGGAAGACTGCTGATGTTTCTTGCTTCCAGATCCAGCAGGCAGCTGGAAGACATTTTATCTTCCTATGCTATAGGTTACAATAGTGTCAAGGCTGTCTAAATTGTGCCCAAAGGACTTCTTGCTTGCTGAAGACTGTCATTCCTACCCTAGCTGCATTTTCTCAGACTCCAGAAGTATTCTTCAAAATGAGAGTAGTTACCCCTACCTTTGTAATAGCACTTCATACCTACACAGTCAGTAGGGTCACATACCTGAAAGTTAGCTCTAAACAACATTAAATCAGTTTTGGGGTACAGTCAAGAGTGCCACACTGCCAGCATCTGATCAGAGGATACCCCAGAGAGTTAGCCTGGGAAAGAGAAAAATCAGCCCTGGCACATCAGATGTGCTCCAATAAATGTATGTTTTGAAAGAGGATCTCTTCACAAGAGGATGAATTAGGCAGAATTATGGCATGCCATTCACCTACTAGAGATCTGAAGAAATATTCCCAAATTAACACGCCTCTTTATTTTAAAATTTGCTGAGCATTCTAGGCAGCTTGCCAGCCTTCACAGCTGTTGGCAGGTAGAAGAGGATGGAACGAGAGATAAGAGCAGAAGAGAGAGTATTCCTTATGGGAATATGCAGGCTCTGAGGGTAGATGTTGATTTAGAGATTTCATTTGGCACCTGTCAGAGGTTACTGTGATGTTTGTAATTGCTGTCCCCGAGCATTAGTTTACCACTGCTGCCATGCAGTAACTATTTGTGACATTTTCAGGCTAGACTGCATTAAAGAGACTGCTATCTTCCCTTCCTCCTTTACTGTTTTGGGTAAATTTTCAGATACTCTACATGCTCAAGTCGGATGATTATTTCTGAACATTTCTGAGGCTGTCCACGTATAAAAAATAATAGATTGTTCAGCTGTTATATGCAGTCAAATTCTTTGAGCTGGAATAAATCAGCTTCCCTTCCCCGCTCCCCCTATTTTTTTAAAGCTTCTAAATTGGCAGGTACTTCCTTCTGAATGCTGAACTCATGCTTCTCCTTGGTTGGAAAATTTTGATTTCACAGAACACAGCTCAGGAATAATGAGAAATGGAGTATGCATCTAGTTTTTCTTTTTTCCACACCTTACGGAACTAGAGGAAGGTTAATATCTCCAAGCAGACATAGGCTCACAATAGAAGAATAATCTCACTGGCTGAGAAAGAGAATCTTTCTATCAGTTTCTTAGGAGAGTGAGGGTTGTTTCCCAACAACCACCATTTCATCTTTCTGATGCAGGTAAAAAAAATACCCTTGCTATTCCACAGTTTTGACTTCTGCCTTTCATGTCAAAAAGCAGCCCCACACTCACACGCAGAATGAATCAAGAAAAAAAAACATTATGTGACAATGATTAAGACTAAATATAAAAATAGACAATTTGTCCTTGGTGACTTTCTGTAGGCAAAAGAAGTCACATTGCTGTAGTTGATGCTGGTGTGAAAAAGCTGAGTATACGACAGGCTACAGAGCCCTGGCTTTCTTCCGGGCTTCACAGGCAGGCCAAACACTGCTTCGTCATATGGATTAACTCTGGCAACCCCAAGCTTGTTATAGTTGTGTTTTAGTTTATAAAATAAATAAAATCTCATTTTAGATTTCCCTTTTCACCTAAATTCATCCTGGTAATGAATTTCCTGCATGATTAATTTCTGCATTCCAAGCCCAGGTATGTGCATCAGATAACCACCATTTTTAATGAAGACTCTAAACATCATCAGAGTACTGGAGAAAACCCAGGAGCATGTGTGTTATTCCTGGAAAGTCCAGTAGACTTGTAATAACTGATATACAAGATTTCATAAAAACAGAAAAAAAAAAGCTAACAAATAAAACAAACAAAAATACACTGAGCCACTCCAAGCTCTAGAACCATTTTGATGGTCATAGTAGATACAGAGGACTGTATTACCGGAAATGGCATGAAGCAGTTTACATTGTGCACTCAACCAGTAAGTACTACCCCAAACCCAGTGATAAAAAAATAATTTATGGCTTGTCTGGTTGAGAAAGGTGAGGGACAGTTGGATACTCACACAGGAAGAACAACAAATCCAGCTTCAAAAGACTACCTGCAATGCACATTTATTTCAACTTACGATCATGAAGCACATTTTTGTTATGAGTTACTGCTGAATATAAAAAATATGTAGGAAGTCAACAAGTGACGATGTCAGAGAGACTTCAAAATTTCAATGTTTCTACAACTTAAGGGAGCTTTCACAGTCCAGACACAAATCCTTCATCTTAACTCAAGTAGGTTTTGTTATTGTTTGTTTGAGCTAAGACACACTAAAACAACAAATGTTCGTCCTCTGATTTGTCGCATAGGATCGCCTTGGTCACAGTCTGTACAAAAAAGAGCTGTTCTGATGGCTGTGAAGTTTGCTCAGTCCACTGAGGACAACATCACTGACTTCAAGGACAAATACCATACGCAATTTTTTGCATCTTTCTTTCATGAAAGAAAGTTAGTCCTTTGCTGCAACTTCAAAATCATAGAAACAGACATTGACAGAATTTGTTTATCACTGATGTGGTCTCTTGACTTCATCTCAAGAACAGGGAATATTGAATATATTTTTACTCAATAAAAGAGAGAAGTTATTGTGCATTTTCATTTATGTTTCTCCCTCTCCAAAAGACTTATTGTTAAAAATCAGAAGCTACATTAGCCATCTCCATGGAAACTGGGAGAACACATCAGTGCTTAAGGATGCATTTCATATGACTTGAATTAAATAGTTTACACCAGAGTTGGTGCTTTGTTCTGAAGACTACTGCTGGACGTTCTAACTATATTACTTGAGCATAGATTCTATCCACAACGTGAAAGTGAGAGGTAACCTTTTTCAAGTTACATCTGGAGCACTCCTTCCTATCCTAAACTCTCGGGAAGGCTAGGTTGATGTAGGCAATTATTCCAAGGGAAACAAAGCATACCTTTAATATTTGAGTGGCCATTTCTTTTTTCTGTGACTTGCATGGTCTAAGCCTTAACAGCCTGTGAAATTACCTTTGAGTTATTGTTACAATTTAATCAAGCAGGACTAGTCACATTATGAGCTTCCTAACTGCAGAGCAGGAAGTACTTGGCAGTGATGATCCATTCTGGGCAACCTAGAACTTATGCTCTCCCCACCCATCTCAGGCTCACACCAAAACCTCTTAACTTTCAAGAAATCCTGGAAAACATCTTTGCCTGTGGTTAGTTTCAGGCAGAAAGAAATTGCATAGAAACAAAGCAAGTCATACAGCTGATGGAAGACTTTTGTCTTCTTGCTAGTTATTTAGGTTTTGGAATCTGGCTTAGTCTGAAAGCCTTTGTCATTACTTATATTTTTGCCGTATTTATAATTATCTGTATAAGTATTTGGTTGAGGACAGGCAGTTTTAAAGTTGAAAGTAAATAATGGCTCAACCCGTATTCCAAAATATTCTACATAGCAATGTCCCCCTGAAAGTGCTTTGGTTGACCTTGCTTGGCATCTCTGAAGCATGATTACCCTCTATATTCTTTCACAAGGAGAGAGAAAAGTTGGATATTTCAGTCAAAATAAGCAAACTGGTTTGCTTTAAGACCTACTTACTAAAGCAAACCAAAATAATGAACTAACTTTGATTCTTAAATAAACATCTTTGAGATTGTTATTTTAACACATCTGGTAACATGAAACGGCCTCTTCCGAGTCTCACAAGCATCCATATCTTCTAGTCCCAAATCCTCATAAGCACTAAGTTCTTGTTTTCCAATCTGTCTTTTGGAATGAATAACTTTAACCAAATGTGTTACTGAACCTACTGCATTTAAAGTAGATGACTGAAATGGTAATAAATATAAAGGAGAACTGAATAATAAATTACTGGAAATTTTGTAGGAGAGAGAATTGCAAGAGTATGTAAGATCACTTTAATATACATGAAAGAAAGAATAATAAATTATTTTTACTCAGAAAGCCATTCCAATCTGCAGCTCTTATTTGCTCCATTGGATTATTGGGAGGTGTCACTGCTGGTGTCCAGATCTGGCAAGAAGATAAGGGCTGTTAATAAGAAACTCTCATACTCAGGGAAACTCTTGTGAGTCCTAAGATTGTCAAAGAGCAAAATCATTGCACAATGTAGGCCAGTTGATTGGAGGAAAAAAAAGCCTCTTGAACACTGTGAGGATGCTAAATACAGATTTCTTGAAGTAAAGTAAATAGATGTACTATTTTAACAGTTCTTCTGATGAGAGAGTAGATTGAACAGAAAAATGAACCTTGAAATTTACCTTAAAACATTCTAAAGATTAATTTTGTTGAAAGGAAGATAATTTATGAATAGTTTATAAAAAGCTTAGATGAATTAGAGATACATAATTCCCATTTTTTCAAGAAACGATAGATCAAATTATGGTGAATCACATTCTTGTAAGAAGACCCTGAATGATAATGATACTACATACTACGCTATTGTTTTAAGTCCTTTGACATGTGATTTAGTGACATTATAGATCCACAAACATATGTCCTTATCTGTTTTTCATCCATAGCTTCTGGCTTCTACTACTCTCACCAATGATGTAATCAAAACTAATTCTGAAGTTGGACAATCCATGTTAACTTACCAGCATGATTCAAAAATGCTTTTCCATAGAACATTAATGTTAATATTTTCATTCTTCATAATAAGTCAAAATGTATATATACATTACACACTCTGCACTAAACCTAAACATGCATTCACTGGCTGAACTCCAAGCATCAGTTTCTCCATTATCTTGATACATACATGCAATAATTTTATAAACAGAAGTCATCTTTGATATTTGGCCTGCTGTGAGTCTTGATATCATGCTAACGAAACATTAAAGTAAGAGTAAATTCTTTACCATTCCATAAAGTGTTTTTGGTTTTTTTTTATTCTCTGAGAAAACATAAATTTCACATGGCATTCTAAGTCCCATATTAATTTGGTAGAATTGAGGTCTGGAATAATACAAAATTTCCAGGTAAGTCCTTTGTTCTGTTGAATTGTACAATTAGATTTTCTATCCACAAAACTCAGTCAACAAAAACAACAACAACTCAGTATGATTTCCATGCAACTGAGGAAAAACTTGTTATCCAAGATAGTCCAAATGTGTATCATACCCTGAAGATTTTCAGACACTTTCCAGTATTAATTTTTCCCTGAAATGTATTTATTTACTAATTTAAATAACTCAAAAATGAAACAGCATTGGAAAACTCTTTTCCACTTACCAATGGAGACAATGTAGAGATGAATTCTGAAGTTCATTCAGACAGATGCCTTGTTTGTATAATCTCTAGAACTAGTTAAAGAAGTTTTGGGTCCATGTGGTATGTCAATAAAATCACTGTGGTCTTTTCTTATGAAGTAGGGAAAGATCCATAATTTGTTCAAGATGGCACTATCAGAACCTCAAACCATCTTTCTGTCTGTGTGGTTACAGTGAGTCAGAGAAAAAAAAAAACAAGTTATTCTTTGATGAACCTACTAAGAATTGCCTGCTAGTAAAGCAAGTTGTTCTTATTAAGAAGAATTTGCGAATTGCACTGGGGTGGGGGAGAGGAGATCGGCGTGTAAATCTCATAATGTACTGGGGATTCATTATCACTGAAATAAGACTACTTTACCGCATGTCACTGTTATCTCTCTGAATAAGGGGAGCAATGTCATCCAAGAATACAAATATAAATTCAGCACCAAGATCTAACCTAGTGAAGGTGGAATCAGCTCTTGTTTTTCACTTCTCTATGGGTATGATTCCCTACTAAACCAAACAAGGGAAAGCTGCTGGTTCTCCATGATGCTAGGGAGAATTAACGACTTGCTTTAAACTGCAGTAATTGACAAATGAGCTTCCCATTTTAATGAAAGCTACTATTCCCTTCA
Source organism: Odontophorus gujanensis (assembly GCA_013399175.1). Lineage (NCBI taxonomy): Eukaryota > Metazoa > Chordata > Aves > Galliformes > Odontophoridae > Odontophorus > Odontophorus gujanensis. The sequence continues at coordinate 169,560 of VXAB01006374.1, forward strand.
TTTTTCTGGGGCAGAGAATGCCAACAGCATTACTGCAAATATACTGACAAGTCTTTCAACTATTTTCTTCATTCAGAGTAATTTCTAGGTATTAAAAAGCATGAGTCAACAGGAACAAAGGAGGTAGAGACTTGCTCCTAGGGCTGGTGTAATTTCTGCAGCAGCAAGGTTGCCATCTAAATTTAGACTAGAATCTGGGCAGCCAACAAAGTAATTAATCACTGGAACAGACTGCCGAGGGTGATGATAGCGACTGCTGCCAGAACATTTAAACCGAATAGCAGATTTAGGTTATTCTGCTGACTTTATGATGAACTACACTTACACTACTGAGGCGTAGAAGCTGAGTGCTACAAGAACAACGTCAGGAGGAAATAGTCATGCATATGCCCACCTTACTCTGGTATGGTTTTGCAAAGAGCTATGGAATGAAACCCCAATTTGTTCTTTGTTTCATAAGCTTCTTTACTGTTGTCCCTGGGGAAAATGGAGAAGAGTTTGAACGGTGAATCAAGAATATTACTGGAATTCTTCAGTAACTTGGGTCAGAGTTTTGTTGCTATTACCCATGGCTGCCAGGTTGAGCTCATCATACAACAAACTGTTGGCCAGAATTAAACCCACGCAAGGAGAATTATGCTTGCAGACAAAAGAAAGTGTCATTTCTGGGAGGCAGTTGCTACAAAACTGTCTCCAACTGTTAAAGGCATGCATCAAGAGATTCTCAAGGAGAGGACACAAGTTCAAGACTTGCATTCCATATTGATTCATATGCTGCATTGCCTGTAACAGATATTGCATTTCAGAGTCCATCTTCACCTCACTGCTTGTGATCTGACTCCAATTACACCACTTTTTGTCCTTTCTTTGCAAGATCATAGATCTGGAATTAATCTGAATTAGAAGTAAGCAACCTACAAGAATCTCAGGTTTTGCAATTTTCCTCTCCGGGAAAGCTGAAGCTCAGTTCTGTTCCCTCCGTATCAACCTTTAAGACTAGGCTCAGGTTTATCTGTACACTTAAGTCTTGTACTGTGTTCTCATTTGCTATCAGCAGCCCTATTAGGTACTCATCTCTTGTATATAGGTGTTCTGAGAAGGTTAAAGATTGTAATAAGTGAAAGGAAGGAACATCTACCTAGAACTCTCATATTTTCTCAGCCTGGAAAAAAGAAGGCTGGAGTTAGTTTATAAATGTGAGAGAAATTAACTTCTTACACAGGTAGATAGCGACAGGACAGAAGGAAGTGGTTTCAAACTTAAAGGAAGGCAGATTTAGATTAGATGTCAGCCAGAAGTTTTTTGTTTGTTTGTTTTATTAAGGGAGAGGTGAGGTGCTGGAACAGGTTGCCCAAAGAAGCTGTGGATGCCCCACCCCTGAAGGTGTTTAAGGCCAGGTTGGATGGGGCCCTGAGCAATCTGATCTAGAGGCTGGCAACTCTGCTGTGGCAGGGAGGTTGGAACTTGCTGATCCTTGAGGTCCCTTCCAGCACAAGTCATCCTATGATTCCATGATTTAACCTCATGCATACTCACTTTGAAATATAAAACAACAAAGGAACTGATAAGGAAAGCCAAACTTGCCAGACAAAGTGGTGATTTCAGTAGAATTGTGTGCAAAATAAGAAAATAATGTCTAGCTTTAGCACAGTTTTTCCTCCCACTCCTTAAGTACAGGCCTCAGTAAGAAAATACAGGTTATCCACATACTCTGAGTGATTACAGATAAGAGTTTCCTTGTGAGTTTGTGCTTGTAAATTTGAAATCTGAATATCCTATTCACAATGCTTAATTAAGTGCAATTGCTAAGGAAAAGACAGCTACTACAAGTAATGAGCTCGAAGTCTACATTTTAAGAAACCTAACTGAACAGAGGAAGAAACATTTCGTACATTCAGTTCTCAGTTCCGCACACTGTAATCCTACCATGGTTGCACTTCAAGCAGGGCTGGAACTGGAGATGGGCTGCTTAATTCTGATTCTCAGTGCATCATGGGGACCTGTATGCTGTTAATACTGTGAGTGGTAACTGGTTCTTCAAATATAAGTGTAAGATGTATGGGAAAAGACATGGTTGCATTAAAAGTCTTTCCCACACTAAACAACACCGTCACCATGTCAGACAACCTTTCCCCAGAATGTTGTGTCTGGAGTCAGATTGAAGCAGGGATAAAGTCGTCATCTTCCCTCATTTTTGGGCCTCACTCCTCAGTCAGAATGGTGCAAGGTAAGTAGTGGAAGCAGGCCTGAGCTCAAAACCCTGGCGAGATCCCACATGTCAGAAAAGCTGGTACTGAGGCATCACACAGAGATCCTTTTTAAAAGGATCCAGGACTGCAGTCAGTTGAGGTGCAACCCAACATAGAGCAGATTCAGTTTTTGGTGCTTTAATCTTCCCTCTCTCGGCAGGAAGCTGCGCCCTAGTTGTAGCTTTACCAAAAAGACACATGTTGCATTAGTAGCTGGGTTTTACACTGCATTGATACTGAAGTTTGGCAGCACAGACTCAACAACAAGCAAGATGCTGGATATCAGAAAGCAGTTTAGCAGTTGTCACTTTCCCCAGACTGTGTCCATCATTAATGTTCACCTGGGCTCCAGGTTGGACAGGAGCACATCGTTTGGGTGAATATTGTCAAAGCTGCGGGAGCCAACAATCGTCATGGCAACACCTGAATGTGGAGGGTACTATTTACCTCAAATTCTGGCTTATGCATAATCTCATCTAGACCGTTACCTCAGTTAAAGTTAGATCACCATGGCACCAGACAAATGACTCTCAGAGAAAAGAGAGAAAAGTGTCTAGAAGTTGACGTGTGTTAATTGCGTTTTGACACTGGACATTTATGTGGATTTAGAACTGAAAGGAAACAGATATCATATAAAGGGAAATTCTGAAAATAATTCTTCTGGCCTCAACATAAACACCCATTCAGACAAAAGAAGATACAGTTTTGCCTAAGTTTTTCAAATAAAAACAAATTTATAAATGTAGAATTGAAGAAACCTTGAAAGAATATTTGGGGCAGATATATAAAATTTCAGTTATAATGCTATGGAAAAGAAGAAAAAAAAAAAGCCCCAAACTCATCTCCTCTACCTGCTTTTACTTTAACAAATTACTACTTCCTAAGGGAAGGCTGTCAGCAGGTCAGAGATGAGCCAGAACCATGTCCATGGGACATAATAGCTACATCAGCAACTAGCACAAAAACAGGTAGAGAGAAGGAAATCAAAAGTGGCACGTGGCCGAAGGAAACACTAGGTCAAGTAAAGCTACTATCAACACACAGGTTCGATCAGTCTGTGCCTTGGATTAAGTAACCAATATGCATATTTTAAACTTCTAAATCCAAAAAGTACAGAGATTCACATAAGTCAGTAAGTGTATGGAAAGGCCACTGACTTCTAACTGAATCCATGCTCCCTTTCCCACTTGAAGGGTTTGAAGCAAAAAATAAAAATACTGAGGAAAACTATATGGAATATGCTACACTAGCAGCAGCAGTACATTTTTCTTTTCACTGGGACACAACAAGAAAGGATGTTCCAAAAGGTGTCCACAGGTAACACAGAACACTACGTATAGGCAACATCCACAGTTGTTTTTTATAAGGATGCAGGACTGGAAGGGAGAAGGATAGCTTTACTTCTCAAGGAGAGCCAGAAATTCTGCATCTGTTAGTCAGTCATATAGTTGTCGCCATCTTTATACACCATATATCCAACAGTCAGTCACACTTATACCAACACATACGTGGGCCAAAGACCCATTGACTCTAGAATTTAATGCAAAGCATGCATTCAACAGCAGTATTTTTGTGATCTTGAGGCAATGTAGCCTTCCTTCTGTTCTGAAAACAAATGGGATCGTTCCATATTTCCAGAACAGCAGATATTTATTTCATAACAATGGTATATTACGGTGATATACTTTTTCATTGAAAATGCTGAAGTGATATATTTCCTAATTACGTTCTCAAAGAACTCATATCCAGTACAAGAGCCTGGGCCACCTCCTGAAGTGATGATAGGGGTCCTCTCCACTAATCTGGGAGAAAAAATATATATAATTTTCTGTGACTCTTGGGTTTATTTATTTATTTTTTCTATGGGATGAGGTGGCCTCTTAGGTGGTTCTCGAATAAATGCAGCCCACAGGAATCCTGCCATTAATTTTGACAGTCTTTGGATCTGTCCTTATTGTTTCATTAAGAACTGGAAATAAGTCTTGTCTGCTCACATAATTTGAACCATACTGTAGCTATGCAAGTATAATTCACTGCAGTCCTATCCTCCTGTGGGGATAGAGGCATAAATTCCTATTATATGAAGGGGGGGG
>VXAB01006374.1:173967-187394 GCA_013399175.1 Odontophorus gujanensis
GTTGCTTAGACAAGTATAACAGTATTGATCAGAAAACCACCTGCCTTCCCCCTCCTAACACAGCCATGCACATGGCACAACAGCTGTACGTCAGGGGGGTCCTTTCCCACAGCCCTTCTAATTTGTGCCTATCACCCGTGAGCATGCACACAGAGCTCTTTGACTTCCATTTGCAAGGTCTCTCTGCTAATCTAGAAAGCCAGAACATTAAGAAAGCTATTAAATACATGAGAAATAATTGGCAGGTATCCAAAATATTTCACATAGCCTCAAACTGCTGATGCTGCCTCTGCCTTCTGGATGTACATTGTGCCCCTTGCAATTGGAATCTCAGATTGATACCCTTCAGTAAGGAAATGTTGAGTACCTAAAGGAAGGACACATCTGAAACAAACGTGACAACCAAAAAAAAAACTTCCAAAAATGGTTGATTTGGTTCCCAGATGTCTTTCACTTTCAGTCCCATTCTGACATTAAGAGCGCAATACTTCTTAGTTGCATAAAAATACTTAGGACAGTTATAAATAAAGTTATCCACCCTTATAAACTTTCCCCTCACTTTGCAGAAGTGAACATGTTTTGAGAAGGATTAGGCCCTCCATTTAACTATTCATATTTGTGAAACTACAGTACAAATCGCTTTCGTCACCCCACCTCACTTCTCTGCAGCTAGAGACAGATATGCTGAGTCCAAGGAAGAGAGACATTCATCACATTATGCTCTCTATATGCTGATACAATCAAACATGTTTGCTGTCCCTCTTGTATCACACAACTTACAAAGTTTGTTCCCAAACTTTGTTCTCAAACTAAGTGAGGAGTTTTGGAAATGAATAATAATCATTGGTTATACACAATGATTAGGCGAGGTGGATAATCATACCCACATGGAGAAGCGTTGCTATTGACTTTTGGAAACAGGAAAGAATGACAAGTGGGTAGCCAGAACTGCCAATACAACCTCACTCATCGAGGTTGCTGCTGGCTGTAAATCAACACAGAAGTCTAAGGAACCAAATAAGCAGCTCAAGGCATTGGATATTTCCTTTCTGCAGTCTTGAGGCTGCAGGAACATGTTTACTTTATTTTTATCATCCACCCAAAAGATGTAAACAAAATTAATCCAGGTATTTTCATTATTTTATTTTCGTTGTTGTTTTTAGTTGATACTCTTCCAAGACTGTGGGCCTTCACAGCTAAAGCTAGCCATCCCTGATATTTTGAGCAGAAACATTTACAGGATGTGTACTGTGATTATTTCCAAGTCCTTGCCTCTTCTCCCTCTTCTGCTAAAATTCAAAATTGCCTTCTATAAGCTATAAAGATTGTTTTGAAATAATGAGCCAGAAATACACACATGTTGTGCACAGTCCTATGGATCTTGCAGTAAAGCAAATTATAGTCTGGAATGGACGAAGGAAGATGAATCAAAACATCTCTGTACAGAATGCTTGTGGCTTAGTAGAAGTGGTCTTTTTCTTTCGTCTCGTGGTTAAAATATATTGTACTGTGAGCCTGTCTCATGCTAAGAAGCACAGAGAAGAAAATATACTGATCTTTTAAATATACTGATCTTTTAAATAGACAGTTGTGGGACCAAAGCTAATCCATGGAAAATTCCTAATACCTTTGAAATGGAAGAGCTGCATTTCCGTCTCTTCAGAAGTCTGATAATAGCCTCATGCTAGATTTTGTCATCAAGAATATAATATTTCTTCAGCATCCAGAGTAAGGCATACAAGAAAACATCTCTGAATTGTGACTGGAGCACAATCCAGGTAAAATTGGAAGTTCAGCTTTCTCTCATAAGCCAACTGCTGCCCACCAATAAACAGGTGCACCCACAGGCTATGCTGGTATCAAATTTAGCCAGATAGTTTCAAGTAGAAATAGATGAACCGTAGAGAGCTCAGTGCAGGCCAAAGTCCACTTGTATTTTCCACCTGACACCAGCAATCCCAGTCTGCATGCAAAATCCTCCAGAACCCTGGCTTTGTTTTGGTCATTTTCACACCTTATGTTCATCTTATGAGTTAAACTCAGTTTATCTCCTTTATTATCTAGACAAAGTACCTTTTTTTTTTTTTCCTCAAGAGAAATGTGAAGCAATTTGTATTGGTAAATAGCAACTTCTGTTGTGAAAATGACCAGGATGCCAGAGTGTTATTATCTCATGGTTATGTTCCATGAGATTATCAGGGCCATCTATACGTAGACAAGCACTCAAGTATTAATAACTTCTGTATCATACACCAAGCTGGAAGAAACTTATTCCCTATGAAAACTGGGTATGCTATAAGCCACTTTATTGGTGCCGTACATATAGCCCTTAGTTTTGTAAACTACTCACAAGGAGTCACTGGGTATCTTAATCAAAATAGCTACACAAATCATGTGGCCTTTAGCTTCTGTTTTGGCATCTCACCTCCTTGCATTCATAGTGTTGAATAGCTGGTTATAGTTTTCACTCCACTTCACACTAAAAGGTGCCAGAATGCAACTCTAGAAGGCAGCATTAGGGAGAGCATGCAGCCTGCTTATTTTTAATAAGCTGATATTAACACTTCAGGCACTGTCCTTCACAAACTTGTGTGGTACTGAATTTGCATATTCTCAAAATAAGGATTTTTATTTTTTAAAAAGGAAGTGGACAAACTCTTAAATGGCAAATCTTGCACTTCTCTGGCACCATATCCCTTCTAGTCCATGCAAAAAAAAAAAAAAAATACAACCAACACAGTAACTCTCTTAGCAACCTTCAGTGTGTTCTTTCAATTTTCAATCCTTAATAGCAACAATTTCCATACACAAAGTGCACTTTCTAGCAAAATTAAAAGAACCCAAACTAATGACCACAGCTCAGCTCTCAGCCTGATGCTGAAGAAATGTGAGACTTAAATACTGAAAACTGCTTCTGACTTCCTCAACACAATTGAGGAAGAGGAGATAACTTTTTTTCCAGTTGGTTGCTTTCTATTTAGTTAGATGAGAAAGGCTTCCTCAGAACATCATCTCTTGCACTACACTGGTTAATATATTCACTTCAGAGTCAGCCAACTGGTTTTAATTATACCAGCACATCACCATCTTATTCCTAGCAGGGAAGCTGCGGTTAAAAAGTAAATAGAAACAGAGCTGCCAAAGGCACCGTTATTCAGGTAGGTTGTTTTTGACTTTTAATATGAAGTCCAGGTACTCATCTGTCATTGAACGCTGACTTCTAGGGGTCACTTCATGCAGATGGAGAATAGGACTCATCTCAGCATCCTTCCTAGCACCTCATGAGAGTATTTTCCTCTGCTTAGAGCCACGGATGAGCAACTGCTAAGCATAAAACAACAGTTTTGTTTGTCTGTACAATCTCACCATAATGTCAGCATTAAAGAGACTGCCCCTGTACAAATAATAGCTGTAAGGTATTCAGTTTATTGCTAACATTCAACAGCACATGGAAGTATAATACATACTGTAAGAGTCATCTCAGAGCTCTTGTGTACATTGTTTTGTGAGAGTAAGTACCAACAGAGCTCTGGTCACAGTGAGTTTCCCTACAACTGTCAGGAGTGAGAGTAGAAGACTTTCATCCCAAAACAGCACCAACATTACTGTGTCAGCCTCTTTGGAGGACCAGGGAGCGTCAGTTCAGAGCAAAGGAGTGACACTGACCAAAAGCACTAAGTAGAGCATTCCATATCCTTCTCTGATTTGTCAGAAATGGTTGGCCCAGCAAAAAGAAGAGCTTAACTTAAACATTTCCTTCAGCCTCCTTAAGGAATAGAACTGCATCTTCTGTTCTCAGTGGCTTTGTTTCAATTTTAAGCAGGTTACTTTCTCCAGCATTTCTCATTAAATGAAAAGGTGAAACGATTTCCCATCCTGGAAATCATGATCTTGTTAGCATACCTACATGAGCTTACATTGAAATGTAAATTTCTACACTCTGCGCCTGCAGTAAGCTTGTCTCTGCTGAAACATCTGAGGCCCAAATTTAGGCTTGACATGTGCAATAGGAGACAAAATTTGGCTTTCCAAGTGTGAAATAGCTCAGTTGTTCACTGACTCAACATCAAAAAAGGATCAGCCTGTTGGAATGGATTCATTTCCAAAACTGAATGTAGTAAGGGAGTGAGAAGAAAAAAAAAAAAGGAATGGGGGAAAAAGAAAGGAAAAAGCACTTCATCTCTTAAGCAGTTGAGTATCCATTCATAACATTCTGCTGAAAATGCTCTTGATAAAACACAATACAAAATTTTTCTAAATTGACCAGGATTTTTCTGCCATGTAAAATTTCCCCTTTCTTTCCCTCAGAGTTTTGTTACTAACATTTACAAAACAGTTGTTCATACAAACGATTCTTAATTATAATTCACAAGAACTAATTTCCATTGTATAGCATGGATTCAAGTACCTCTGAGAACAGGCACATTGTACTTTCTGCAATCAGCAAGGGTAGCAGCAGTTGTTACGCTGATTTTCATTCCATATTTAAAAGGAAACCGGCCACAGTTTCACAATTCTTAAAAACAAAACACAAGGCGCATTCAAGGAGATTTTTAATTTCCAGTTGAAGCAGAAGTCATTTCGGATATCAGACAAGATGCCTGGCTGACATAGAGCCACTACACCTGCTGCCTGCCCTCACACTGAGCTGAGATGCTGCTGGGCTGTAGTGGTTTCCCCAGGGTCACCCAATGAAACTCCCACTGAGCACCCAGGATATTCAGTTCAAAGGAAAGGTACATTGCACTGACTGGTGAAACAGTAGGGCTACTGGTGTCTGACAGACACTAAGCACATCCCTGAGCTGAACTGCTGTACTGCTGGCACTGGAGCACAGCGATGTCTACCAAGAGGATTCCTGTTACACTGCAATAGCAAATCCACTATTGTCCTTGGCTTCCCTCTTCCTTCATGCTTTCCTCTGCACATTCCTCCCACCCGTCATAAACACTGAAAGCAAAGCCCAGGGATTTGACTGAACAGAGCTCTGAGTGGAGGGGATAAAGCTATAGGACCCAAATCCTGGTTACATGAAAGCAAAAGATGCCAAAGTCTTAAAGTGCTTTGGCAAAAAGCTAGCTCTGAACAACGAGGAATGCAAGTTCTGTGGTAAGTTTAATCCCTGGAATAACTCTGCAGATTTCTGAGTAATATTGCACAGTGTCAGTTTGGCTATAATGTTTTGATATCTTTAAATTACTTTCTGCTGTATTTTCCCCTTTCTTGTGTTTTTGGTCTTTTATATAAGTTTTCATTTTAGAACAATACAGGAGAAGTGAGAAAATATGCATCTGAAAAAAGGCAGTAACTTTCACTGCAGAAAATCTGAATCCTGGGAGAGAAATTAGTTCCAGTAGCTGCCTGGGCAGTTGTGCAGCCCCAGATAGAAGGGATACATCTGCTGCATCAAGGAGTTTCTCAAGAAAAACAGCAGTCCAAGAAAATCTTTACTGTTATCCTTTTTATTGCCATTAACTGATGTTTAGGCTGTGAAAGCTGCACCAATCTCTTTCTGCATTGTTGTCACTTTTCTGTGCCCAGAGAAATAATGTCAAAGAACTGGACTTGCATGAATGGGATAGATGAGCTGGAGCTATTACAGGTTATTTTAGAAATATTATTTTTTTCCCCCCTTCCTTCAAACACAGGCTTGGCATCTGAATACAAACGTCTAGCTTAGCAGAGCAAGGAGAGAGGGAAATGGCTTATGATTCCCATATGTCTCAGTACCTTTAAATAAAGGGATGGTAACACTTAAATAGTATTAAGCTTCAAACAGATGGTACTGTGTTACTGTAATCATCTGTCTAATTACATTGGAATGTGACGAGAAAGTAAAAAAATAAAAAAAGGGTTTGCTTTGACAGCTCAGTGTTCAGGGCTTCCAACCAGCCACCAATTGGATCCTGAAAAAAGGAAGTAACTTATAAAACTAATGATTGCTCAGCAATGTGACATAAACCTATCTTTGTCATTAATTGCCTTTTTCTACAAGAAATCTAGATCCCTTTAGCTAGAGTAACATTTTTTAGGCTGTATTCACAAACAAAAATTAAAGATACATTTGTCAGCCAGCACTTCCTTCCTGATCTTTCAGTTATACCCTTCGGCTTTTTTCTACACATAAAAACCTGTTACAAATCCTACTATGAATTTCTGATAAGATATTCTGATTCCCAGAGGTTCAGAATCAATCCAGAATCAGTAGCGGTATGTACATCTGCACAAAAGGATCTGACTAATTCCCACTGCATTCAGAGAACAGGTTTTCAAGGTACAGATACAAGCTCATCCACTGTTGTTACATTTCTTTACCATTCAACTCAGTGACATGTCCCATATTTAAAATATAATTAAATAAAAACAAAATAAGACAAAATGCTGAGCACCTTCAATGTTACATAAAGCAGTATGCAGCTGAAAAAGTTTAACAACAGACAGGAAGAGATCTAGAACATGATCCACCAGGGAAATTAGTGACACTAATTGAAGGTTTCGTCCAGCTGCACAGAGGTTAATGGGAATTTTTTCACTCACTTCCATGGAATTGGATTTGGCCTACTTTTTTTTTTTTCCCCTGTCATAAAATAAACTTTTACTTTTTTTTCAGCTCTGCTTCATATCTGCTGCTACGGTAGCATCTCTACCTTGTTTTTTCACCATCATTTTGTTCACCTTTAAAATAGAACCACATTTCCATTGTATAAACAATAAACATAGCATGTGAATTTAAGTCTCACTCAGGTGAGTATAGGTAAAGCCTCTCCAGTGTTTTCAGGTTCATTGCTGGTCTGAGTTCACAAAATTTGGCAATTCATTACTCTTTTGAGACTGCACAGACAATGCTTTTCCACAGATAAGACCTACATAGTTAAGTCCAAGCCAAAGAATGCCAGCTTTGCACAGGCTTTTTTTTATTAATATATCCCTACATCTAGGAGCAATGCTCAGTGACAGATGCACAGTAAGAGGAAGGGTAGTTTTTGATACTGTAAGTCTGTCATTTCAAAGAAAGATGGTTCAAGCAAGAACCACTTATGTGTTCATGCACAGCACAGGAGTTGTTTCAGCTGTGTATCCAAGTGACTTCTTTAAATTTAGCATTTACAAACAGGCATGCTGAGAGGAGATGTTCCTTTTATTGGCTGGATGGCTCTTTTTTGCTTTGTCGCTTACCTCTACCTTCATTAAAAGTCTGAAATACAACCTGTGCATAAATGCAGTCATTTAGCTGTATATTTATTGCATTTAAAACAATATATTAGCTGTACAATTTCCCTAAGTTTAGATGACGAACTTAACACAAAAAAAAAATATATGCTTGTGATTTACATTCAGGTACTTTCCCTCATAGAAGGAACTGCACTGATCAGTTCGATATAACCTTTCTGTGAACATTTTCTGCCTGCTAACTTGTTAGTGATTTCATGTTCCACTGGATTTCTCCCTCAATTTTGTTTAAATGCAAAAACGCATCCTTGAATTGAGAATTGATAGTAACATCCTTTTCAAGGTATGCAAAGCAGTTGTCAGTACTTTTAATATGAAAAAGTTGAGGACAACATTCAACATACTTGCTACAACTTACAATATGCCCATAGAAGTTGAGACAGTCTAACTGGTATATGTAGGGTGAATACCCTGAATGAATAGTACCCACACAATACAATGAAGATGGACAATATATTTTTGATGGATTATCCAGATGGTATAAAGACACCTAATAAATTAGGAAGGGCTCACCTGTTACTGAAGATTGAGGGTCTCCTGGAACTCCACACAGGCGGGATCTCCAACAAGAGATCCTTCCCCAGTGGTGGTCAGCCCTTAAATGGAGTCTGAGAGGTAGAGCCAGATTCCACCCTTTCTGGTCACACAGGTGCATTTCCTTCACCTGCATTCCTGTGGCTGACTCTTTGCTCACCTTAGGTGATCAATCAGTGGTTCAGGCCATGATTCAACAGTTCCCATACAGTAGTACAACTGATTAATTTACCCATCAGTTTCTAGTATTGAATAGACATTCAGTTGCTCCTTTTCTCCTCACTGTATTCCCTTGGTCACCAAAATTCTTATATTTATTTCTGCAACTGTAGTGATGGATGCCATTCGCTGACTAGAGTCACAGAAATACAAAACAGGCACATGATATTAAATTCTTTACAATTCAGAATGTATTTTTAACAACCTAGTAACAATACTGGAGGATGTATCCTTGAAATTCCTCCATTAGAGAAATTTATAATAAAATCCCTGACTTTATAATAGGAATTTAGAAATCTCTTCTGAAATCTTAAAGGCTGTCAAAGAGCATTCTGATACTTGAAGGGAACTTAAAAGCTATAGGGGCACCAACTTTTTACATGGCCTGATAGTTATAGGACAAGGGGGAATGGCTTTAAACTAAAAAAAGGAAGTTTAGGAGGAAATTCTTCACTCAGAGGGCAGTGAGGCCCTGACACAGACTGCTTAGAGAAGCTGTGGGTACCCCATCCATGGAGGGGCTCAAGGCTGGGTTGGATGGGGCCTGAGCAGCCTGAGCCGGTGGGGGGCAGCCCTACCCACAGCAAGGGGTTGGGGTTGGTTGTTAAGTTCCCTTCGAACCCCAGCCTTTCTGTGGGTCACATCTGAGACAATAAGGTGGTTACAATAACATTGATGTATTTATTCTACAGTGCTAAAACTATCATGTTGAAACAAAAAGTGAAAAGCAAAACAAACAACTTCGGAAAAGAAAGCACAGGTAAAACACCCAGCTCTCTTGAATGACCAGTTTCACAGTAAGTTACACTATTATCCATTTCACCTGCTGGTCAACACCACTTTCCCCTTGTTTCCCAGCTTGACTTCTTCAGATGAGATCAGCTGTTCACCGCCTGTCCGTAAACAGCTGCAAAAAATAACCCTGCTGTGAATGAAACCTTGCTTGTATAACTGAGGAAAATTAGCTCAAATCTAGCTTCTCTGTTAAGAGAGAAAAGTAGCCTGCTATAATATTACATCATGAGAAATGCACAGGAATCTTCAAAGTAGTCTATCAATGTCAGACCTTTTAACTTATTTTTAAGTGGCAGAAACTGAAGTTTTAAACCTACTCTTAAAGACAAGACCGAACCTATGCAGGTATATTCTATCCTAAGTTACTTGCTTTCAAAGTGATTCAAACAGTTACTTCTCACTTAACAGCTCAGTATCACTGAAAATGTTTCCACCCTTAATACTAATTAGAATTGTTCCGGTAATGGGTCCCTAACTAAAACTCATTTGACTTTTGTATGTTAATTAGTTTCAGCCAATATCGATTGAATAAAATAATAATAAGGTCATCTCACATTTAAATCACAGAGGCTTCGAGCATAAGCTGCTTTAGGGGAAATTAGCTTGTAATTAACAATACTGTTTAATAATTGTCTCTAAATGTAACAGTCAAGCTGTTGCCCAGGCCATGCCCAGTGGTTACAATTACAGCCATCTGCGCGGAAATTGACATAGGTAAATTCTGAGCAATTTGTCTCAGGATTTCAACCTGCTTGTTTGGTTTAAAACTCCCATCTTCATAATTAATGTTATCGGTCACTGCCTTTCCCATGACAGCCTTTTCCAGGGAGATATTTGTTTCACTGAGGCACAGTAACACCATGCAGTCTGCAGTCACCTGTCTGCCAACAGCAGGGGGACCTCCCCGTCCTCCCAGCTACAACTGAATGCTGAAGGCAGTTTGCACCAATGTAAAGAACTGAACACACGTATTGTCCACAGTATGATCTGAACAGTTCACAATAGCAAACAGAAGAAAATAATAGTTAAAAATAAACCCTGGGACCTTGGTGAAATGAATAGCAAAACAGTTTTACTCAAGGAGACTTGGTGCTCCCAAATCCACTCTCTGAAACACACCTGCTACTGTGCATCTAACCTTTTAAAGGAATGAGTCCAATGCAGAGCTCATTTCAAGTGCAAACTTGACTAGAAACTTCCCAGAGGAGGTGAGGAAAAAAAAACAAAATGCAACTACAGAAAACCACATGATTCCCTCAGTTAGGAAACTAAAGCCACTTATGTAAGTAACAACCATACCTCTAAACACAAAATAGACAGACAATAACAACATGTGATGCCTCTACACTTCTCCCTACTTAAAATCTCAGATGCCTCCTGTAAGCTCTGTTAAACAAGTAGTTGCGAAGTATTTACTGAGTAAGCAAGCAACTTTCTCAATTCTAGGAGCAGAAGCAGAAAAAACACAACACCCACTCAGATCAATAGCCTTCACTTTGAAGATTTCTGTGCTCTACAGCAGCCCAGACAAACAGTGCAAAGTTTTAATGGTTAAATAAAGATGACCTACCTGAGTTTTCATCTTTGTCAGCAAGGTGACAATGAAATATAGCAAAGCACCTTAACATTTCCTTCTACTTGGCCAACAATACACTCCTCCCAGCAGAAATTTCCACACTATTATCCAGATTTTTAATTAGCTAGCCAAACTGTTTTAGTTTGCATTGGAATATACAAACTAAAATCTATCGTTGACAACAACAAAACACACATCATATTGCAATTTTTAATCAGTATTTCCTCTCTGAGGCCTCATATCACTACCGTTTTCATAGCAGTACCAGCTGTGTACTGAGAAAGAACAACTGCTGCAGGACTCTGTACAAAAACCAGCCAGAGTCAATGGTAGTGCTACTTCTGGATAATGTGTTGGTATCAGAACACTTCTTTAATGGTAAAGAATAGATTGGGAGATCTTTTTTGCTAAGATATCTTTCAAACATGTGTCAGTATTTCCCCTAGTAAGTTGTCAGCTTGCAGACGGTGGGAAAAGTTATCATCTATTTTATCATTCTCATTCAACTTCTAGAGAGCACAGCTGTGGTAGCAGTACGGAGCTAAATATATATGGTTAAGGAGTAGAGCCACACCGGTGACAGAACTGCACACTTCCACATCTGGCTGTTTGCAGGAGTCATGCAAATCTGTGTACATTCCCCAAAAGACAGAGGCTAAGAGCTGTTTGCACTACCTACGGGTTACATTTGTATCCCACAATGCTTTCTCTACTAACTGCATTTGGATGGACTAATTCAGAGCTCAGTAATGCATTTATCATCTCTAATACCACTCCCCTCCTTAGTTCCAAGTCAGGTTCTCTTGTTATTTAAGCCTGTTATGGTCCTTCTCCAAAGGAAGTACAGGGATTACTTCAGATGCACCACAACCTCAGAGATCCCAGTGAGTGAGGCATCTGCACCTGGATCTGCCATACAGCAACAAACCCGCAGATAGCTGCAAACGCATGGCTCTGGGAGAGCAGGGCAGCCTTAGGCCCTTGGCAGTATTTAGTCTTGCCTCTTTCCCATTTACAAATACAGGTATAAGTAGGAGAGGAATAAGCATACATCATTCACTGCTTTTTTTTCTTCACAAAACTGCTCACAGAAATCAGGCGCAGAGCAACGGCACTGCAGGCTTGTCGCCATGTCAGGCTTTCAGCTCCACCTGGATGCTGGGCCTGGTTTTCCCTTTTCTGGCCACTTCCACGGTCCTTCACAACCTCGCTAAGTGGGTGCGAATGATCACCATCAGTTATGAATGAGAACACTTCACACCCACTTCGCGCAAGTGTAAATGGCCGCAAAATACCCGGCTGGGAACACGGCCCGTTATATCCTCCTGCTAAGGCTTTTACATCGTACACACCCAAGCACTGTATAACAAGTGCAGAAATAGAAAATATTCTTTTGTGAAAATCAGTTTTGATGAGTTAGAACTTCGCAACTCTTTCCAACAGCAATACACTTGCTGAATTAATGAGTAGAGTGAATAGGACACGGCATCTACTCTAAGTGACCTTCTTTTTTGGGGATCCCTGAGGAGATGTTACAAATAGCTTTCTGATTTCTTGGTTTTCTTGTTGAAGTTAGAATTCTGATGGCCAAAATTGAGTGGAAAAATAGGAAGTGGAATATCTTCGGGGCTTTCCTTCCCTTCAAGATAGCCAAATTACTACTGAAGCAGCATGATCCTATCTTACTTTTGTCCAAGATCAGTGTGAAACAGAATCTTATGAACTAGATGATGAACCGTATCCAAAATTCCTTCAATTTGAGCTATTCTACAACACATTCAGCAACCACAGAATAACTGAAGTGCGACTCAAAACTTGTGCACCACAAGAGTCCAGATGACTTAATGACAGATAATAGTTCACAGTTTCTGAATGTCTTATTCTCTTAGTTGTAGCACATTTTGTCTGTAGATGTATACAGATAGAGTATTTGGAGGAAAAACACAACGTGAATAAATACCAGCAAGAAAGTGTCAGCCCTGAGAAATAGAGATGATACACAGTTGTCACTTCAGAGCAGAAAAATAGGTCTCATGACAACTTTGTAGGATTATTACTCTCAAGACTCACGATGAAAAGGACAAAAATATTGATGTTAACTATCTTAGCTTATATTAATGAGCTTAATACAGTATTCAAGTCATTAAAAAAAAAAATAACAGAAAATGACAGCAAATTCTGCCGTCAAACAGTAAATAATTGATATCAGATGGGCCTTGTGGTGAGAAACATCACATTGCCAAAGAAGAGCCTCACTCTTACATGCAAAGACACCTACAAGTGTGCAAGAAGACCAGATCCGTAGCCCAGTTGGAAACTCATCTGTGCTTCTTGAAGATGAGCTCCAGTAGTGGTTCTGGTTTTCATGTAGACTTTCATGTTCTATCAGAAAGTCCTGGTTTCAGAAGTAGTAATGCTGATATGACCTAGGAGCCAGCAGTGTTTGGACACAAAGTGGTGAAGTAATCTTCTAGTCCACACTGGGAAGGTTTGAGTCATACCTCATGGTGTCCCTCCTAGAAAGCTGCTCTAATTCCTTTTTTGTTGTCTGCAGTTACTCATGATGGGGCCATAAATTACTCGAACTATAAAAGCAATGTGTAATGACAGGTACTGGAATTGATGGTTTCAGCCTCTGCCATGTGGTATGCTGTTCACAAAACAGTGGTTTTTATGATATATTGTGACTTTAATTTAGAGAGAGTTACCACCTCATGCCAAAACCGATAGGGTCTCACTGAGGCTTAGCAAGAGCTGTACATAATTCAGTGAATAATTCCTTCTGGAAAGATCCAGTGTATGGCTAAGTAATGTCCTTGTTTACCTCATTTAGCCCCAAGTTCTCCAAGAGCTAGCCATGGAGAGTTCGTATCCTTTCTGATATCCAGCCGGGACAAAGTGTCCTGTCTTTGTTTTCAGCCATCAGGCTTGTGTCAAACACACCCTGACAGCTGCAAAAATTTTTGGTGAAAACAATAATTCTACTTTTCCTTTCCATCTGCTTGCAGATGGCTTAAATCTGACCCATCAAAAAAAAGAAGGGGGGGGGGGGGGGGGGGGAGAAATGGGTCGC
>VXAB01006374.1:187404-280944 GCA_013399175.1 Odontophorus gujanensis
GGGGGGTGGAAGAAATGGTATTCCAGCTGAGAAGAAATTACAATGATTGCTTATTTTGTATTAAGATTAGCAGAAGAGATCTTGCAATTAAACTGCACATGGGGTAACAAGAGATTTTGACACTGATTGATCTGGGTTCTCTATACTTCCTCTGAGACCTCTTCAAATCAGCATAAAGCCATGTGAAAAGTAATCAACAATGTGTGTTATGGATAACAGTTTGGTTTTTTTCCTCCTTTACAAAGGAGAACTTTTGAGATACACTGAAATACAATTGAAATACTAGAAGGGAATCATTGCTGAAGGGCCAAATTTGCAGCTTGAGGTTCACTCCTTGTTACTCAGTTTCAGTGTTTGCCTATGCTTCACTGTACTTCAAATAGAAATAAGATCAACATAATTTCCTGTTTATTTCCAAACCATCACATTGCAAACACTGCTTTGTAAGTGCGCACTTTGAATGATGAGCTTTCTCATGAAGAACAACAGTTATTGCAGTTAAACATATAGTCAAATGGTTTCAGCAACTGTCGTTCAGATTTGATGACTACTGCACATACTGCAGAATATCATGAACACAAAGCAACTGAAAGAAGCTACTTCCCACTTACTATATTTGGAGTGAGGAATGAAATGCCATCCTTTTAAGACAAAAAAAATAGGCATTGCAGCAGTGAGGACACAAGAAGTTCTGGATCTGTTTCAGTTCATGTATTGTTCTTGTCATTTTGCTTTCAATTTTAAAGAAAGAGCAACATCTTCTCCATCACATAAACCAGGAAAAAAAATAGCCACACTACTTATGAGTCACAAAATACTCTTTCTTTCTAAGTAACAGGCTTTAAAAGTTACCTCAAAGACTTTTCTGTATCATCCAGGCTGACAACAGTTTCTACTTACTGAAAGTGAAAATGGGCAGTTGAACCTCTAGGCGATGTCACGCAAGACAAGAGCTGAAGAAACAAGAATTGTGGTGTTTTTTTTTTTTTGTTGTTGTTGTTTGTTTGTATTAGTACAGAAGTTAAGTTGAGAGGAGGTTTCTAATCTTTCTGCCCAGAGAAGCTGTAGATACCCCACCCCTAGAGGGGCTTAAGGCCAGGTCAGGTGGCACCATGAGCAGCCTGAACTGGTGGGTAGCACCCTATTCACAGCAGGGGGTCAGAACTTGATGATCTTTAAGGCACAACATAAGCCATTGCATCATTCTGTGTTTCTATAATCTCATAAGTAGATCGATTTATATGTATGCATGTAAAGGCAAAGGGACCAGTACAAACAAAGAGACATGACAAAAGGAAGGAAAAAGAAATGTGTACTCACCTCAGAGAATCTATAGCCTCCCAGGAAAAGAATTCTAAGAGGAATTCCTAACAAGAGCTCCTTCCTTAGTGGCAGTCAGCCCTTAAATGAGGTCTAAGAGGGGTTGAGCCTGGCTCCACTCCTTCCAGTTGTGCAGTGAATTGCCTTCACCTGTGCTACCAAGGCTGACCAGTTCTTTCCTTCAGGTGCTCAATCAGTGGTTCAGGCTGTGACTTAGCAGTCCCCATACAATGTAGATAACTGATTGTGGAAGGATCATTTGTTCTGGGGAGTCCAAGGAGGTGCCAGCCACTTAATAAATCCTATATAAAAATATAAAAAATATTTCCAAAATGCTTAAAACAACATGTAAAAAGATTGCTTCCATTCCAAGTAAGCAGATTATTAGATTTATCACTACATTTTTTCCTAGGAAATAAAATGCCCTTAAAACCCTTATAGGATGACTGAGACTTTGGAAAGTCTGTACATTATGTAGGGGTTTGCAGAGGAATGCTGCACCTGGCATGACAGGGTTCTGGCAGTAAGAAAATCTCTTCAAGCCTATCCATACAAAAATGTCATCGTCATCAAGGCAAAAGGGCCTGAAGCAACCAGAACCATGCTTAGGTTCTCATAGGTATTTGGGATAAGTAGGTTAACTGAGAGCAAGGAGGATGAAAAGTAATAAATCTCTGGAGAATGCACTACACTGTTTCCTTTGCTAGAGTAAATGCAGCTTTTTTCTGAGGGAGCCAGGGTGTCTCCTGGAGTCCCGTTGAATGATGCTCCGCTTCCATTTTGCCCATTACTCAAGGGCTGCTGTTCATGCCAAGCACTTTCATTTGCCCTGGCTGGGACCACCAAGCAAACAAATGGAGCTTGTATTTGTTCTGCACCCTCCAAAATCCATGAGCCCAAGCTTACAGACAGGTTAAACTCCCTGTGCACTCAGATGATAATTGTGTGATACAGAGCCCCGATACCCCCAACACCAGGCAGCCAGGAGTTTGAAAGCCTGCTCTTGAAGAAGTGGAAATGGAAAACTAGATCAAGGGTAAGGGTGGAAAAAAATCATTAAAAACAATAGGTGGCTAAGTCACACACACAGAGCATCCTGTGAAACCAATGCATTCAGAAGCAAAGCAGATCCTCATGGTGCATAGAGGACGAATTACCCTCTCTGAAAGGATGTCTAAAAAAGAAACATAGTGTATAATAAAAATGAAAAAATGTGAAGAGTCTACTAGTGCTGTGGACCGAGCTTCCTACTGCAGTGCTCTTGAAGCCTTCAGCAGAATCTCATATATACGTCGACCTCAGCTCCCTCTGGCTAAATAAAGAACTTGAGGCTGCAGAACTGTCACCCTTTCCTAAGCAACAGATTCAATTCAGGAAATGAAAACTCATACAATGGTGACTAATGCTTTTGTCAGGCTCATTACAAAGTACTCAAGGATGGCTGCAAACGTCCTGTGGTCTGTGTTGTGCTTTGCATTACCACTCATGAGCAGCCAAGTTCATTCAGGCCGATAGTGTGTCCCACCTCTATTGCAGTGACTGCTGTGTGCTGCCTTCAGGAAATATGCTCCTGTACTTTGTGGAAAAAAGTCTTCACAATGAAGTACAAGGTTTTTGCAGAAGTTCAGGCAGCCTTTATTGTATTGCATAGACACAGCCAGCCTCCTCCCTCCTTGCCCAGTGGGAATCACAGAGAAGTGATTATCTTGGAACAGATGCAGATGCTTAAATAAAGAGGGGATGATGGAAAAAACATTACACAAAGCCTCCTCACGTGAACAATGAATACACCCCACAGCTGTTAGCTTTGTTTTGCATATTTTACATATTTACATACACCAAATATTTCCAAACATCCCTACGTTTATCCAAAATTCCATCAGTAACAAGGCTGGCAGAACAGATCCAATGAAAATATATTCACTGCATGATTTTAAGATGCATCAGGAGTAAAAGCCTGCTTCTACTGAAGTCAACAACAGCAAATCCCATACTTCCAAAGAAGGAAGACCTAACTATGCTCCTAAAGTGTTCACTCCACAAGAAAGACTAGTTTGAAGATGAATGTTCAATGTTTCTAAAGCAAGGACAGCTGGTAGACTAGAGAATGGGATTTTTTTCTTATGCCAGTTGCCTGCAGGTGGGTGGTGGGGGTTGGTTGGAATGGAAATAAATCCTTCAAAGGAAGGGATGAATATCCTTCCTCAGATGGTGCAGAAAAATAAAATAAAAAAAAAAAAAAAAAACAAAAAAAACCTGCTCAAGTTCAGAAAGAGTGGGTAGCCTTCTAAAGACAAATTCCAGCTTAAAAAAGGTAGAGTGACATCCATTCCATGCTCATGGTCAAGATCAATTTGGGAAAGATCAACTAATCACCAGAGGAAGCATATGGACTTGGACATTTCTGGTTTTAGTCTGTAATATTTCCTTTCTCTTCCAGCTCATCCAGCCAGACAGGGGATGGAACAGACAACCTTACCTAACCACCCCACTGTAGGCACTGTACAACCTGAAAATGGAGAAAAGCCATGGGAGAGAGCACAAGGCTGGTTCCCACATACTCCCTTGATGAGAAAGCCAAGAAGAAAAGGGGTGCTACTGCTGCACACCACCTTAGTAATTATGTGGAGCAGGAATCCATCTGTCAGAGAGAAGGAATTAACTTCTCCACAAAAGCAAACTAGAAAGAAAAGAGTGAAGAAAAAGCAGGAGTAGTTGTACAGCTTGTGGAGTTTCCATTTGGTATTTATTTCTAAGAAGACAGACAAAACAGGGTTGAAAAAACATACCAACCAGAAAGGAATATTTATCCAGACTGCCTATCCAAAACTGCTTTACTGATGGACCTCTACAGAAGTCTTCCCCACTGACTTCTACATAGCTGCTGAAAAATAAGTTTTTACTCTTAAAAAGGACATTCGAAAGAGACTAGGGAGTTTCCCACTGAGAAAGTTCCTGAAAGCTGAGTTTTCTCTTTATCTATTTCCACCAGTAAAGAATAGAGTGCTATTCTTAAAAGGGAACAGATTTTTTGGTTTTGGCCAGATATAGAAATCTTTGTTGCTATATTTAGCTTCCAGTGTAGGACTCTCTGCTTGCTGGTGGGAGAAGGAAATTAGAGCTGGTGTTATTCATAACTAAATGGGCATGAAAAACAAACCACGTCTCTTTGAACTGTGGTGCTACTATGGGGATTCACATAACAAATCGTTTTTAAAGCCTGCAATACCTCTGTGCACGCAACGGCTAACATCAAAACTTTATTACCCACTCATTTGCTCTCAGTGATAAACCACTGCAGATGTACAGTGATTGTCAAGGCAAAGACACTGGTGTAGTTCCTGGTGGTGATTGTGCTGTTTGTTTTGTTTCAAAATATCATTTCTCACTCATCATGAAAGAAAGCAAAAGTGGTGTTCTGAAGGAGAAACAGTTACTGGAAGGCTACAGGATCCAGCCCCCCTCTTTTTCCCAACAACCCCAAAAAAGAAATCAGCTAAATTAATTGGCATCCCAGCCCATCGCACAGCTCAGCTATGAGGAATTCTCACCAGATGTCTTGGTCCCCACCCGGCCTCCCACGTCACACAGGCAGCATAACCCCTCAGAGCCTGAGGTCCTGCCAGGACAACTGGTCCCACTGTGCTGGGGATTGCTGTGGACGGCTGATGCTAGCCCTGGCAGCTGGACCCCAGCCACGCTTACCTCCCCCACCAGCATGGATGCCAGCCTCGCTCCTTACATTTTCCATGGCATTTCCCTCATGCCAGGCAGGCTGAGCATTGCTGAGGTCATCTGGCTCCCTCTGGCACCAAGGGAAGTACTTCCTCCTGGCATCAGGCAGGAACCCGGTTGCCAACCAATGACACCCGAAATAAGAGTTATCTGGATGAAAGTGATGAGATTCTTGATGGACGTGAAGTCAGTTTATCCAACTGAGTGGCACTGATTTACATGAATGGAGGCTGTGGTTCAACTTGAATAAAATCAGTCACAAAACAGCGCTTCCTCTGGAATATCACTGGTTTCCCTCTTGTTTTGTGGTGCAGTGAGAACTTACAGAACCTATGAGCGTTTGGAAACCGAGACATGGGGCAAGGCAGCTGAAGCTCTACTCTCGTGAGAATAGTAGATGTTACAAAGAGAAGAAAAAGCACATCAGCTCACCCATCCCCCCAGTTTAATGCACTGTTGCTGTCTAAAATACATTTACTTCACTGAGGCTATTTGTGATTGTCTTAAAGCAACAGGGCTCCCAGATCTTTCCTCACAGACTAAACCACAGTGTACACAGCTCACTTCAAAGAAAGAAGTTTCCTGCAGTGTTTATCCCAGCTTTTTCTTGACACTTAGTTTGTACCAAATTTCTAAGTCCTCACACTGCCCTGGTATTTTTCTGATGGCTGTCACGTCCCTTTCTACTTCTTTCATGTACAAGCCAAGCAATTGTTAGGCATCATTTGCTTATTTTGCAGTGGTCCTTAACCCATCCTCACCTCCATCGTCCATGCAGGCTGGTAACTGGTAGCTCCCAACCCCACTCTCTCCTACAGGATGGTTTCAATGCAAACTCCCCCCTCCCTGGTCTTTTTCTCCTTACATTTCTGGCTGGCAGCTCTCTATACCTCTTAACTCATGGCCCAAGAAAGAAAAGGGTGATTCTGAGCAGAGGCAAAGCACTCTACTCGCAAAGCGCTCTGCTTACTGTCCAGCCCTACAAATAAGTCCTGGAGCAAGACATGGGGAAATTCCTGCTCATCTACTGGTGCTCTGATACAGTATAGCCCATATGGTCAGGATCTTAACATAATTTTGCAACTAAACTCTTAACAGCTCCCTGCTGATCGCGTGCAAGTGGCAATTTTTCAAAAGCTCTGTGCTCAGCCAAAGTTTGGAGGTTTCCCCTCCCCTACTGCTGGAACAGTAAATGATATATCTGTGACCAAAACACCAAACCTTCAGCCCTCAATCCAGAACGCAGACATGCAGACATCACTTAATTTAACAGCTGTAAAATAATGTTAGCAAGGGCATAGTTACTTCCTTAATAGGAATTACTGAACTTTGGCATTAAAAAAAAGCGATTTGTGGTAAAAAACTTTCATGGAAAACTTCTACTTGATGAGCATCAGAACTGCAACAAAATTATAAAATGAAAAAGCTCTTACAGTAAGAAGCATCAGGTCTACCAGGTACACCATCTTACCAGGTCTGGTTTTAAAAAAGCCTCTCATTCTAGGGCAACTTAAAAAGAAAAAAAAAAAGAAAAAAGAAAAAATAAAAAAAAAAAAGGCATTTCAGCAAAAGCAAATGACCCTATCTAAATGAGAAAGCTAGCATCTTCATGCAAGAGCCCTTTTTGAAATCCATTAGATGCTTGCCTTTCGCTCTGTCCAATTTCAGGAGAATCAGTTTAGAACACTTGTTTTACAATGTTTTCAACAGGAGACAAACTCTTGGCCGTAGAAATTAATCTCATGGAAAAAAATAGAAACTCAGGATGCTGTAATTTACAAAGAGATTTATGAGTTCTTCAGTTGCGTAAGAATAAAAAGAAAGCATTAGCTAATTGTTGAGAAATACAGACCAAACTGAAAACACTACATTAAAAATATAACAATAAACTTCACATTAAATTATTTATTCAGTAATTAAAACAGTGACACTTTTTTCTTTATACAAAGTCTCCCACCAGTTTCGATGAGAAGGACAAAATGTTCAATGGAGTTTTGAGGGAAGCAGGACTGGGAATCAAGTGGAGAAGGAGAGGGACCCTGACTTGACTGATGGTTTTAAATGATAACTACAAACAGCTAGCAGGGAAAGTGCAGCATAGTTCTGCAGATTACTAGATTACTGTAAACCTCAACTACTATGAACACTGGTTGTACATAGGTACCAATTACCTGAGCCCAAGCTTTCCGGAATCTATGTGGATTCCAATTCGTGTCCACCAATGCTGGACCAGACCCTGGGCCTCCTCTCTGTTCCAGTAAACACTGGACTGCAGCTCAGGCATTCACAGCTGGTCCCAATGATTTTTATGCCATCAAAGACTTCAACAGACTGTGAGGGGAGAAAGGAGGAGTAGAGCTCCTGCATCCAAAACACCACTGTCAATGATGCACAGCTGATCCATCTTGAAGGCTTGCACCTTTGTGTTGGTGCATAGGAACTTTGATGTTTTAATCACCTCCAGCCCTGAACCAAGTTTATTGGGAGCTAAAAACATCCTGTAGTTCACAGGGAACTCCAGGTAAGCTGTCACAGGTCCCACCATGGTGTCATGGAGACCACAGAAAAAGAACAGCCAGAGGATTATAGACACTGTGCTGATCAATGGCTGCTAAAACAAAGGTTTCCAGAGATATCTTTAATTCCCTTTGGCAGTTAGTTCACCCCTTAAGAGGCTACAAGTGTAAACTTGCAAGTACAGTCTAATTTTCATGTATTGTGCAGCATCTGGCCAAACATCTACATACAATGCTGGAGAAGATCAGTTCTGCTCAGAGCACTGCCAGCTCAACCTTTGCAAGACCTCTCCCGACCTCGCTCAGGCAAGAGTCCTTTAGTCTTTAAAGGGACCTTTTCCTGCATCATAGCTGTCAGATTGTGCCCATAGGGCTGATATGTAAAAGCAGTTATTTATTTTTAAATACCATCCTGCTTTACATGAGATTTAATTTCCAAACAACATGCATCAACTTTTTAAAAAATCCACACACAAACAATATTTATCATTCAATACCCTTTTAAAAACTCAAAGGCAGACATACTAAAGCCAGGAAGTCAAATTTAATATATATATGTATATGTAATTCTAAACTGCTTGAAAGAAATGTTAAGTCGCTGGTCCATTGACATGGAAAAAAATATTGTACCTGAACTTAATTAAAATAATTGTCTTCAACAAGATAAATTTGTCTACTGAAAGGCAACATATTGTGCCTCTCTATGTAACTCTGCCGACTCCATGGTCACCACTACACATACAATAAGTCAGGATTTTTGAATGGTTAGGTTTTGGGGGAAGGGGTTACCTTCTCTCTCTTTCCCCTTTTTTTTTTTTTTTCCTTTTTAAATTTTTCTTTTAAAGTATGGAAAAATTCCATTCACTCCTGAGGTTACAGAGAATGCAATAAAATGCCTAATTTTTTATTTTTTATTTTTTTTTCAGTCAGATGAGATTTAGTAATGTCGTTCACTTTATTTCCAATGAATGTGCATTTGAAGCATGAGGGTGGAATGGAGGGAAGGGGGAACTAAGTATAACTACATGTGTGTGCATGTGTATATATATATATGTATATAAGTATATACATATACATAAAGAAATGTGGGAGAAGAAAAGCAAGACATACATGATAGGCTGGAAACAGGAAGGGTGGGTGCATGCCAAGTTAAGTGATCACAAGCACAGTGGGGAAAACGTAACACTCCTTCCCCTCATACAACCTCTGCTCTCAAGAGGTGTGCAACTTGTCTCTCTGAAAGCTGTAATGAGAAATTAATCCTCAAAAGCATGTTTCAAGGCAGGAGAAACAGAATATTGAGAGAACCTTGACATTCACTGAACACTTCACACTATGAGGAATGAGAAAAGCTGATGAGTGAATCTGTGTGTCTTGTGAGGAGAAGAATCATAACAAAGTGCATTTTACAGTCATCACGCATAGCTTATTCAGCTCTCCAGAAATAAAATCTGCTGGGTGCTATTCCATCATCTTGTAAAGATGGAAATGCCCCAGCTGCAACAAAATGGGTATCTGCTTTCCGAAATCTGGTGGTCAGGTTGAACATCCCCTTCCTTCAAGCAAACAAGACACAAAAACTGAGAACAGATTTCTCATCATTACTTGGAACAAAATAAATTCCTGGGTAACTTTAAAGATTTTAATGTTTAGGTTTTCTTGAAATAAAACTGTAGTTTCCCTATATTCTCCCCAAAATAGTGACCGAGTACATTATGTTTTTATAAGACCTCAGAAAATGAATAATCCAATTTTTGGGACAGCATTAGAATTCACCACACACAAAAAGAATGAAATTCCTTTAGTAACACATTAAGACACATACCTTGCCTGTGACCTGATTTTAAGGGCCCTTATCCTATGTGCGGAGCAGCTTTAGTATTCCCTTTTCTCTCTCACTGTCATCAATGTGCTGTTAGGGCAACATCGCAAGCAAGCACCCCCCTCCTCTTTCAAGAGCAGTATTAGCATAGCATCTGCTTCTCATAAGCACGTTTCTGTGCGTGTAAATGTGCGTGTATAGGCGCATGTGTCAGAGAGAAGCAAATCTGCTCAGTTTAACTTAAAAACTTATTGCAGAGAAGAATTTCTTTTTTCTTTCCCACCCTTCAAATCAGAGAATAGAAGTAGAGCTACTGCTACGTACTCAGGTTCTTACTTTCCGCTCAGTTGTTTGTACAGGGGACAGTTACTGAGGAAAAATAACTGAACTTATTTATCTTCCAAAACTGGTCTACTGGCGTGTGAACAGCTACAGACGATAGCAGGTTTTTATTGGCATGTATCTCCTACAGTCTGCAGAGAAACACAATTTCTGTAAGAATGCTCACAAGTTCAGCTGGGGAAAATGAATACCTAACAGTAGTCCCTGAGGAAAGAGGCAACAGATTCGCCACATATCCATGCCCCCTACCCATTAACTCAGTAAAACATTCAAGAAAGAAATTCCAGTGCAGACTCCAGGACTGATTGTTCCTGTCCCAAATCGCTTTGACAGCTACAGGGAACAGGAGGAGATCCTTCATCATTTGAACTTGCAAAGAGGAAGGCAATGAAGTGACTGCTCTTCATTAAGTAAACTGTTTCAGGAAGGCAAACATATTACATCACAAAAAGAAATACTGCTTTGCTCTCTTCTGCCCTAAACTCTCCAACTCTGATGTTCAAAGAGCTAAATAACAACTATCCTCATTGTTTCCCTTTTGAAATGTTGCCTCTTCGCCTTCCAGCTTTACCGAGACTGGGGGAAATAAAAGAAACTGCTTAGATTTTTCTCCCCAATACCTCTAATGCTGCAAGAATTCCTAACTTTTAATTTACTTCAGGAACTCATATTTCCTGAACAACGCTGCCCTGATAAATAAACAACTCATGGAGGATTTTGATATCTTCCCTTCTATGCAGTTTTCTCAATCTGTTACTAATTCATTGACAAACTGAGGAGCTAGCTCCACCAGAAGAGCAATAATATACAGAACTCTCATGAGAGTGAAACTCACAAAAGGAAGAAATACTGATAGACTATAAAGATAAGAGGTGGGAAAGGAGGGGAATAGCATTTAATTCAGCATCCCAACATAGAAACTACAACCCTATTATTTTTAAATAACATACAAGAGTAGTCAATTCAGCACTTTAAGACTGTCTGAAACCTCACATCAGAAAGTACATGCTTAAAGATTTTATCAAATTGTGATATAATCCTCCTGCCCACAATGCCAGCATGTCAAGCCCTCTCTCATGTCAAGGGAGAACTCAACACCTCATAGGATCAAGTTCAAAAGCTTGGAGAGAAAAAGCAGTACAAGGGAGGAAGACCTGAATTTCAGATTGGCAGGCACATCCCAACACTCCCCCTCCCCTTTCACACACACACATCCATGTGGTGTCCACCTGACAAACCTACGTTCACAATACTCGCTGCCTTAAAATCGTCCTGTTTCTTATATCAGTCTTATGCTTAGGTCTTGGTTTCCATGTAGATGGTTTGTCTTTTTGACAGGAATGCCTGAAAACAACGGTAACAGAAATATAATAGGTTCTGAGAGCCGTGGGAAATGCTGCAGAGGGATCCCAAGTGTATTCATTCACTGAAGGTATACAGAGCAGAAAGGCAACATTTCCAAGCAATAGCCAGGATTTGGCAACCCCGATCCTGCACTCGGTCCCAGCTAAGCACATACTGTCACTGGCTGGATTCACTAAGGCTGGACAGCACCATCACATGAATGGGGACGTTGAGGGCAATTTTGTAGCCCTTATTCAGGACTGGATCCTGTTCTTGGCTTCAACTAAAATCATTAGTAAGCAAGTCAAGTCAGATCCAAGGCCCAGGTCAGAAATGGGGCTCCTCATACACCTTGCAAGTGTGCTGTGTCTAGACATGGCCATGTCACTTTGCAGTTCAGATTCTTACCCTGACAGCGACACAGCCCAGCTTTTGTGCGTGCTGAGCATGTGCAACTTCTTAGAAAATTCAAGAGCAGTAGCTGGGATTCCACTAGGCCCCCAGCAAACTTTAGGTTAGACCACCAGATTTTGAAGTCAACAGCAGCTGAAAGTTTCAGCATTTCCCAGGAGGTACTCAGCAGACAGATCAGGCCAGTTGAAAACATTTTGTTTCTGCAAGTCATGCATTTTTATGAAAGTGACATTTCTTTCCTAAACATTCATGTTACAAGTTAAAACCATGAAATAGCTTAGCTGAAAGTCTTGCCTCATGAGTTAAAATAAGAATATGCTGGTAATTACGATTAATATGAGAGCCTGAAGCATAACTCATAGGTGACTGCATTCATCAGCTTCCATGGATCACAGATGAGGTCCACACTCAGGTCTGACTTAAATCCATGAAAGTATTTGGTCCATTTTGAAAGACTGGATGGGTTGGAAATGCAGTTTCTGTAACCCCAGGCTTTGATCCATGCTAAAGGCATTTGCAAGTTTCTGACAGCACATCACAAAGCCATCTTTAGAAACAAGAACAGAAACACCCTTACTAGAATCTAACGCCAGCAAGAAAAATATTTGGCTGAAACTTTAGGTGCGAATTATACTTGCTTAAGCCAGAACAAAAGGACAAAAACATTAAGATCTAGCAATGTGGAAACAAGGAAGGTTTAGCTCTTTAAAAAGGAGGGAAAGATAGACATTTGAGGTAACAAAACAAAACGAAAACAAAATGCACAAACACATCACAGACATCTAAAAATAGCATTTTATACATTTTTGCCAGTGCTTCTCTGAGAGCAAGTTCTTTAAACAGAACTTAACAATTTTTACAATTTTTTTTAAAAAAATATGCCATCCTAAAATAGCCCATCAATCCTTAACCAAACTTTCTGTATTTCTACAAAAATAGATGCACAAAGAGATACAAAATAATGTATTCCTGAAAGGAGGCGCACTGCAGTCAGGGGAGTCTTCTTCCTGACAACTGAGACTGTCCATAAAAATATCAAGCTGAACAAAACAAAACACTGTTAAAGGAGCAGAAAGGAGTTAGGTTGCCCAGCTGCAGCAGGCTCAGATGAGGAAAGAAAGAAAAGCAAGTCTGTTTTTCTGCTGTTCGTTTTCCAACACTGTGGGACCCATAAGTGGCCTTGCAAATAAAAGGCTCAATAGCAAAACGAGAATGGTTGGCTCTTCATCTTCATGTGTGTCCTTTGCCCCGTGCAGAAGGAGTCAGCGATGGTTATGTCACCCACCAAGCTGTGCTGACTCCAGATCTAGCTGGTCTTAAGTTAGATTTGAACTTCAGAACCAAGAAGTATCCTTGCCTTTGTCCTGATGCTGTAGACCTGAATTTCAGAAAAGAAAAGTAACATTTTAAATCTGATATATCTTCCTCCCCCTCCCTTCACTTCCCCAAGCATGCAAACTAAGGCCAAACAGTTTTTGATTTATAAAAAAACAAACCAAACCAAATGTAACTTACCATCCTAGTGGATTTGTTAGTAACACTGCTATTGCTTCCAATTCTATCATTTATGTAGGATAAGCTTAAACCCCACTTCAGTTTTAGACTGGTTCGAGCAGTTCAGGAATGCTGATAAAATCATGTGTGCTTTCTTGTTTTGGCCTCATTCAGAGAGGAGCGGGGTGTGATAAAATCCCCCCTACAAAGTCTGCGCAGATCATCTGCTGTGGAACATCATCATTTTTCCTGATAGGGGCCAGCCACTGACCCCATCTCTTCTCAGAAAGATGTGTAACACTCAAGGATCTCACCGTTTCTATGGCATTTCACCTTATGGAGGAGGGACGGAAAACGTTCATGCAGCAAGTAAAAAAAAAAAAAAAAAAAAAAAA
Source organism: Odontophorus gujanensis (assembly GCA_013399175.1). NCBI lineage: Eukaryota > Metazoa > Chordata > Aves > Galliformes > Odontophoridae > Odontophorus > Odontophorus gujanensis. The sequence continues at coordinate 200,787 of VXAB01006374.1, forward strand.
AAACCCAAACAAAAATTTCACCCAAANCCCAACAAATAATTTCACCTACAGAGTGTCAGATTTTTAGCCAGGAATGGCTAGTGCTTCCACATGGGAAAAATTAATGATTTTCAGCTTGCATTTGGTATGAGTTCTTCTAACATTTTCCTTTATAAAAAGTGAGGACTATCTAATAAATGTGGTGCTACGCTGTGGCTTTAGCGTTATGGACTTGGAACCTGTGTTATAATCTGGGATTCCTCTACTCCAGAGAGATTCAATCTTTGCTAGATTTACACCCAACAGGGCGGATACCTAAAATCCAGACCATAGAGGAGGAGGTGGGGATGAAACTTCCCAAAGAAGATATGGTTTTGCTCATTTACAGGGAAAGTAAAAAGAAGAGGTGCAGGCGCTTGTTTTAAGAGGTAGTAACACACTGAACACCTCACTGATTTAAAACCTGCCCCTTGATGTTTTGTGCCAAGCAAATTAAATTTCGTGACACAAAGGCATGCTTCCCAGTACTGCTGTATAAGCGGTGATGCTCTGTTCTGTATCATGCCACATACTGTTCTATGCCAAGACCAACGCACAAATTACCTGATGTGCTATGAATTCAAGGCCAAATCTACCACCAATTTAAATAGGTGCAACTCTCTCAGACTTCAATGATGTAGCAGCCACTGAAGCTGCCTGTTTGGTGACTCGTGAGAACTGAAGATGAGCTGAGCACAGATCACCCATTTCCATATCTGATCACACAGACAAACACACTGTGGCTTTCTGTTCCATTTAACATGCATTTGCACCTATTTCTTTGGACTGAAAAAACAGAGACATCCCTCCACTAAGGCAAGCCACATTCAGAGACTTCACTCAATGAAGATTATTCCTTTTTGCTTATGAGTTAGGAGTTTTTCTGGCAGTATCACTTACTGACAGAGACATAATAAGCTGCTGTTAGTCTCCTTCAAAGCTCTCTCAATGTTAGTGATGACAATTTTATTATATTTTTTCCCTTCTATTTACTTTCTCTTCTTTAAAGCAAAGAAAAAGAGTAAAAATAAAAATAAAAATAAAAATAAAAATAAAAAGACAGAGGAAGCTGAGGAGGAGACAGATTATATGGTTCATATCAGTTATAAAAACACAAACAAATTACACACATATCTGTTAAAGAGGACATCTACCTGATGGTAATGACCAGTAGAAGGGGGATACCAGCTGGCCAGGCACCTTTCTAGTTAAATATTTTTGCAACAAACAGAAACAACTGCAACAGAGAGGTTTAAGGTATAGCTATTAAGTCCAAACAGCCATGGAAAATAATCCAAAAAATGAAGTTGCCTTAGATACAGAACTGAATATGGAACACTTTCCATGCCTTTTCCTCATTATATTCCCATCTTCTTTATGGCAAGACTAACTGCACTTCTAACATGTCACTCAAGTGCAGCCCTACTAGCTAACCAAGAGCTTTAGCTTGCAGCCTGCTGCTAGAACAAATGTTTTTTCCTTCTTAAAGACATCTTTGCTTGTGCTGTATGAGCCAGTATTTCCACGCCAGCAGAACACCCCACCTCTGAGAGCCCGACGCTGCAACAAACTGCCTGCCACACACGCAGAATACAGGCTGTGTGGGAACATCTAAACAAACCTGATGAATGGTGACAAACTCATAGTGTGTAGGAGCAGAGACAACTCTGCAGAAGGCAGCAGGTCGATCGCTCCAATTCTGTGTTCAGCAACGACACACTGACCTACAAGCACTTCTAGAGTGGACTTTGCATAGTTAGTCAGGACTAGAGGATGCCAATCAGTTCACCTATATTTAGGGGCAGATGTGCGACTCAGTTCAAAAATAGAATTGCAGCTCTCAGATAGGCCAAAATCTTGCTCTGCTTTGAGTGTGCTGAGGTTACAGAAAGCCTTCTCCAGCACATCTACCCAACAGCAGGGCAAAATTTCCCTCTAGCAGGCTCCACAAAGAGCAGGGCATTCTACTCTCCTCCCCACAGGGCAGCACAGCTGGATCTGACTGACATCTGAAGTGAGCCTGTGCCGGCTGCTCTGCTCCTGAGGGAGCACACAAAGCTGTAGGGGCATGCCAGACTTTCTCCCTGGTTTTATACACCCAACTCAGCTGGTGCACCCTTAATATGAACACAAAGATTTTGCAGTAATGCCCTATCGACGTGTGCCATGAGCTGCTGCCAGTACACTAGAGACCTTGCTTTGCTTGGCATTGGGAAGGCAGAGAACTAAGGCTTAATCTATGAACAGGTTGTGCTCAGTGCTTGATACGGAACCAGTCCATATCTTGGACACTTCAGCTTTGGAAGGGCATCATATACCAGCAGCCACAAGCGTAACAGGTTGCAATAGATTTGATTTAGGCTAGTGCTTTCTTTAATCCCATTTCTGCCAACACAGAAGCTCCCAAAAGGGTTAATTTGCAACATACAACATGAAGATTTTCCACTTTAATGGAAATCAGGTACTTAAATCCCGACTCATCCCTCTAAAACAGGACCATGTAAGTTCAAACAGATGTGCATGACAGGTCAGTACTTTATTAGCTCTGCAAACAGCGAGATGTTAAAACCCCATACAATCTGTTCTGAAACAAATTCCCAAATGACACCTAGCATGCAAGGGGAACCCCCTCTTAACCTCTTCAGGGATTCAGTATCATCCATTCTGGAGATGGTATATTTGGCTTTGCATGGCTAAGATGCAACAGTGTAGTTGGATGAGGGTAAGATTACAGCCAGCCTGCTATGATCCCAAAGATATCAGTCCATTTAATTCAGCATGAAGAGTTTTGTAAATGTTTCTATAATCCATGTGACAGTAACATAAAAAAATGTGACACACTATAAGAGGGCAAGAAAAAAAAATCTTTTTCATGCCTATATCTTAAGGGCCAAGAAAAGCACCCTCTGTATGTGTTAGCTTTTTTTCATGCGAGTTTTTTTTTTCTTCATATAAATCACCACAAGCTTATGGAATCCAACACACTGACAGTTCTAGGGGCTGATGTCTTTTATTCTCCAGGCTGTTGTGGGCAAAGACTTCAGAACTGAAGTTTTCCTGCCGCTATAACCTTACTTAAGGGAAACCTTCATAGAAGAAGGTGAGTATGTTCTTCCAGGCCCTCTAGTTTTCAGTCTCTCTGCTGAGATTGCCAGATCTCAGATGCAAGTAATGAAATTGTGTGCGGTGTGGAGACTTATGCATTAAAAAACCCTACCTTGGAGAGGAAGGGGAACAAGAAAAAGATCTCTGCTGGGATCCTCTGTTTCTACAAAGCACTCACACATCATTTTTCTCTTTTATTTCTCCCATAGGAACTCATGGACTTACACAATAAGCATGGGCCAGAAACTGACTGTCCATGCCTTCTCCACTGCTCCCACTCTGAATACACAACTACAAGATATGCAAGATACTCGTAAAAACTGCCAATACAGGGTCCCGAGGAAATTAGCATGCAGCTGTACCCTTCCACAGGGATTTTCACAAGGAGCATGCAGCACCAGGCAAAGGCTATATTAGCCTGTAAGGCAGTGCTAGGACCCACAGTCTGTTTTGAGGTACTGCACTCTTCAAGAAATATCACCTGATTAACTCACAGCCTAGGCAAGATTCAGAAAGCAGTTCTTCCTGACTAACAGTCCTCGACAAAACCCCTGCTCCATCCTCCAAAAGGTAAGTCAACTTCCAGAGTTCTGGAGCTGAACTACTGGGACCCACTCTCTGACCACAAGGTTGGTTCCCTCTAACAGTGGGAACAGCAATTTGCTCTTGCTTCAGAAAAAAACCAACTTCCATAATGGAATTTGTCAGAATGACAGAACTTACTATCACCATCTTGTCAGATTATCATCTTATACCTATAAACATAAAGCACAATACCTCTTGTATTACCTGCATAGCTGGAAATATTATCAATAAATCTAAAATTGTCTAGTATTAGGAATCCTATTGCTCTTTTTTTAAAACTCTTGAAGGAGCAAGGGGTATGGTATTTAGAAGAGGTTACTGTCCTTGGGTTTTTATTAGGTTCACTTAGCAACAATTGGAGCGCGTATCCTATTTTTTCACATTTAAGAAACAGCACTTTTTTTCCCTACCACCAATTTTTTTACCTCCTACACACTAAGCAAAGCAAAGAAGCTCTTCTCATACACTGAACTGGTCAGCTAGAGCTATCAAAAAGACAGCCTCAATAAGACAAAAACAGATACCTTAAGGAAAAGAGAAGAGATATGTAAACCCAGCATTTCCTTAATAAAATAATAAAAGGTGTTTAAGTGGTAATCTGCAAGCATTTCTACTGGTCAGAAAAAGGAGGCCACAACAGTATACACGAGCCTGGAAGGAAATGCTGGAAATGAGTCACCCATTGCCTGATACCAAGTGATTATGAACAGTAAGGGTTCCCATACTGCTGAGGTGAGTGACTTAAAGTCAAAACTTGCCTGTGGTGTAGCAGATGTAGTTTATGGCGGTTGTCCCATGGACAGGGGTAGAATAAATCTAATTTGGAGACCTCTCCCTAGAGCACACAGAATGAAGTTTAGTGTGATGGTGAGCACAGCTTAACCAGCATCTCCTCTCCATGTGACACCAGGATATGCACAGGAAGGAAATGCTGGTCTGTTACAATTTAGATCAGTAAGATGCAATCCTTGTATACTGAGAAGTTATTAGTTCAGTCCTCTTTGGAGCTATATTTTGGTGAACGGACATTCTAACTAGCTGAACAAGCTGGAAGCTTACACATGGAAGTGTAATTAACCATTTCCCACAAGATTTAAACCAGAAAAATAACAAAAAACTGTATCATGCTACAACTCATTTGGCTTGAGTGGGACCAAGAGTGACAAAGGTCTTCTAGCAAAAAGCAGTGAGAGCTGCATGTTTCACAGCTTGTCTGCCCTGTCAGCAATTTCATGAAGGATTTCCATCTGGAAACATATTTGGAGAATGCTCTGAGAAAAAACCCTACTTCAGCTGAACGGACTCCACTGCTTTTCTCAAATTCTTCCTTCTAAAACAAGCCACAGACACAACTGAACGATCTTACCTGCATCAAACCCAAAACTTGGCACAATGTCCACCGTTCCATGAAAGGCTCCAGCCCATGCTGAGGTAGCGCTGGTGACAGCAGCAGGATCTGTCTTAGTCACGTCACACTGGGGAGCAGGAATCCTGGCTGCACGTACTGAAGGCATCAGCAGAGACCCATAGCGGGGGTCGCGGTGCGAGCTGGGATGGTGATGGTGCATGTGTGGATGAGGGTGATGGCGATGCATGTACACGTCATGCATGTGTGCATATGAAGGGCTCACCTGAGATGCTAAAGGATAATGCCAGGATTCAGTTGCAGCAGGGGGAGGAGGTGGGGGAGTCTGATGAAGGCTGTGTCCTGGCCAGCTGCTGGGATCTGGTGTTGGGAAGGTGCCTGGTGCAGTAATGGGGAAATCAGGGTGTACGCCACTTAAGCAGGGTGGTGGGGGAGGCTGATAAGAGCTGGTCCAAAATGAAGTTGGGAAACTGCTCCTTTGGCTTGATATTGTTGAGTTTTCTGGAAGAGAGGAGAGAAATGAAATATGACTGAAGCTTATAAAACAATTTATGACAAAAACCCCTCAAAAATTTTCTACTTTCAAATTTATAATGCCAAATCCAAGCTTCCTCAGTAATTACAGAATCACAGGATGGCTGAGGTTAGAGAGAACCTCTTAAGATCATCTAGTCCAATCCTGTTCGAGCAGGATCACCCAGTGCAGATTGGTCAGGAGGACATTCAATCAGATTCTGGTCAAGAACCAAACTCCACACATTCTCTGGGCAGCATCACCCAGTGACCGATCATCCTCACAACAAAAAACCAACCAATCAAACAAACAGTTTTCCTGTGTTCAGGTAGAATTTCCTTTTTTCTAATTCATGACCTACTGCATTTTGTCCTGCCAACAAACACTGCTGAGGAAAGCTTGACTCCCTCATCTTCATTTCCTCACACCAGGTATTTACACAACACATCCTTGAGGAGATTTCTCCAGGCTGAAGGACCATAGTTCTCTCAGGGTCTTGACAAAGGAATCATGAGAAGATTCTAACTCCTGACTAGAACACATCATTTAGAAAGGCAGCTGCTGTAATTCTAAATGCTTCTGAAGATAGAGAACCAGTTCATACTGCAGAGTGAGACATTTGGCTATCAGGAGAATACTAGTTCTCTTCAAATTCGTGGCATGCTTTAATGGGGCAGTAATCTATTGAATGCACCTCATGTTATTCTCTTACAGAATATGCCACGCTGCCTGTATCCAATAGGGTCAGGCAAACAAAATCACCTATGTAGCTGAAAGAAGTCTTTGTCAGAAATAAAAGACTTGCTGCTTCTTACAGCTAGGGCTCAACTTGCATTTAAACGGATTCCAATAACTCTACATTATGAAATCACATTCTAAAAATTCCTCTTTTGAAGGAGCGGTTAGTGTTTTTGATGTGTAGGAAAGTATTGGCATCTCCACTCTCACACTGCTCTTGCCAACTCATGTTTGAAAGTACTGCTTCATGCAATATGTCACAGCTCAAATAGCTTGGGTTTTTTGGGTTTTGGGTTTTGTTTTTTGTTTGTTTTTTTTTTTTTTTGGTCAAAGATGGAAACATAAAAATACAGGACTTCACCTCTGATGTAAGAACAAAGTCATAAAAATAGCCTATGAAGAAATAAAGCCGGAAAAGTTTAATATTTGACAAGGTGAGGAGTTCCCTGTCACTCATATACCATTTACAAAAATGTTTATAATATTTTTTCTAAAAGACTTTTTGTTTTGCTTGGTTTAACAAGCAACTGGAATGAGATTTGGGTGAAGACATCATTGAGAATGAACAGATTCTTCAAACACTCCTACCTCTAAACTTTACTTACATAAAATAGTTTGGAAACAAAAACTGTAAAAGTGTTTTCTGACTGCATCACTAGAACGCTTATGTATCCATTTTAAAATCCTTTAAAATAACAGATTTTTTTTCCCCACACATCAATTGGCTACGATTTAGACAGTTTATTGAGCCTGATTAACTTCTGGTGTTGGAAATACCTTCACCAACGCAGTATGGGAAACTGTAAAGAATTTATCTTTGTGCCAAACCCTTTCAGAGGCTGCAAGCCTACCTAGCAAACTGCAAAACAGCTTTCCTCAAAAGCTTATCCTTTTTAGCATTATATTCCTATTGTGATTCATACTAGAAGACTGGATAGAGCTTCAAGAATATAACAGAAGCTTCAGCTAACAGAAGCTTCAGCACCCCTCTGAAACTGGTATTGTTCATCGTTTGTAAACTGTTCCTTGTTACAAGGGATTAGGCTGAGACACAGAATGCACAGGGTTTAATGTTGGCAGTAGGGCTGTGAAAAAAAAAAAAAAAAAGAAGAAAAAAAAAAAGAAAAACCAAGCTTCTTCATACCCAGTCTGCTATTTTCCTCACTGCACAACAGAGAAACATAGCTTGATAAAGTATTGTCAGTATTCTGGAAAATTAATCATTGTCATGGAGAGTTTCTGAAAACTATTTGGCCGTTATTGGAATGGAAAAGCCCTAAATCCAAACCACCTCACTTCAAAAAGGGCAGAAAACCACAAACTATCTGCAGGATAATTTTAATATTAGGAGAGAACACTTAAAACCACTGGATTTGCCAATGTGAATTCATCCCAGATTGCTTATCAGCTTGACTTCACCAATCATGCAACAGATCTAGGCCACAGAAAACACATTCGATCATCTCAATTAGTCAAACCCATGTTCATTTTACAAAGCCATTACCACTGTCAGAAACAGTCATCATTCACGTACCATTGGGACACCAGTGAGGATAACTGCAGAGGGCAACCTCTTTCATCAAGGTGAACTCATACCACTGGGGTAAAATACCCATTCATGTTACATGAATTTGCAAGAAAACTTCATTCAGCCTGAGTGCTCACAGAGGATGCTACTAAATATTGTGTGTAACACCATCAGCAAGAACCACATCTGTGTTGAACCACAACCCACAACTACCACACATTTCCACTGTGCTTGAAGGTTGTTCTTCATTTAAAGTAGTGAGCTCAGACAATTATATTTGCAGATATTGTCATCTTAGATACTTGGCCTCTATGAGACATGGCAATGGAGAAGCAGCCTTTTCAGCCCTGACCTTAAGAAAAAATAAATAAACTGTGTAGTTTCCAGAGGCTTTAGGGAGGGAAGAAGGAGGTATATAACTAAAATTGTGTGCCAAGAAAGATACTCAGTTACCACTATTTCCTACTCTTAAGTGCAGAGAGGCAGGGAGATGGCAAGATCTCAAATGCCACAAAGTGGTGACTAATGCAAATGTTAACGGTGGTCGGCCAGTACTCAAAGAAAACATGCCAATGCCCACATACTGTAAAGAAGACAATGTATGGAATTTTCTGAAGCACAACATTTCTCTTCCATTAAGGCAAGAGTGGAAACAACCCACCAGAAAAGAAATAATTCCCCTTCAGTTAGGAAAAAACACACTGATAAAAATACTATAAAAGTAACATTAAGTGTAGCATCTGAAAAGATTTCAAGTATATCAGGTATTTAGCATCTCTGTTACCTGAGTCAGTTGTAGGAATCTATAGTTTATAAGAAGTCAGTCTTGAAGATAATTTTAGCTTAATCTGATCATTATTTTCAATATACAAGGTACAACAGATTCTGTTTTCTACATGCAAGCAAAATTCCTCCTTAAAACACAGCAATATCATTATGATGAAATTCTAATTTGCATATCCATCAGGACACTAAAAAAGCCACAACTTATATGAAAAAAAAGCAGAAAACACTTTTAGGTAAATAAATGATATTACACTGAGCTGAATAGACAGCTAATTTCCACACATTTTCCAGTTAAATCTGTACTTTCTGAAACAGCTACCATGAATGCAAAATCTTTTAAATAGTTTTTAAATTGATCTTTGAATAATGTATTGCCAATATATTATTTATTACTGATGGCTTATTATTTATTGAAAAAAAGTCTGACTTTCCTTGAAGTTTATTCATAAAAGATCTTCAATCTAATGATATTTTAACTTCTTCAGTTAACGGAATGCAAATTCATATGTATTTGCTGTAACTGAACACATTCAGCAATGGTGTATGAACAAAAAGACTAAGGCGTTAGCATCATTCTTTCCCTGCTTTTTCAAGCAGTCATGTTTCAGAAACTCGTTTGAGTCCAATAAAGCTCTCGCCAAATCTCTTCTTTTGAGAAGCAAACATGGTGATCTTCCCTAGAATCTTCAATGTAGAAGCAAGCAGCCCTATCCAGTAAGCTCCTTGGGTATTTTCACATTTCTTCAGCAGGTGCAACGATGGCAGAGGCCTTATTTTCTTACTTTATTCTTGGAACACTTTCCAGATATGCAGACCTGATGATCCAATGGCATGGGGCACCTTAGCTAAGGAGTCAGCATGTGTGAAAAACTGTTGTGCCAGGTCATTCTGACCCCTGCAGAGCATTCTGTGGAGTGGTGTACGACTGGGAAGGTCAGAGCCAAACAGCAGACTATGGCTGAGGCCAAACTGAAGAATACAACCCCACCCTGATATACGTCTCAACATCCAGTGAAGAGGGTCTGCTGTAGGCATGGATCTCTAGTTACTGCCTTGATCCCATCTCTAAAACACTTACAGTATGTCAGGGTCATTTATAAATGTTCCAGTCTCCTTTTTAGTAAGCACAGATTCAATTTTATTCTCAGTCAAGTCAACGGAAAATTTCCCATTAACATTATCGGTCTTGTCTAAAGGCATAAATTCCTCTAGTTCCCTAGTCACTTGTGCTGACCTTTTCTTAAACTTCCTTGGATTTGTCATTATCCTTCTGGAAAGCAAGTCCTTCTGTGCTATTTTCTCTTCATAGTGGTTTCCAAAAATCCTCTCTTTATTATCTGTGACTTTCATTAAAGTACTCTCACCTCAACATCACTGATTATGAACACCACCACTCCTACAAGGATTGTCCTGGAATCTCTCTCGCTCAGCTGGATGCAAGGCCATTACTCACTATTCTCACAGTCCTTTTGCCAGTCCACGTAAAGAGATCAGAATTCATGCAGTTGTGTATCGAAAAAACTGCACAGACTATCTCATTCAACACAATGGAAGTAGCATGTTACTGGCTAACTTTCCCCAGCCACCAACTTAAAAATCTTATTTATAAGAACTGCCTAGCTCATCTGGCAATACATGTTCGGTATTTTACTATATATACAGTGTATGTAATTTGTATATTCATTATGAATTATGAAGCATGAACATTACAGTGCTGTTCAAATGCCTGACAACCTTGACCACATTTCTACTTCTTTCTAGGAAGCTGAGTACATCTGCAGGTCAGCAGCAAAGCCCATATATCTCATAAGAGCTCTGCTGGGGGCAGACTACAGCCACATGGGCCAAAGTTTCAACCAAGCCTCTTCCAGCACATGCCAGCTTCTACCTACCCAGACAGCAGCCACAGATGAATCTTAATCACATGGCAAAGTCACCCAAGTAGGCTGCATGGGTCTCCTCACTTCCAGGGCCAGAATCCCAAACTGCTTGGCTTGCAGGCAAAGTTTCACACCTACAGCTTGAAAATAAGCCTCAAATCTTTCAGCAGACATTTGTGAAGCCACATCTGCCTTGGCGGAGCCATGGGAAGAGTGGTAGACTCCTGCTTCTTACGTGCCTTTGGAGTCTCTTTCCCCCTTTAATGCACCAGATCACTCAAATGCAAGCAGCTCCTCATTTCTTTCTTTTTTGAGGGAATTTTCAACGTGCAAAATTTCAGCTGCAATGTAATATCCATTACCATGACATAGCCCAAGATCCTGACCCTCTTACCTCTCCACAAAGGACTTAGCCCTGCTTTGCTCTTGGTAAGGGCAGTTTCTGGGTTGAAGCTACTGGCTTGGCTCAAGGCTCTTGAGAAGTGTTCATCCACTACTGAACCAATGTCTCCCTGGAAGTAGGTGAAAAGGACACAGCGAGAGTTCAGGTACTCCATCTCGGCAGGCTGATCCTTCTCATCCTCTTCTTGTTTGCTGGGAAGGGTCACTTCCAGAGACTCCTGCATCTTGTTGTACACAGCTAATTTCTTCTGGGATTAAAAACAAAACAAACAAGATATGTATCACTAAGGGCACTCAGTGCAAGTTCAACATCTGGTTTCCTTAAAGAAAAATAAGGGAATGCACTGAATATTAATTTCAGTTCATTGCAGTTGGGCTACAGGGATATTTTGCACCAACATTTTACAAAGAAGAGATTACCAACGGCACTTACTTAGAATCTTAATTCCTCACACACAGATGGACCTGCTCCTCAGACACATTTCACAGCCACAAGCAATTTAACAGCAATGGCTTTCACCCAATACCTTCAAAAGAAAACAGGCAGACTCTAACAATTCATTGCTGACTCCCACCTGGAAAGGATATTCTCATCAGGAAGGGCTGCAGAGGTTGTGTCCAGCCCTGCAGAACGATGGCCATGTACATAACCTCTGTATTTCACCCTTCTACCTGAAAGCCCACCCAGCTTTGTCAGCTACACTCTCCTGGGTGAGAGGACAAGAACAGTAGGAGAACTTCACGATCCACTGAAAGTCTTCCTCTCCATTTCAAAAGTCCGCAAAATACATAAATTGTCAAGGCCAGAAAAGTGCGTGGGTTTTTTGTCTGGTTGGTTGATAAAACTGGTAGAAACTTTTAGAAAGTACCACTTCAGGTGGTGAGAATTTTTGGTTGGTGTTTTTTTGTTGTTGTTGTTGTTTGTTTGTTTTAGCACAAGTTTCTGGAGAAAAGGAGAAAAATTCAAGCAATAAAAAATTTAAACATATGATCTGGAGGAAGAGGGGGATTGACAAGTCTGCAAACACATGCAAAAAAAATCCCTCCAAACTAAAAACACGGAGAAGTGTTTAAAAAAAATAAAGCTAGCACAAGCCATCTGTGAACAGCTATTTCAGAATCCTCTCTCTTTCTCTCAAATGAAACCTAAATGTCAAAATAAATGTGAACGAAGATCCATTTTGCATGGAACATATTTTTCAGATGTTCCACTTTACAACTGTTTTCACAGAAAAAAAGCTCCCCACAACAGTTGTGCTGCAGGAATCATAGCTTTTAGCCAGCTAGCCATTTCCACAGCTGACTTTACACACGAGCAGCTTCAGGAACCCAAAAACAACTACGGCACATATGCAGAAGTATTTCATCACTTTTCTATAGGCTTACAGCTTGACTTATCTTTTATGGTTTGCTTGGCAACAGTTTAGCACCATCAGAATCCCTTTAACTTTACTGCTTTTTTCTCTTTTTCCAGGGTTGTTCTATAGAGAAAGTTAAACAACTACACAGTCTCTAACATTCCAGTTGTACAATAAATACATTTGTCAGGTCTAGAAATAATTGGAATTTATTCTCCCATCTTGTATACTATCGATGTGCATACATTCAGTGCTTTCTAAAATCATATACGCTGATAAAAATTATCCCTTTATAACACAAAATAGAAATTCAGGAGATAATTCTTATTAGTGGCTTAATAACCAAGTGGTTATTAAAACAAATTAATTGTAAGGAAGATCTACTTGCAAGTGGAACTAAACCCTACATTACTACAGGTTCACAGCAGTTAAACGATGAATCTGACATTATGGTAACTGCACTGGAACACATACAACAGTAATACACTAATAACTTCAACTCTAATGCTGTCGTACAAACTGCACTGAGGGGTATAAGCAAATTTTTGGGAAACCTAGGAAAAGGGCCTGAAGTTCAAATAATTCACTGTTTCACAAATAAGTAGCACCGTGGCTCTGCTTAGATAAGGACGTACAGTTTTATGACAAGATGTTAAAAGACAAACAAAACAAATAAATGGCAATTCAAAAAATAGAACAAAATAAGCACGTTTTACTAGAAACTAATTGCTAAAATGAAAGACAGACTGAAGCTATCAGACTCGCTCTTGTAAATGTAGAATTTGAAGTCACCAGTATTGTTCTTGGTAAGTGTTTTGTGCCTCTTTTAACCAACCAAACAAAAAATCTGACATCTGCTCCTGAATTGCTCCGATATCACTCACAGTGAGCTTCACAGTTTTGCCTAAGTAATCACAGAAGAATGAGACTTCAACAAGACAGAAACAGTATCACATATTCAGAAGAAGCATGCATCCATCTCAGTGACTTGAAAATGTTTAAAGGTTCACCACAACCCGGATCCTCTTAAAAAAAATTCAAGATAAGTGGTTGGGAAGGGATCTTTTAATTTTAATTTTTAACTATTTATTTATTTTAAACAGAGACAAAGCATGGAAGGGATCCTTTAAAGATATCTAAATAGATACTGATATATTACATCTCAGATACAGTATATCTTCTAGACTCCAAATACATGCAACACACTTTAAAAGTTGGTTTCTATCATTATAGGTACACTATTTGTATCTATACTGCAAGTATACAAATGCATACACAAGCACGCAATTATATACAGAAACACATCGTTTAATATAGTCCCTGGCTTGACTTGGTTATCAGGAAGGAAGTCTTTCAATGTTCCCATACAGAGACTGGAGCTCAGGAAATTAAAACTTATCTCCAGAGCCGCTTCTCTGTGCAGGAATGTTCCCCCTTCTACAGCCTAAGAATCTAATTCATTTTCCATTTCAACTCTCTTCCCTCCCCTCCAGTCCATGGGTAGTCATTACAAGACATTCCAAGTACTTGCTGTTTTTGAAAACACTGAGTCTGAGTTGTTTTTTTTTAATGTAAAAAAAAAAAGAGTAGTACTGATGGACAAGTACAAGGGACTGTGCACAGACTAAAGACATTTACCTTGAAAAGTTATGTTTTGTGGAGAGCTTTATGCAAGGAATGAGATCTACTAATTAAAAGAAGATGCCTCAAGACCAAATCAACCCTGTGATCAGATACAGATCTACTGAATTTCTATTTCAGGTAAAAATTATCAGCCTTATCTTTATTTATTTATTTATTTATTTATTTTTGCATGTAAATACAGGACCTTTTAAATAAGAAGCTACAGGGAGATAAAGTAGGTTTGCCTTGTATGCAGTGGATATACACCCTTTACACTGTAATGTCCTTTAATAAAAGTTTTTTTCTCTTCCTAACTCCCTTATAATATCTCTATGTATTTGTAAACTCTGTGTCACTTTTTCTGACCACATCTTTTCTTTGCATTTCTGGCTGCATTTGTGTGAGTGGAAAGGGAGGCCATCAACTAAATGAATTTGTCCCATTCTGATGAGAAAAGGAAAAATAAAACCAAAGAAGAAAAAAAAAAACACCAAACACCACAGGTTAGGTCTCTGATAACTAACCCAGGCTAGCCCGGTTTCCCTTCTATTTCTTTTAAGGTCTTTATAAAGTGTGTATGCTGACCAAACTTTGCCTATGTTCCTATCTTGTAATACTTACATATATTCATAAATTACACCTCCTCCCTAGTTAAATGCTGGAGACTGACATTAAGCAGCCTCTGAAAAAACAAAACAAACACAGAAGATCTCAACTTGGCCAAGACACAGAAAATAGAACATAATGTCAGCTTAGTATTCTGGAAAATAGGCAGAGAAATGGGAAATACAGTGTCTGCAGCATCTGGTACCACATTCAACAATAGACACGAGTTTGTGGCTGAGGGATGAATGGTCATATCTTCGGGTAAATAATACTGTGCAGCGTGGGCTGCATTCAGCTTAAACTAATATTATTTTTCATGTTTTGTATATTCACAAGCAGACTTATTCCAAAGAGAATTCCAGCTCTTACTGTAAGTGGTCTAACCAAAGGAAGCTAAAGGTCCAAAGCTAATCAGTAATATGGGAATATTAAACAAGAGAAGGTTTATGCCAGATAATCATCATGCAGCCATTAGCAGAAAAATGACTGCTCTGGTCTTTTACACTGAGAAAGCATGTGGATCAAAATCTCCCACAAAATCTCTGTCTTGCTGATTCCCCTTATTTTCTGACATGCCCTACTCAGAACCAGGGGAAACTGCTCTCACGCAGTGAAGCTCCGGCCACATGAAAGCCAATGGCAAAAGTCCAATTGACTTCAAGGGTCCCAGATCTCAGCCGGGGTGTCTGCTAAGAATGTCAGAACATTCCTTTTCATAAACTCAAAAAAAAAAAAAAAAAACAAAATCCACTTCCAGCTGAAAGCAGCCAGTAGGCAGCACCCTAAAAACTACCAAGCACAGATGAGACTGGAAAAAGTTTTAGTTAAGTTGAGTTTGAATCAAAAATTCAGGCTGGCTCTTATATTACGTATAAGCTGGTTGCCTGTTCCTACAACTTATTATCTCCATACATGCCATCGTGCAGCATATGGTCCTTTATGCTCCCAAGCATGAAAGTCTGGTGTGCCTGTGGCCACCTGTTACAGATTTTCCATTATGAGAGAAAGAACAGGAACCAAAAATAAAGAACCACTACACTGAGGAAATACTATATGACCCTATCCTGAGAAAAAGGCTGTCACTCGACATGAGTTTCCGAGAAGGAATTTCAGTAACAAACCCTAAGCAAATCACGGACAGCCCTCCATTTGTGGTGCTGCCTGCCAAGCAGGCTCTTTTTGATAACACAGAAAGTATTCAAGAAGACAATTTCATGTAATCATGGAGTGGAATGCTGAGCCTGAAAGCAGCATTTGATGCATGCCTTGAAAATAGGAAATACTAACTTCTGCCCTTACAAACAAGCAAGCGGATAGCAAAGCCACATTCTTCTGGGTGAGAAATGGGATTTGCAGCAGCAGAGCCTGAAGACCCTGTGGTGTACAGCTGATGGGGGGGAAGTGGTGGAAGAAGCCTGAATTTATACATCTTTTGGGGTACCTCTGAACAGAGCTGCACCATTAAACCCTAGCATTCTATTTGAATGTAGATATAGGAAGACCCAATGGAGTTTGGTCCAGAGCAGAACAACCAGTAAAGCAAATCAAACAGTTGACATTAGCAGGTCCTCTCTCATGAGGTTTAAAAAACCAACAAACTTCTTCCCTGAAAAAACAGCCACCTCCTCGAACCCCCTCAGAGGACTTAATCCTGGTTTTACACACTGTAATTCTGAAAGCAGCATTTGAAACCCTTCACTCTGTAGTGAAGTCAGTAGCAGGGTACCCATCAGACTTCAGAACAAGCCTTGAGGAAGAAGCTGAGCTACAAAAACAAAACACAAAGCTGCCCTCTGCCCTGCTATCTGCCACATCAGATGCTGTGGACTGCCACGCACACCCAGCAACAGTGTTGTGAGTCCATCCTCAAAGCTGCAAACACGTGTTGCAAAGAACTTTTCCGGAAAACTGATTTACATTGTACGAACAAGGGTTTAGCTTCAGCCAGCTGACACAATGCTGAGCATGACTTGTCCTTGTCTGCAGCGTTGTTCGTCTGGAAGGAAGAATTGAGTTAGTGACCTAATTTGCTAACGGAGACAAGACCTTATCTGGAAAAAGTCTGTCTACAACACTGCCAGAAGAAAGTCTGACTTGAGCATATCACAGCTCTTTATGCAAGACTGATGTAGCAAGGATGCTGTTTGGCTTAGCTCTCCACATCTACATACCATGGAGATGTTCCAAAACTACCATTTACTGTAACTTCCCATTTAAAAGGCCTTAAGCTCAACCATGAGAGAGCCAGGGTGAATCCTACCTTAGCCTGAACTCTGCAGCTCGCTTTCCCTAGATGACAAGGTACGTCAAGCTGTCCTTGTGCACCAAGAATAAATCAGGATTCTTTGCCAATTAGGTGTTTCCAGTCTCTTCGAACAAGCAGCTCCGTTACACCCGTTCCTCTCCCAGGATATAAGAAATCCAAAGCTTACTAATGCGGTTTCAGAACCGTGAGAGGAGTTTAGTTTCACCATACCAAAGAGCTTTACACTCTGGCAAGCATGGCTCCGTACCATGCACAACATGTTCTTATTGTAACACCATCACACATACACTCTGTATTTTGGCAAGAACATAAAAAACCCATTTTATCTGTAGGAATAGGGCCACTGCCCATCTTCATTAGTTCCTTGTGGTACCATGTAAGCACCTATATATACATACTCCTCTCATTTCTCTCCTGCAAACACCCTGGACATCAGCAGTCTCAAAAATTTAAGGTGCTAAGCCTCCACTTCCATTAACATTCAATAGGGATTCAGGCTTCAGTCCACTGAGCACTTTCTAAGAAAAAGTCTCTAAATTAAGATGCTAGCACATCCTTTCTCAATTGCAAAATAGTTAAAGTGGAGGTTCCATAAACTGCAAGCCAAAATAAGATCTGCACAGATCTTTTAAGCAGGTACGATGGAGCATCCTCTGAAGTGAAAAACAAAGTGAAACAGAATCTGGGCCCATGTAGGTCTATCATTTAGAGCAACTCAAGACCTATATACGAAGAGGAGGTGACGGTTCAAGCCCCACTCAGCACAGAGCAGTGACACAGTGTCAGCCACTTGCCAGAGACATTTCTCTGTACCCACGTGTGCAGTGTGCAACCTACAGAAAGAGAAGGAGGTGACCTCCAGAGAGGTGCAGTGCCCAGAGCTCGAGCCTTTCCATCTGCAATGTCCGTTCCACTGCTAAGGAGCTTGCTTTCATCTTCAAGAGATACAGAAGTGATACAGAAAGAAAGCAACACCCATTGTGTTTGCAACAGATATATTACAAGGACCTGCAAAGATGCACAAACTTTAGTTAGAGCAACACACCTCCAACTCACTGAAATTATCAGGAGAGACAAGAGAGAAAAAATCCTTCATTGTCTACGGAAAGACAACAGAGTAGTATGAAGGCACTGGAAAATGCCTCAATGGAGTCCTTGGATATTTTAAGGGTGAGCTCCACTTCATCAGCTCCAGTGCAGGGCTTTATTTTTAAAGATGCCCCCCTCATACATCTTCCCTCATTGTTATTTTTAAACCACAGTTTTGATTCCAGCAAAGGAGAACATTCTTTAAAACGGTCATCATCCCTACAAAGAGTGCAGGAGTGTCTTACATGTTGAACACATGTGGAAGGAGAAACAAAAACCTGGCAACAGACTCTTCCTCCCTCTTTCTTAGGCTCTTTACCACTTGATTAAACGTTCTTGACAGGACGATTTGGAAGAAATAGAGACTCACAGAATGCCATGCATTACCCGAGCAATCATTCCACCAAGACTACAGAGAGATAGGGAGTCCATCCTGCCTTTACTATTTTTTAGTTTTTAAAAAGCACTGGATTAAGGGCAAACCCATGAACCGCTCGCTCTGCAGCCCACGGCTGCTGGAGGCAGTGGACATACTACTCAGTTCAGCAAAAGCATCTCGGTTTTCCAGCCTAACACTTGACAGGTTTGTGAAGACCCTCCAGCTCCAAACGTTCCAGGGAAATTGGCACAAGCAAGATTAACTAAAACAAACTGTCAGTAACGTGTGGGACAGCGAGCTCTAGAACGCTTTTCGGTGGAAACGGGATATACTGCACTGGCCGCAGTTCGTAAGCTGCATTGGCTCAACTGCGCTGTGTTTCTAGCTTTGTATATCTACCTCTGCATTTCATAAATAGCACAAGCCACAGGAACTCAGTTTATTTAAAATGAAATTTCAAGAAACTTTGGCTTTCGTTAGGGTGCCTCTGGGATGTTTCAGATGTGGTGCTGCATAACAGCTGATGGAGAAACTTCTTGATTCCATTTAAAAATAAAGAGCAGCCACACGGGAGTGAGACGCAGCCGCTAATGGGTGCTCGAGAGATTTTCACGTACGAGGTGCTGCAAAAGCTGGAAGAAAAACAGCCCAGCGCCTGCAGAGCAAAGTGCCAGCAAGTCCACCTGGGCCCTAAGTTCACACTTTTCTACTTCTGGGTGTCTTAGTCAAGGAGTCTAATCATTTGAGGTTATTTATTCTCCCTCCAAGCCAAACGTGCTCCTAACGGGAGTTCTGGATACTCAGAGTTCACAGCTAAAAACCACTGAACAAGGTGAGAGTTCTGCAAGCTGTGACCTAGATTAGAGAAGAAACAATAATGCAGGCATGCTGCAACAGACTAAACTCTTAAGTTTTCCAGAGCCCGTGTTTACAGAGAATAACGTGAGCAACCTGGCAAAGTCTGCCTCAGTGCCGTTCTGCAAAAACTCTTCCTCCCAACGATAAAGAAGAAACAATAACAAGCGATTGGAATTTTAATGGTTTAGCCCATGTTTGTGTCTCCCAGGCAAGTCGATATTAGGGGTCACTTCCCATGTACGGAGAAAACAATCTTCATGGATAATAATGATAAAACCTTATGGAATGCAGCAACAACCAAAAAATGTATTCTCAGATGACTACATTAGGGCCAAGTCAATATTAGTCCCACTTCACCCACGCACTGCATAGTCTAAAAATGCTGTCAGCCTGATAAGAATTTCCTGATTCGCTGCTTTTTTTTTTTTTTCCTCTGTATTTTTTTTTCCCTTCCAAATACATCCGATCACCAAATTCAGCTGGAACCCGCCGCAGCGATCCCGCAGGAGAGCCGGGCGGTGCGACGGGAGCGGCGCGGTCCCAATCCCCGCGGTGGCCGCGCGCTCGGCTCAGTGNCTCCGCGCGGGGCGGCCGCGGTGGGGCCCCGCGCAGCGCCGACTGCCAGCGCATCTTCGGCGGCCGCAGCTCCCCGCGCCCGCACTTATAGCGCGGCGGCGGCGGCGCGGGGCGTCCGGCGGAGGTGGCGGCGGAGCGGCCACGGGGGCGGGGGGGGAGGAGGCCGCGCCCCCAGCCCCCCCATTCCCGCCCCGCGGGAGCGCAGCGCGGCCGGAGGCACCTGCGGGGGTCCCGCAGCCGAGCGACGGGGGTTGGCACGNTTAAGTTTTCCAGAGCCCGTGTTTACAGAGAATAACGTGAGCAACCTGGCAAAGTCTGCCTCAGTGCCGTTCTGCAAAAACTCTTCCTCCCAACGATAAAGAAGAAACAATAACAAGCGATTGGAATTTTAATGGTTTAGCCCATGTTTGTGTCTCCCAGGCAAGTCGATATTAGGGGTCACTTCCCATGTACGGAGAAAACAATCTTCATGGATAATAATGATAAAACCTTATGGAATGCAGCAACAACCAAAAAATGTATTCTCAGATGACTACATTAGGGCCAAGTCAATATTAGTCCCACTTCACCCACGCACTGCATAGTCTAAAAATGCTGTCAGCCTGATAAGAATTTCCTGATTCGCTGCTTTTTTTTTTTTTTCCTCTGTATTTTTTTTTCCCTTCCAAATACATCCGATCACCAAATTCAGCTGGAACCCGCCGCAGCGATCCCGCAGGAGAGCCGGGCGGTGCGACGGGAGCGGCGCGGTCCCAATCCCCGCGGCGGCCGCGCGCTCGGCTCAGTGCGCGGCTGCGGAGCGCACAGCGGGGACGTAGGAGAGAAGCAACTTTCTCCCCTCGCCGAGCAAGCCAGCCCCGCGCCCCAGATCTATGGGAACGGCTTTCAGATTTATTTCGAAGTCTTACCGGGCTCCGCTGCTCCGGGGCACCCTCACCAGCTCCCCGCATCTCCAAAGCGCGCCGGGGGCTGCACGGCGCATCGGGCGGAGGTCTCCGCCCCGGGCAGGCAGCGGTGCGCCGTGCAGCCCTCTAANCCGCAGCCGAGCGACGGTGGTTGGCACGTGTGCGCGGGTAACTGGCTCACAGCTACATCGCCGTTGATATCTCATGTATGAATGCTAACTTTCCCTTCGTGTGCGGGGGCAGCCGAGAGTTACCAGGAGGAAGGAGAAAGGCACCTGTCCCATCGAAGCAGGCAAATGGGATGCGTTGTCAGCTCACCGAAGAGTCTCTTCCCACCTTTGGTCCACCAGATTCTTCGGTTTTACTTTATGTACTTGCTCCCCTGTTCATTGCAGGGGAGTTGCACTGTATGACCTTTAACGATCCCTTCCGACTCAAGCGATTCTACGGTTTCGTATTTTAATCAATTAACTGCACTGCTCGACTTGAAATCCACACAGAAACCCAGAATTAGAGTAGGACCAGAGTCAATAGAACCAAACCATGGCCTACCTCTGCATGTGCATTTTTGCTGGTGAGCTACTCCACTGCAGTGCTGCTGCTGAAGGCTTTCGATCCCATTCCTCACATGGAAATGAGTCAGAGTCTGCGCTCGTAGCGTTATACCCCAGGTTATAAGTCTGGGCACGACTGAACTTGTTTGCTCTTGTTTTCTTCCCTTTAAAATGAATTATTTCAAATTTCTTTTCCATTAATTACAATAATTAATTGCTTTGAAGTTTACCTTAATTTAATAGTGTCCAAAACCTCAAGCCTTCCACCAAAAATTCTAAATGTATACTCTCTCTCTCTGTAGATACACGCACACAAACAGACACGCTCCTCCTCTGCCAGAACAGTGAGATGAATTCACAAGGTTAAAATAGCTCTGTCTGACCCCGGTAGGATTCCCTGTTTATAGAAAGCATTTCTTTAAAACACTTAGATGCAATATTTTGAAAAGAGAGCTAATTTCCTGCAAGCACGTTGAAATCTGCCTATTTTTATTTATTTTTAAGTTTGGGGTATACAGGTCTTACACTAGGTGCATGCTGCTTTAACTGAGCTTGTAATGTGTCTCTGATGGCTGTTGCATTTTATGTATTTGCCTAAATTAACAGAATCCCTTTGTCCACCTATGCAGCTAGTCAGAAGTTCCAATACACTGCTGACATGCAAACAACACACACTTTGCTATGCCGCATTAGTGGTCTTCTGAATGGTTTATTTAAGGAAATCCCAGTGCCAACTGCTGTCCACCCCCGGTCAGCCTGGACCGTTTGGCTCACTAAAATCACTTCACCTCAGTTCCTACAGCCAAAACAGTGAGGTCGGCAGCATTGAAAGCTGTGGCCCCTCAGAGACATGTAGAATCATGGAATCACTGAACATCCTGAACTGGAAGAGATCCACAGGATTACCGAGTCCAACTCTGGTCTCCACATGGGACCACCAAAAAACTAAACCACATGACTGAGATTGTTGTCCTTATACTTTCTGAGCTCTGGTACTTGGGGCCATGCCCTCTGCCCTGGGCAGCCTGCTCTATGCCCACCACCCTCTGGTGCAGACACTGTGCTTAACCCCCAGCTGCCCCTCCCCTGACACAGCTCCATGCTGTTCCCTTGGGTTCTGTCATTGGTCAACAGAGAGAGGAGACCAGCTCTGGGTCTCCTGCACCAGCTTTGGCTCCCCAACTCCCTGTAGTTAGTACAGAACCAACAAAAGCCTGTAAAACAGTGAGCAGAAGAAAGCTCTTCTCACACCAATGGATCTTTTTGTGGAGAAACCCACTTACACCAGAACTAGGCCAAAACAGAGAATTATATTCCATTTACTATGCCAATATCATGTGTTGGGGTGGGAGTGCACTGGACATCACTTGACACCCCAAGCACCTGAAGAGATTACAAGAGGCTCATAGATGGGTTGACATGCCCAGCGTTGTTTCCCATAGGATGCTGAAATGCTCAGATATTCAATTAGTGCACATTCCTCATTCAATTAGCAGTTCCTAGTGGATGCCTTCAGGCATGGCATGGCAGCACGACACTTCCCGTCAGAAGGCAGTGCAAGACCACTACTCAGCAGATGTTTGACACGATGTACTGTGCCAGCCAGCAGCACCACACCGTGCCAAAAATTATTTTGACACGACACAGCGTCAGTGCCGTAGCACAAAACTAGCATGTTCCAAAAATAGGGACAAATTCACCTCTGGCACAAGTAGAAGTAACTGTGGTGACTTCATTAGATTTGCATCTGCTTATGTCAACAATGAATCTGGCCTGTAATCTGGAATTTACATAGAAGAGTGGTAAGTGGCTGCATTTTCAGAGATTCTTATACAACATTCTGCTCCCAGCACTCAGCATCATGAGGCAGTCAGGGTAAAGCCACCACCTCTCAGCAGTTTCCCTTCCACCCCACAAGCAGCAGCATCAAGTTTCCATTTTTAGCAGTGTAACAGTGCCCCGGAGTATACAGTGTCTCTTTTAGAGGCATGGGCAGTTCCGAATTTGGAGATTTCACAAGGACTAAGAGCATTAAATAAATAAATAAGTAAAATAGTGGAATAGAGAGGGTCTCTGCTTTCCACCTCCGTACTATTTCAGTGTTAACTTTAGGCACTAGAGACCCAGGAACTGCAGCAAACCATAACATTTAATGAGGGACGGCGTAATAGTAAAATAAAGTTATAATAAAGCAGCTTGGATGAAATGCCGCCATGTCAGATCTGGTAAGATTTGGAGGCTTTCTAAAAAGAAACTGTAATTTACTGGTGTCCCCTTCCACTACCTGGGAGTGGAAAGCACAGCATGCTGGTGCAGATGCATCACAATGACAAAGGGAGAGGAGGGAACAGACCAGGGTATGGCTGCTACGAGATATTCACAGCGGAGCAACATGTCTGGTTCTTGCTTCAGTGTCTCATGAACAGGGGACATTCATTGAAATACAAGCCAATCAGGTGAGTGTATTCATCTTTGCTGTATATTCGAGTTGCTTAAACCCATCAGGTTGTGTTACTAGATGAACTTCAGCAGTGCTAAGGGCAACCCTAGAAAACAAAGATCAGAAAGTCCTGATGGAAAATCAGATGAGCGCCACAGCCAGGCAAGGCTTTGTGCATCAGATCTATGGGTGATAGCACTGAGGAAGCTCAGTTTGCCTGCTACATTCTGTTTCTGGCAGAGAAGCACTGTTCTGGGATGTGGTGAACCCCTACACAGTTGTGTTGAGAACCCATGCTTATGGCTGTTTCAAGTTGAATTTCACCTGTAGGAGCTCACTGCATCCACACATCAAGAAGCTCGCACAGAGGCTCAAGCAAATGCTGGAGAACAGTTGCAAGCATTTCAAACCTTCTGAACAACAGCAACAAAAAGCAAGGATCCTCCCCTCCTTTCTCATCATGACACTGTCACTTCCAGATATTTCCCTGAGGAGGGAACTCTGTACATTTAGCAGTTGTGCAGAGATTAAAGCAAACAAACACGTCTTCTTAATTTCTCTCCTGCCTCACTTCACCCACTGCTGGCATCCTATAAATACCTAAACCATTGTGAACCACACCCAGCTAGCTGTGGCTAGCAACTATGAACAGAGCCCCTCGGCTTTGCTATTGTGGTCTGCTTGAGAGCCAAAAATGCAGAGCGTTACATTTTCCTAAAAGAAGAGACCAAATCTGAAGATATGCACTGAATTCCCAGGAAATAAACACCGGGTGTTATCCACGCCTTGTATGTAAGGGAATGGAAAGGGTAAAAAAATATGTTTCCTTGCAAGAAGCAGGGAATTCTCTGGTAAGATTAATAATAATAATAATAATAATAGATACTGACAAAACAGAATTTTTGTGGAGAAAACTCAACATTTACAAACATCCTCTAAAGCAAACTAGGTTTCTGGTAGAGCTTGCCACACAGATTTCTGAAGGTTTCACGCCCGTTTGCATGCTGGGGAGTTTACTTTGACCTAAAGACTCGAGGGCTCCTAGGCACATCCCTGTAAAGCTGCAGTGCTACCACCACCATGACCTCAGCTCCAGCTGAAGGTGTGAGTCCCAGAAGTGTAGGAGACACTGGAGAGCTCCACAACCACCAGGCTGATCTCAGGCTCTCCCTACACCCCAGGGAAGAAACATAATTTCAGGACAGGCAGGCAATCCATTCTATTCCTGAAACAAACTGAGTGGAAACATGCTGAGATTGTCCTACCCATTTGGAGAGAGGGAGGAGAAGGATGTGAATTATTTCCTTCTTCCTGGACAAAGTTTCTCCCTATACATACTTATATTTCCCCAATTGGAAACAATAAGGAAATTGAAGGGCTGAGCACTTGGGAAAAAAAAAAAAAAAAGAAAAAAGAAATGTTCCATTCATTCAATGCCATTTTCATTCATAAAGCACCTTGTGAGTACAGGAAACGGGCTTAATGTTTCCTTTATAAATATAGCAATTACACACTCACCACCAAGGTTTTGACCCCTCTGGAATGGAGGCAGCAGCTCGTGTGTCGCACGCATGCTGCCCTGAGATTTCGCATCACTTAATTCGAAGAGCAGTGAAATGCAGCAAGCAGCTAGTCAAAGATATGATCATCAGATGTACAGCAACATTTCTGTGTTAACGTGAGGATCTGGACACCTCTCCAGTCAACTCCTTCATATTCAGTAATAAAAAGAAAGCTACAGTGCCGATTACACCAAATGTCTATCTTTCTTTAAGCCACTAACAGCTTTCACATCTCATGCCTGTAGTCTTCAGCAAACAGATCAAGGACTGTTATTCATTTTAATGCCTAAATGCATTATATTTATTCTTGTTATAAAATTTTCTGTTACCGCAGAAAATGTTTGGTCCACAAAGAAAAAGAGGGAATTGTGTCAAAAGCACAAATTCTTCCTTGAAACACGAACGTTTTTAATGGCTTTAATGAAAGATATGCACTGGAATCCCAGGGCACAATCTGGCACTAGAATCCTCTATCTATATTGGAATTCTTTTACCATGTCTTTTTCATAATGCATTATTAAACATGTTTCCATCTCAGCAATCGAGTTCTGGGGCCCTGTTGTATCTACAAGGGAAGTGCAAAGCAGCTGGGGAGCTGTAAAGGAGAAGGAGAGAGAAACTTTCTGATGTCAGACGAAGTCTTTCTCTTCCAACATTCTCGTAAAGCACATTGTGGTTCTCTGTGTATCTGCTGCAGAAGCAGCAGTTGGCCCAGCTCAGGGCAGCTCTATGCTGCTCCCAGCCTGAAGGCTGCTTTGGGACCATCTGACCATAGAAGTGGCACAGACCCTCTTTCCACTCCCCTGGCCCAACTCTGGGGTTGTGCCAGGAGTGGTGGATATGGAGCAACTTTGGGTGAAGCCCAATGGTTCCTAATGTCTACAAAGCCTGGAGGAATATTATTTTATTGCTCTGTGGGCTGGAGACAGGTGACCCATTCATGAACACCGACTCTTGGCTCTGAGATGTATCCTGTTGTCTTCAGTGGGACTACATACAGCATACAATGGTCCTTCAGTCATTGGGACACCTGTAACTGCTGAATAGTGTGGATAAAAACATTTTCTGGTGAACACTATACAGAGTGCTTGTCAGTTTTACACAGCTGGGGGCAAGCTGGCAATGCCTGGCCTGGAAGGAAGCCCATAGTGAACCATTAGCTCAGTAGCACATTTAGAATCAAATCTGGACCAGCCCAGTGAATTCACAGCAGAGCATGTTGTCATCAGCTAACTTCAAAGGTTTTGATCCAGTCCAACAAGCCCAAAGGTAGGTCCAATGCTCTAGATGACACTGTAGCCATAATTACTATCAGAAGAAACACTCCCATCTTCCTCACTCACTTTTGCCTCCCCTCAACACAAATGAGTGGTTAATAGGACAGGAACGCTGGCTCAAGCTAGGACTAACACAGTAAAATAATGATTGGTTTTATCTAGGATTAATTATTGGTACGAATAAAATAATCTTAAAATCTGACTTTCTCACCTCCAAACAATGCTTAGATTTTCTACAGCCATCCCTACTACCACTTTTCCCCACCTTTCCCCTGTCACAATCTGCAGGAGAAAGGGAATGATTTTACATACCTGTCTCACCCTCAGGCCGCTATCTTACGCTACGGTTTTGTCACCAAATGTTGTAGATCCATTTCCCCAGGTAGTCTGCTTTAGTTAACTTCTTATGAAACTGAGTAATTGTAGTACTGCATCTAGTTGAGATGCATTCATTTTACTTCTTCCTCCTTTTCTTCTGTTCAATATAAGTGGTTTCTACAACAGTTCAGCATGAGGCAGTCCTTATGATTTATTGGATGTCATTAGTGACTGCAGGAACACTTGATGAATACTTCTGTTTGCAGAAAGAGGGAAATGCAGATCCATTCTTTAGCTTAAAGGACAGAAAGTATTTACCACAAGAGATGCTGCAGTGTTTTTAATATCAAGCACCACTTCCCAAAACTAATAAGTGGAAAGTAGTTTTGCCACTGTGCAATTTCTTAAACACCTATAACAATTTAGCAGTTGCTTGGGTTTCTTTCTTCGCTTTGGTTTTTACTTTTGCCAAAAGTCTGTATTAGAGTACTAAAGTAATTTGCTTCTATGCCAGATTACCATAATAATCAAAACTATCAGCATTTTCCAGTTTCTTTTCATATTGCTCTTGTGATCTCATTATCATAGGCTTTTCATTAGTTTTTCTTTACTCATCAAAAGAATGGTGAAGGGAACAGCTAAAAAACACTTCTAGACTATTACTAGTTTCTCAGTGAATAAAATGCAGATATTATTAACACTTAAGCAGCTGTTCTGAGTTGTCTATAGCATCATTTTTCCCTCACAAAACTGGGTAGTCTTTATGAGTAGGAAAGCAAGTAGGCAAATCTTACTGCTTTTATATAAAAATATTTTTAAACATTTTACTGCACAACATATTAATTCTCTAATTTCTACGTGGCTATGTAAACTATCTATCTTCATTATTTCTTTCACAGTTGGAGATACAGAAACTGTGAGCTTAAATCAGCTCATGATCATGGCCAGAAGTTTCTCCATCCAGACACGGATGCCTCTTGTTTGGTGTCCTGTAGGGAACGATACTTGTTGCATGACTGTTCCCTTTCATAGGCATCTCTATCCTAGAGGATACGTCTGTCCAAATGAAAAAGGAGGTCTTAATGCAAACAAAGCTATTACCATGAAACTGCTTGGAGAAAGCCACCTAAGGAAGTACATTGCTCTCGGTGATGATTCTTCACTTCATATAGGGCTAGAAGATGAACTAAAAATAGAGCAGAATGGCTTCCACTTGGTCCCAAGCTAAGGCAAGCTACAAAATAGTGATAATTCCAAAATCAGGAATAAGAGAGCTGCAGCTTAAGTTGTATAACCCATCCTATCTCTGCAGTATCTGAACACATACTATCTCTACCATCTAGAAGAAATTCTGTGCTTCTCTCTTAGAAGTACATACCACACATGACGATAGAATAGTTCAGTTGGAATGACTTTCAAAGATCAGTGTGTCCAACTGTCCTACTCTTTCTGGCTATCTAAAACCAATGCCATTGTCTAAGTGCCTTTTGAGCACTGACTGGCACAAGGCATTGACTACCTTGCTTAGAAGCCTGTTCCAGGGTTTGATCACCCTCAAGACAATGAAACTTTTCCTCACGCCCAGTCCAGCCCTCCCTTGGCAGCTCTGTACCATCTCCATCCTGCTGCCCAGGAGCAGAGCCCAGCACTTCCCTTTCCTTTCTTTCCTCAGAGAGCTTCAGGAAGCAGAGAGGTCACCTCTTGGACTTCTCCAGGTGGGGCAGCCCAGGTGTTCTCAGCCTCTCCCCTCAGGACATGCCTTCCACCCCTGTTAACAGCTTTGGTGCCTCCTCTGGGCACTTTCAGGTACCATAATGTCATTTTTATAATGTCACCCAGAACTGAACATAATACTACAGATGAGACTGCATCAGTGCAAAATATAGCTGGAGAATGACCACTTCTGACCAACTGATTATGCTATGTTTAATTCACCTCAAAATTCTGTTTTCCCTCTTGGGTGACTGGGCACACTGATGGCTTGCATTGAGACTGCTGTCACCAGCACCCCTACGTCCTTTTCCTCTGAGCTGCCAACCAGCTAGTCATCTTCCAAACTGTGCCTATGTCCGATGTTACTCCATCCCAGGTGCAGCACCAGTGCTTTCCTTTGTTATCTATCTATATACATCTAGAGGTCCCTGCAGGGCCTCCAGAGAGTTAACAGCACCTCTCAGTTTAGAGTTATCAGTGAACTTGCTAAGGAAGTGTTCAACCTCTGCATCTAGATCCTTGGTAAAAATGTTGAATTCTAGTTTGGTGCTAGAATTGAACACAGGGGAACACAATGTATTTCAGTGTTTTCAAGAAGATAGAAAGTACTGTCATGTTGACTCTATCTTGTTCAATTAGCATTAGCTTTTCTGAAAACGTCAGATGAATTATGAAGAAAGCACTGTTCTTATTTCAAAGTAACAGAGAACTGTCACCTCTGGCAAGGTATATTACAGGCAGAAAAACTGCATGAGTTAAGAATACAGGCATGGCTGCTATACCTCAAAATGAATGAACAACTTAATTCTTGCAGTCTATCAGTACTACAGTTCCCATGAGAACTATCAGTGTGCTGAGAATGTTTTTTTCCCCCTCCCTAAAGCTTGCAGCAACAGAGAGAAAGGAAATAGTTAGCATATCTAGTGTTAAACCAGAACACTTGAATAGCACACTACATTTCATTTCAGAAGTATTTCACTCAGAGGGTGGTGATGCACTGGAACAGGTTACCCAGAGAGGTTGTGGATGCCCCATCCCTGGAGCCATTCAAGGCAAAGCTGCATGTGGCTCTGCTCAGCCTGGTGCAGTGGTTGGCGACCTTGCCCATGGCAGGGTGGTTGAAACTAGGTGATCTTTGAGGTCCTTTCCAACCCAGGCCATTCTATGATTTTACTGTTTCAGTACTGCATACTGGAGCATCTCTTTGAATAAATGCATACTTGAGGCCTTTAATCTTGTGAAGAAATACTAATTGCCTTCCAAATGAGAGAAGGCTGCACCACTGGAGAATGAGGCACACTGGATGCAGATTATTTTATACAGCTTTTCCAAAGAGATGCTGGTCTCCAGCCATTCTGGTTGCTATATGACCACACATCCTTGCCCAAACAGAGAATCATCAAAGAGGTCACCCACCTGTTCTTGCAAATCTTTCAGAGAAACCTCAGGAAACACCTTGAGGTGAGCACTTGGGCAGTGACAGTGTAACACTTCCATTCCTAGCCACAGAGCACAGCAACAGCCCCCACTGACAGCACCTTCCGTGGGCGGAGAATAGAAGGTCATTTGTCTCTTCTATCCTTACCTCGAGCCTCCAGGGTCTGAGTCTTTCACTCGGGCTAAAGGCGACTACTTCTTCTGCCAACAGCATCTGCATATTCCCAATCAGGGAACACTTTAATAAGCAGCAGCAGCTTAGAAAGGTGGGCTGTGGAGCCCTAATTAAACAGCCACTGACATATCACTTTTCAAACTAAACATCCAACTGGGATGCTCAAACTAGTGCATATGGTTTGTAAACAAGCGAACAAGAGCGCTCCACAGAACAGCCCTGCACACTGCTACAATGAAATAGGCTGACGGCTTGCTGCAGAGCCTCCCTTTGCCCTTGTAACAAATGATCTAACGATTCTCAGGAGGAGGAAATGAGGCTGATTTGTAGCTCTCTTCAAGAGGCTAATGCAGTTAAGTAAGACTTCTTAATTGCCTGCTTTTTATTATTTAATGCATAAGAAGGTTAAAAAAAATCCTTAGGGCTGGATCCCAAAATGGTATTCAGGTGCATAAGCAGGCAACTAGGCAGAATTTAGCTGCAATTATGAATGGTGATATTAAAAACCTCTCCTCAGCTGCTACCCAACTCTGAAGGCTCTTAAACCTACATAGTACCTATTTCAGTTTTAAAGTTCTCCAGGTACCTAGCATTGGGCTCCACAAATGCCAAGGAACACCTCACTCCTGACAGGGTAAAGGCAGCTTAGTGTAGTCAGGAGGTGGGAGCTATAGCAGCTTGCTGCTCTTAGGAGTGTCAGCCACAAGCAATGTTCGTCTGGTAGACAGGAGCATCCTACCTGTATCTCTGGAATGGGTTATACATCAGCCTAATTATAAATTATTAATCACCAATTATAATACAGCAAAACAAGCAGGCCAAAAGGCAGTTGCACAAGGAGAAGCAGTAAAGCTAAGAGACAGTCCTGGTGCTCTTGCAAGCACTAGGAGCTGCAAATTACAATGGACAAATGATCTGGATACTCCATCCATAACAAGGAATGAAAGTATCTTCTCCTTAGGCCAAAGCATGAAAATGAGTCCTTTAAATGAGCTGGACTGAGAATAAGCTATGCTGCCAGCTCATCAGCTGCAGTGTCTGAAGGTAAGGTGCAGCCACCAGTCTTCATTGGATCTTAGAACGATTTTGGATTGGAAGGGACCTTAAAAACCACCCAGCCCCAACCCCCTGCCATATGCAGGCCTGGCCCCCACCAACTCAGGCCGCCCAGGGCCCATCCAACCTGGCTGGCCTTGAGCACCTCCAGAGATGGGGCACCCACAGTTTCTGAGTGAAAAATTTCCTCCTAACATCTGACAAAAATCTCCCCTCTTTTAATTTAAAGCCTTGTTCTATCACTATTAGACCATGTAAAGAGTTGGTCCTCCTCCTGCTTGTAACCACCTTTGGAGGTCTTGCCCCATTTGGAGTCCTGCTAGGAAAAAGGATGGGAAAGGCAGGAATGAGCACAGAATCATATTCTCCACTCTACTCACACATCCCAATGGCAGATCTATAAGCACTTTGTATGAAGAATCTTGCTTTCACAAAGAATGGCATTTGTGCTGTGTCATTTACATACCACCATCTTGAAGAAGTTAGTTGTTTTGTTTTGCTGCAGATAACCTTACTTGCATTGATATTTGCTTGAGGGGAATGAGGTTCTTTCAGGAGAGTGTTTGGGACCGAACTATATTCCACATACAATATCTAATAAGCTTTATTGCTATATTTTATTAGTTTGCTGTGAATTCAGGTAGTGCACTAGTGGAACAATGAGATAGACTCTTGAGTTGGTAAATACAGAGTCAGAAGAAAAAAAGGTTTATGTAAGAGCCTATAAGAGCTGTATGGTCTAGAAATCAGGCAGCTGCTCCACTCCTGATTCCCTGCATTGTACCTCAGTATGGACAGATGTAAAACTGCCAAATCTCTTATATGTGTTATGGTATTCTGTAACGTACGGGCATAACAAAGAAAATGGTAAAGATAAAATGGATGTGTTAAGTTTTCTATTGGTCTTATGATACTTCATGGGACATTGCACTACTGGGAGGTTTTATTACTTTTAAAATTAATGCTGTGTAATAAAAATACTGTCCTATAGGCATATTGCAATATTTATAGAGATGCACTTTCCTCAGAATGTTCAACCTTTGTAGATTTCCATTGTTCTGAATATCATCCATGTAGCAAAACAATAACAAAATAGGTCATAAGGGCCAGAAGTAGTTTTGTTTTATTTTTCTCTTGCTGTCATCATCAGTGCCTGGAGACCACTCCCTGACATCGGGAAGATTGCTTAATGCTCCATATTGAAAATGAACTGGAAACAAAGCCTGCTTGGCATGACACTTTTGCCTCTCCAGAGTGAGGGTAGAGCTCCCAGAGAAGGTGCCACATGTCTCTGCAGAAGACAGAACTTTCAGCTGATAAAAATGGGACTGCCTTCCCCAGAGTCCTTTCAGATTTCAGTGTTTTTTCTGTCAAGTGTAAGGAATTACATTCTCTGCAACACACACAGTGACATACATAGCAGTTTTAATAACCAACACAACTCCTTCCCTTCACGCCTGCACCTCTCTGAAGAGAAGGTAAATATTATCGTACACAGCTGGAAGGTTTTCAATGTATTTTATATGCAATGCATAGAATTGATGTAATATGAATATTAGTATTAATAGCAAAAGATAATGTCCTCCATGTTCAAAAGAGTTATATTCATCCATGGCTTTCACTCTCAAAACAAAGCAGAACAAAACAAAACAAAACAAAAGATAACAGCACACAGTAAATTCTGAGTTTAAATCAGTCAAATCAGAAGCTTAAATCACTGCACCAGCATACACCAGCATGTCTCTTACCATTCATCTCACTATTAGTTATGCTTTTGAGTTTCCCAAATGACAGCTCGAGTAGAGTTTCATTGACTATCTTTGTCCAGTGAGGCCTTAAAAGGTAGTTAGAACTAAAGCTCATTCAGAATGTATTTTTCAAACAGAATTGCTGAGTTGGTAAGCCTGAAGATTCTTCCTCTAGCTTATCTATTTCAATGGCACTTCTCTGCCAAAACAAACATACAAAAGTTACCAAAAGAAAGTATCTTTTCAAACATGAAATATAATTTTTTTAAAGATGTTACTGGTTAGAGGAAAGCTGCCCTACTCATTATGTGAAGCACCAGGAGAATCACAGCCTACTGTGTAATTAATTAGCCTGATACTGGTACATAAAGGAGAAAAAGAACATGCACAGCAGGACATTCTATGCTCAGAGACAATCAAAGCAAGACCTGCAGCCACATTCCAGTTGCACTGTGGTTATGGCCTTTCTGTTAAATGACTGAAACAGACAAGATGAGTTACGAGGGTTGATCAGGGTGCTGGCTGCGATCCAGAGACTCAGATCCATCAGTTACTCATTCACTCAGCCAGCAAGAGTGAAGAGAGGCTTCAGGGAGAGTAGGTGAGTACAACGTACAGGCTGCAGCAGTGCTACCCCTCCTTGCTGGTGTGAGCAGATATGAAATGCAGTAGCATACCCACTTCTAGCAGGAAAACATCTTGATTTGATGCTGTAAAAGCTTTAACTTTGAATATTTTTGATAAAATTCTCAAAATCATGTAATATATTTGAAAAGGGTTCTGTGATATGTTTCCTTTTCTGTGGTCCACAATTACTTCCACGGTTTACGGTAGTCAAGATGACAAGGGACTTGGGATATTCTTAACTCTTCTTCTTAAGAAAAATTGATATGAATATCTGTTTGTTAATCATGCTAATTCAAGTTTCTCCCTTTGTATTTCACAGAGTTCCTATTTTTAGACACAATTCAGGTACTCTCTGCCTATTAGATATGCCAGTTGTACATCTCCTAGGCAGCGACAGCTGGAGCATGAAAGCAAGAAGATTCATTCAAGTCTCCCAGGAATCTTCCCTCTTAATGTCTGCTGAAAGAAATGGAAAGAGATTGCAGATCTACATCTTTAATTCATTTACACAGTTCAGATCTCTCAGGCAATAATCAATCATTCTCCAAAATTTCCACTTCTCCTCCAGTAGGAAGCAGTGGGGGCGGGAATTTATCTGCTGGAAGCCAACCAAACTGAGTCCAGATTTTGAAGTGCCACCAGAATCAGCAGGATGTAGGTATGAATCTGAAACAAAAGCAAGAATACAGCCTTGTAAAGAACAATAAACTTCTTCAGGAAATCATTCCAACAGTCTCTCTATCAGACTTAAATAATTTGCAAATAAGCTTATATTTTTAAAATACATATACATATACGTGTGTATATATACATACATACATAGACGGTGTTAGCATACCTTTATAAGCGGCTGGGGATTTTGCTGCTGTAACGTCGAGTTGTATCCACTAGATGGACCTCTGTTTCAAAAAGTTGAGAGGTTTAGCTACGGGCAAAGCTGTGAGGACACAAGGAGGTGAAAGCTAGTGCTGAGTATGGGAGGGAACGGCCGCATTCCAGTGTTTAACGAACGCGTTTCAGAGGGGTTGCAAAATAAGTTGTTGTCATGTCAGAACTTATCTTTTTCAGACAAGATTTTACTTTCTGATCAACACATTAACCTAACCATCACATAGGCACTTCTCTTTTCTTTTTCTATTTGTTAGCAGGCACCTCAGCAGTAATAGCTGAATATAGCCATTTACACCAGTTAAGTGATTCATCCACTCCTATATTTGCCACTTTCTTAGAAAATGAAAGCATTGACTTCAACTGCTTCTTGAAGGTTGTCCACAAGGTAGGAACAGATGGTTATTCTCTCCCTTTCAATAACCTGACAAGGAGCTATTGTTTATCTGTTTTAATCAAAACTCACAAGTGTTCCCCTAAAATCATAACTGACTTAAAACAGATTTAGTACTAAGAATGAGTACATCTGTATTATTAGATTTCAGGCTTTCAAGTTTTTTTGGTTTTCAGCGTGGTTTATTTGGAGACCATCCTTCTAGGTGTTTTCTTGTTTTCTCAATAACAACGAGACAAAGTTTGTTTTGCATTTTAAATGAGAGGTAAGAAGTGTAAGAAATAGAAATACACAACTCAAAAAATAGTTAACGTAAAATGGCAAATACTGTGCGGCTCTCATGGAAGTAACAAGTGTTGGCAAAATTGGAACAAATTTCTGCTTCTTACTGCTTTAGGCTAATAGTTGGCATTATACATGCAGGCACTTCGGTGTTACATGGCTATGCTTGAAACTATACATACATATATATATTTAAACTGGATTTAGATATGTTCCCCTTTTAAATAATATGCAAAATCATTTTCATTTTTTCTCCATTTGAATACCTCCAGACTTCAAAAACAGAACAAGCGTCATTAGAGAATTTCTTCAGGAAGCCCTCATACATACTGAACTGAAGGAACTGTTTTGAAACAGCAAATGCTGGGCAGGCGTAAAGTAATAGGGAACTAGCACAGTAATCTGTAGAAAACTGCGGGATAAGAGATGTGGTTAATTCAGGTTATGAGATGACAAAGCAGTTTCTTCTGTAATTCGTACTTCCACTTAAAAGATTATATTTCAGTCCCCAGTTTAGTTACAGG
Organism: Odontophorus gujanensis; assembly: GCA_013399175.1. Taxonomy (NCBI): domain Eukaryota; kingdom Metazoa; phylum Chordata; class Aves; order Galliformes; family Odontophoridae; genus Odontophorus; species Odontophorus gujanensis. The sequence goes on from VXAB01006374.1 coordinate 236,364, forward strand.
AGGTCTTGTCAGTCAAAGATCTGGCTAACATATGAGCTATTGCTTTCTATAGGTTAAGAGAATGCCCTGGCAAGTAACACTGCAGAGCACTAACTAGCTGAAGACATTGTGTTGAGCAAGGCAGCTTTGTGCTAGTCTGCATGCAGGTATTTCTGTTTCTGGCTCAGCCAGCCAGCCAAAGAAAAGCAAGTCCCATGGCAAGACCTGCTAGTTTTGAGGGACAAGAGAGGGAAATAAACTGCACAGCAGAGCAAGCCATCAGAGCATATGGGAAGAGGAAAGATCGCAGAGGAAAAGGTAAAGGACACATGGCACAGATCTGTATAAGCAAACTTCTTTATCTTAAGGAGCATGGAACAATTTATTACTGTACCAACCTGTATTTAGCACAGCTTTCCAGAAAAGTAAGTGAAAGCAGCTCAGATAAAAAGCCATCTGTGCAGCCTGCAGAGGAGACATAGATACAGCGCATTTCTGGACTACCTCTACGCAAATATCTGATCAAACCAATAAGCTTCTGAAAAACAAACATACATTAAAAATGAATTAACCTCCTGGATGAAAAATTTTAATAAAAACAGATCTAAAATAAATGAAGGGCAATGATTCCCAATCCAATTGCTTTTATACATCCTTGTTCTTCCTACAGCTTTACTTCTGAATAATATTTTCATTTTAATTGCATCAGCAGTTTTGCATTGTTCTTCAAAGCAAATCTTTCATAACTCAGGCTAGCCATGAATAACTTTGTTTCTCAAATGGAAAAATCAAAACCTGGAGTGTATTAGCTACATAATATGACCACTGTTCCTCAGGGGAAATAAAAATATAATTCCTGACTGTAGTATGGGGTCTTGATGAGTAATGCCTTCCCATAGTTAGTGAGAGGCAGTTGTTCATCTTTGAGGAAGAAATTAAAACAGTGACTCTAGCCTGTACATTTCAGTAGAACTGTGGAGTAATGGACATTAACTTTTCAGGTACCACATCAGAAGTCTTAGTCAAATCTACATTTTTCTGGGAGCACAGAAACTACAAGCATTGCTGGAAAGGAAGCAAGTTAAGTATCCATCTCAGAACAACTGTGAGAGACATCTGAAAACTGCCTGATTTCAGTCTTGATAGGACGGTCTGAGTCGCAGAAGGGGACACACAAGAATGAGACTTCAGCTCCTTGGATGTTGGTAGTCAAAGCCACTTCAAGTGAAATAGGTCTAACTTGCTGATAAAACTCATCAAATGTGATCATAAAACAGTTCCTTATAGTATCAACATTGTGAGAAAATTTTATTCTACATTTCAGGAAGATTTTCTTTTTTTAATGGGGTATCTTTATTACCTTACTGAGCTTAAATCAGTTTTTAGTATCAATTATTTAGCAAAAGCCAGTGGAGGGTTAGAGCAGGTGCTGAAGAAAATGACTTATCTGATTAAAACTGAGTAATATAGGCATGCCAAATTGCTGGAGAGTATTTACCACAGGATAGTCAGTGATACGGTATCAATCAGTCACACAGCAGAAGAATCCATAGTGATGACTTACTGATGGAAAACCAGGGGAAAACACTAAGCCTCTGCTAGGTACCTATAACGTGGATTTATAAGCAGAAAATGAAATGCAAACTACCCACATAAGCTGAATTTTATTCAATTATGCCTTCTGTCTATTTACCTACTTTTTGTTTAAGCACATTAATCTTTCATCTTCATCGTCTTTCCGCAACTTGAAGCGGTGTTTCTTTTGAATGATGATTTCATTAAGATTTGTACTGCCAGATAGCGATGCCTCTGGAGTTATGCACTACATTAATTCTGACAGATCTTTTGCCTTGTTTTTATTTTTATTTCACAAGAATTATGTAAGAAAATCTACATGCTAAGAAGATCAGGAGTGCAGGAAGATGATAATTTTAGGAGCATGAAAAAGTGAAAAGCAAAAATTACTACACTGCGTTTGTGTGAGCTTGCAGGTAGCACTGTAAGCACCAAAGCCATTCCTACAAAAACGAGTGGGGACAGAGGAAATTCCAAAGAGCTAACCAGCAGGAAACTACGTCGTCCATAGATACGGCAATTTGATGATGTGCCCCGGACGTACCGGGAAGTCAGCGCCTCCGAACGTGTGGAAGAGCCGCGGCACCAAGCAGCGTCAAGGCTCCCTAAGGCAGCCGAGATTGACCTTGACCTAACCGGAGACAGCGAAGAACAGCGCCCCCTTCGTCAGCGGGCTCATCTCTCACCTGCATCGGGATGGTTCTCGCACCGGAGACGGGTAGACCTGTCCGCTATTCTCAAGGCCTGTCCAGGAGAGGTTTAGTTAAAGCTTCGTCATAAGGAAACATTTGCTGCGAGAGTAGTCAAATTCTAGAACAGAATTCCTAGTGAGACAGGAGATCTCCCTTGCCTGTCAGTGTTTAAGTGGTGTTTGGACAGTGTTCTCAAGTAACATGCCTTAGCTTTTGGTTAGCCCTGAAAAAGTTAGGCAGTTGGACTAGGTCATCTTTGAAGGTCCCCTCCAACTGAACTATTCTATTCTATTTTCATGAATTTCTTGCAATTTAGATGAAAGTTGAACCTGTTAAAGAAAATAAAGTTCACAAAAGACAAGTCTTTTATTTGGAGTAAAAGAGGAGACTATATTTTGAATTCAAAGAGCACTGAATAAACCACGTGATGGAGGAATAATTAATGCTCATGTATGTGACATCTTATGAGGTTCCCACATTTGAAAAAAAAAATTGGAAGAAAACACACTGGCTACCACACTGAAGATACACAACTGCAACAGAGAGGCATTAATGACATCTTGTGTTAACCTACTCAAGCTACCTTTTATATTATAACTAATATACTAACACTGACCGTCACCAGCAGCATCACTGCAACAACATGGAGTTCATCAGAAGTTGAAAAACTTGGTTTTTTTTTTCCTTCCTTTCCCTTCCTTATTTCTCTCACAACACCTTCACGTAGTGTAAATATTCACAGAGTAGATCATGCTGCTACCCTACCAGATCATTTAAGCTGCCAAAAGTATGTTTGGCTGACAACAATCTTGTCACTTGTAGACCAGGCACATGTATCATATTTCTGTAATAGCTTAGACTGGACTCCCATTTTTATAATCTTCAGGTAAGCCCTTTCTGTCTTCAGGAGCTCAGAGAAGAGTCAGCATTTTCAAAATCCCCTTCAGTCCAAGCTCTAGGTGTTCCTTATGACAACACAGTCATTCCTGCGGTTATATTAAGTTGCTCTCTATGTAAAAGAAAAAAATATGACAGAAAAATCATGATATATCATTTAGCCAGAACAAAGCTATTAAAAACAAAAAAACAAAAACAAAAACAAAAAACAAAAACAAAAAAAAAAACAAGAAAAAACACCACAACTCAATTTATCTTCCTTTGTGCAGGGTTCTCTCACTTAAAAAGGAGATGGAATGCAATGTGCTCCGTATGAGGATGCTGCTCTCAAAATAGGCAGGAATATTCGCATTGCGCTGCTGTGAAAAGGCACTCACTGTCCAAAAGTGAAAATGAATGAGAGCTCACAAGCATCTCTGCTCCAGCAAAGAAATTCTAACAGTTCAGCTAGAGTAGTTTGTTTTCAGGTAGGGACCCCTTTGACCTCGCCAACAGATGCTGTTGGAAAAATGTGATGAGTTACTCTATTCTTTCCAATACTACAGCTTTTCCCCCACTAAAATAGTCTGAGGAAAAATGCATAAGATGAGAGAGAGCAGAAGAGGCATCTCATCATGTTTCTCAGCCCTTTAAAACTTTCACTAGCATCAGCTGCTATCAACAGTCTCTGTCTTCTCAGACAGTCCTGGCCACCTGGTTAAAGCAGCAGCTGAGCTACATCCGGATGTTAAAAAAAATATATGCTTTACACTCTAGAATCAAGGACACTGAAAAAATCTCCATACAGAAAAAGATTTGATCTCATTATGATGAAATTTTAAGTCACTACCTATGATATAGTAGTTCCAGTTTGAAATAGGAACTAGAGATAATGGAATATTTAAAAATTTTTAAAAAATACGTAGAGCTTTTGGTTTGCCTAATGGTAGCCAGGATTGGTTAGGCTCAAATTTTAAGCGTGAAAAACACTGATCAATATGTTTCCATCCATGCTTGCTAAAATTGTTGATTTTGTTCTAAGCATGTAATTATGCTACAGCAATAAGCATATGGAAGTACACTGCTCTTTGCAACTCTTGGTTCCCAACTCTGCATCATTCCCAGATGACCAGCAGATTTAACTAAATGAATAGGACCATGCAGACATCACAATTGTGATATAATGATAAAATCCTCTTATCATGTTTCAACAGAGATCAGTTAGCAATTACAGACAGTTCTTAGCAGAAATTTTACATGATGGATAGGTTTTCTAGAGGTTAGGATTAATACTTATTTTAATGAGGCAGAGGTAAGATGAGGGATATCCTGACTGACTTTTCACCATAGTCACCTGAAAACGGGGGATAAACTCATTAGCGCACAAGGGAACAGTTCTGTGAGCTGGTGATAAGTGAATGAAAGAGTCCAAGATGGGAGAGAAAAGCCAATGAGAGTACAAAGCAAAGTGGTCAGACAGTGCTCAGCTAAATCCTGATGGTTCCAAAACCTTCCAGGCAGTTAGAAGGTGATCTAAGGAGATAGAAAGTTGAAGGGTCTTAGGTGTGATAATGAGAGAATTTATGATACAGTGCAGCCTTTCAGTGAAAACAGGTGGAAATCAGTGTCCTGCAGCATTCAGAACCAGAAGCATTACACTTCTAAGAAGTACCAGTATTGTGTAGTCGGAGAAGATGTCAGCTTGGATTTGAAAGGACAGCAGAGCTTCAGCCTGTTTTTCGTGTATGAAAAAGCTGTATTAAAGGAATGCTAATTAACTGAACTGTTGTCAAAGAATATGTGAATCTATGTTAATGACTTAACCAAACCAAAGTGCTAGTTGTACAAAATAAACGTACACTTAAACATTTGCATAACCGTACAGCTAAGGAAATAGCCTCCTCCCATTTGATATGACTGGAGGTTTTAAATTAAAACATTGCAAGACTGTAACACGTACCAGCGCTGTTAAGGCTCCATGATATGGTAGAGAAGAGGAATACGCTGATAAATATAAATGCCATGTGGAGGAATATTGATCAGATGATCCTCTAAAAGAAAGAAATGCGCAGAGCTTCACTGGAAAATTTTAGAAAAGTTAGAAAATTAAAAGCAGGTTACCTGGAGAGAGATTTTTTAAACAGAACTGATATTTGATATCACAGGCTTGACACCTTTCAGAGGAGGAGAGAAATAGTTGCATACAGGTTGCAGCCTATTACATTCCATGGTAGATAACTGAAACATATCAGGTGCAATTGAGTACTTGCAATATGAAGCTAGAGGTATGAACTGAAAATACCAACATTCTGTTAGTTTTGAAAGAACTTTTCCTTTCCCTTAATGCCCCCAACCTCAGCCCAGATGAAAAAAAAGCTTCAAACTTTGCACTCAATATAGAATTTCTTTAAAAAAAAAAGGGGGGGGGGCACTAAATTGATGCAGGTCTACAAATTGCTGCATTAAGTCTGCTAATACACAGCCCACATAAAACAACATAAGAGTAATGTAAAAACATGCATTAGAGATAAAGAAGAATATTAGACCCATCTCTCCACTCATGAAAGGATGAGCTGAGAGCTGCTGATGGGCAAGTGCTGCTAGCAGAGCCAGCACTTCACTATCTGTGGGTGAACATTTCAGTCCTTTGTTGTGTGCTCTTTATTATAAAGCCCACTGAAAACTTAAAGCTGTTTTTCTGAAGGAACTGTTGTGTAACTGTGGTTTTTAGTCGCTGCCCTTTTTGTACTGGTTATGGAACACATTAAACCCAGAAGGCTCCACTTCAGCTGTTTACAAACCTTCCCCACACTACTCCAGCATCCTAGCTTTGTCAACAGGAGCCAGTTCAGTACAAAGCTCCAGGTTCAAGCCTGTCTTTCTCAGATAAGTACTACCATGGACCACAGTGGGAAGGAACCCATGTTTAAAATGCAGCATATTATCAAACATCTGAAGGAACCAAGACTGAGAAGCTTAATCTGCTATTCTACTTTTGGATCCATCCAAACCAGCTACTGTGCATATAAAAAAGACCTGTGATTTTGCATGTATGTGAAGATAAAGCTAAACAGGCCTGTAGCTGTATGATGACTATAATTTGTATGTGTGGTTGAAGACATCCATGATGCTTTCTACTGTTTATGTTCTGGTCTGATGATAGTCAGAAGTATATGTCATGTCAATAGCAAAACTAGAAAACTCATAAATAATCCAAAACAAATAATTATTTCAGTTCAATGCTTGTAAACACAGTTTTTTCAATAAATTTACACTACAAAATAATCACGGGTTCATCAATACATCTGCTCCTCACCCCACAAGAAGCTGACAACGTAGTGCCAATAGCAAGGCTTGAGAAGTCCTGTGGAGGGAATACACTGCTACAACACACTGTTGTGTTTACCCAGACTGCAGAGATTCAGAAAATGACTGGATAATTTCATGAAAGAAAAATGCAGAATGCCACTGTGAAACTCAAGGACACTAATTCTGAATTAGAATGTCTTTGAGCTGGAAATCACTGTAAGTTTGAGAAAAGTGCCAGGAAAGTATTATTATAGGTGTTCCCTCTTTCCACCATAGGAAAGCAGGGACTGAGTGAAACCCAAGACTGGCTGTGCCTTTGATGTGACCTACCATTGTCTTCCTTGTGTTTCTGTGTACTACAACACAGAACATAGTATCACTTTGCTTTGCTTATTACATAGTTTGTGCAGCTACCTGTTGTAATAAAATATCTACGTATTGATAGATTATATTTATGATAAATATAGCCTTTCAACAAAAACCCCAAAAAGCTTGTTTATCTTGTGTAACAGTGGTATTCAGAGCTGATTCATCAAGGTGATTGTGGAGGCAGACGGTATGGGTAGGTTCAAACACCTGTTTCGTATCTCCATGAACTACAGGCCTGGTTACAATGAGGAACAGATAAGGAAGGTACTCACAAGTATCTTTAATCCAAAAATTCTGTATCTTGGGCAGTAGGAAGGGAATGTAGATCACAAAGTGGACAGGTTCACGTGCTCTTCTTAGAATGTTTTTTATATTGTAATTTTTCGCTGGGTGTAAGACTTCACAAAATAAAGTGGGTAACCCTATAACATAATGCAAACAGTGAAGGAATAGTATGTAAAAGTTGATGACATTATTCTTAACTAGTCTTTGCACAATAACAAGTGTGCTTTCTTTTTTTTTATTGTGAAGGAAAGCTTTTATACTTCTAAAAAAAAAAAACAAACATGAATGTCTGTCAACATACAGTCATCTCATTAACTGAGACTTAAGCTAGTGGTGAAACAGGAAAATATGCAACTAATTATGCAGAAATGTAAGAGGATGTGGATAAAATTGTGCTTTGCATGGCAATGATAGACCTTGGACCTGAGAGTTTCTCTTCCCTGAACAAAAATGTTTTATTGCTTTCAGAGTAACTCTACTCAAACTGACTTCAATTTAAGTAGGTCAGGTGCTGACAGTTGTGTAGGTACAGAAGCATGGATTTCAGCACAGATTAATGGGCTGGATATTTACCAAGTCTCTCTGGAAACCATACTATATTCCATTCAGTTGCAGCTATTTTCTTAGAAAGGACCCTAGCAGCTACTTTAAAGGCAATTTGGGGAAAGCTACATAAGCAGTGGTAACATTGTGAAAGTAAGAGAGTCCCACTGTGAGTAATGTTTGGCACTGCTCTACTCATTACTTCTCTGGTGCTGGGAAAGAGGACATTTGGAGAAACACATACAGAGCCAAATGAAACTGTCAGACAGAAGACTTCGGACTTAGAACCAACAAACCTGCAAAACATTTAAAAATAAGCTCGATACTTTCCAGGGCTTATGTATGGATTTAAGGATGTCTACAGTTTCCATCAATGTTCAAAAGGTTCTGCTTAGCTATCCAGCTCACCCATGTGACTCTGCTGAACTCTAGTCTGACTCCACTTTCATCCATATGAAACAATAGCATTTTGTTAGCACAAAGTCAGAGAAAAGTCATAATCAGGTGGTTATTACTGTGGTACATTCATGTTGATTGGATGTTATGAAACCATAAGACCATTCCAAAAAGGTATACAGCACATTTCTCTGTATAAAAAGTATGTTCCCTGTATAAAAAGTATGTTCTACAATAAGCTAACCACTGATAAAAGCCTTTAAGATGTTGCTTTTTTATCTATATAAAGATTACTAAGAAAAAGCAACCCTGACAGCTAGATTCTTCGATGATATGAGGTATGTACAGGTTGTTGTGCTTTTATTACCTAAGCACTAATGGTAATTTCAGAAAAGGAATTCAGGTAAAGTGGCACATAATAGGAGATCAGTCGTAAGAGGAGTAAGTCATGTTAAGTCAATTATGTGACTAAAACTGGCAGGAAAATAACCAGCTTGTTATGTTTATATATAAGTTAGCTAATACATATATTTCATGAAAACACAGAAAATATCAAAGGATTTGGGGGAAGAAATGGCATTAAATCCTCAAAATCAAAGTCTATCATGTTATCACTCTCAGTTTTACAAAAAACAAGTAATCTGAAGAAACTTCTGAGCAAGTCAACCAGAACAATGATAGAAGATTGAAGATTACTCAGGAATCTTGCCTTGTTGAAGTGCGTTTGACTTACTAACTTGATGACAGTTACATGAGTTGCTTATTTTTGAGGAAGGGAATGCAAGAGTCTGTATCTTGCTTGACTTACATTGTACAGCTATATTTTGATACAGATACTGATAACCTAACCAAAGAAAACCTACTCATAGGAAAATATTCCTTTAGAAGAAGGAAATTCTCCAAACTAGGACACTGCAGTCAGACAACAGAATATCCATCCAAACGTAGTTTTGCTGCTAGTTACCTATAGCAGAAACAAGAGTTGTATTCAGACTATCTTTAATAAATAAGACTGTTTTTATTTTTGATTTTGGGAAATCCAACTATATTTCCCTTAGTTATTTTTCGGCTGAGTTTTCCTACCCACAAGAATTCATCTGTCCTTTTGGAACACCAGAGGTACCTCTTAATATGGGAGGAAGTATGAAGTAACCAATGCCTCTCCCATACAGCCCTCTATGGTCTAGTTTTTGCAAACACAAGGCCACTTATGGCCTTCAGTGGCTTCATTTCTGAAATATGTCCAGGCCTACCATGAAGGCCCAGCAAATCTTATTTTACTGTGGATATACTCTGTTTGTGTAATACTTCCATAAATCTGTGGAATATGTCTGGTTTATGACGGAACCAATGATCTCTGTCATATGCATAGCAGTTCTGGTGCCAGCTTGTTCCCTGCTTATGTGACAAGCACAAGAAGAGCAGCTGGGAAGGGGCTACTTCACCTAACATTCCCCCAGCCTGAGCCTTCTGCAGCACATGTCCTGTACGTACTCATGTGTCTAATGCTCCCAAGTCCTAATAAAAGTCTTATGCTGTTCTGCCACACATTTGCTGTTTGGCCAGCAGCACATTTCCAGTTACCATCCAAGCAGCCAGCTGTAATTCACAATTACCCTCCCTATAGGTTCCACACACAGGAGATTTCCATTAAAACATAGTTTTTTCCTGCTGATTTGCTCTAGCCCTAGAGAACAGCAACACAAAGTTTTGTAGGAATGCTCTAAAAGCTACTCCATCTGCTGACAACAGTTGTGCTTCTAGACATATGGACCAAGGTGCTCTGAAGGCAACTCTGCAGTGCTTCACTGACAAGACGCCTCACATTTTCCACTTTTATTTCATTCAGATTACAAAGTCTGCATTACAAAACTCAAAAAGAAACAAGACCCTCAATTAAAGACCCAGAAGCCACATTCCAAGTCTCTAGATGTAATGACATAACATTCATATTCTGTCTATCTTCTGCTGTACTTGCTGAGCAACAGTCTTGTTACCAAAGCGAAACTCCATGAGTGTAAAATTGAGATGATGCATTTCAAACTATATCTAACAGTTTCCTATTCATTTTAACAAATCCAAGAAATACCATAATAACGTAATTGTCATGTGTATAGGTTAATCAAATTCCAACCGAAGTGACAGAATTCAGTCAGTTCAAAGACAATATGTTTACTAATGAGTTTACAATTTACAGAAATGACCTAGCTAGATTTTTTTTCCTCCTCCTTACACCTTCCCTGCTCAAACTGGGAAATGAGGAATTCTATCATTGCAGATCATCTGGTGTCCAGTTATCAAAGGGAAACATGTAAGAAAAGGGCTATGTGAAGTAGAAACAGAGAAGATAAAGAAGATGAGGGAATATAACTTACAAAGGTTTCTTAGAAATGTGCTGGAACCCTAAATTTTCTCTGCTGAATTTATTTTTGGAGAAACAGTGAGACCCTCTGAGCAAAGACAAACGTTATTCACTGAAGCTACAGATCCCATTTCACACATCTCATACAGCTCATAAAGTCAGTTTTCAGCCATTCAAGTCATTGTTTGCCACAGTAATTCAAGCACTTATTTGTTACACTGCTTCTTCATTGAGTCTACCTTTATACTCTGCAAATAAAAAGCCTCTATTTCGCTTAAACAAAAACGGATGGGTAGGAATTGCTTGAGAAATTTAAGAGAGCCAAAACAGGTTCAGTGACTGCTGCAGCTTGCTATATGAGTGGTGATATGAGCACTCAGTCAGGGGCAACAGGAGTCGTGATGGAAAGCAGCTCTCAGAGGTCTTTGAGAGGGTAGAGACCTGCAGGATGCCAGGCTGCATTACAGGGGGATAGATGATTTTGTCAAGCGTCATCTGCTAGGTAATATCAATTGTGATAGTTGTCTGAGTATTAATAAGAAGGTCTGTAAGTACTTACAGGAAACTATAGTTCTGAATATTAACCAGCTAATAAATCATGCCAGAGACAGACCAGGTAGTTGATCTAATCACAAAAACAATTCATGAAATGGAAGAATAGCATATGTTATATGTAGATTTCATTAAGCTACTTGGCACACTGATTCATAATATGCTATATATTAGATAAAAAAAAAGCAACTTTTTCTTAGCTAATTCTAACATAGTGAAACTTTACAGGTAAAGCAATCACTGCCAGATTGTTCATTTTCACTGATAAATCAGTTTTCCACAACAGATAGGCCTTATGGGAAAACAGCAGCAGCAGCAAAGACCTCACAAAGATAGAAAAAATAAAAAGAACAATGCTAAGTTAGAAGATATGATTTCACTGAACAGGGATATACAACTCTAATTTGCTCATATAAAACTGTAAAAATTACACTTAGGTTGCATCACTGCAGTGGTTTTATGGATAATTTCCATAATCACAGCGATGGAAAGAGATGTTGCTCTCATGGAAAGCAATCACATGAGACACGATGACTGTGAAAGACTGGGCCCACTATTTTCTTAGGTCACATTACATTAATTGAGATGAGTAGTTCAGTAATTCAGTTATGCTATAGAAAGAGAGGAAAACTGGTGACCCTTTTGAGGTCAGGCCTTGCCAGTAATGACTGAGAATGATTTCCATCTTTAAATGAGAATGCTGAAATTAGTTTACAAGAAATAGATTGTTCTCTTTCCAAACAGAGGATTCCAGAAATCATCACAGGTAGCAAATTCCAAAGTCCAAGGACTAAGAGTAAACAGACTTTACCTTCATCTGCACAGAGGGAGAGGATTGGGTCCCATATACAACATCAAAGCACATAGAAATACATTTCAGTTGTGTATACTGTGTTCACATGGGCAGAAAAAGTCATAATTTGAAGCTCATGTTTAATAAAGCTTCTGTAATTAGAAAATGCAGATGTTTCCTCTGTAATGTTAGAAATTAGATGCAGTAACACTGAAGCTAAAGTTTCCAGCACATAATTTTTGTGTTGGAGTTTTAAGTATCTGGATAACATTTTGAACACATAACTATTGTTTTCAAAAGTCATCCATGACAATTGCTTTTAGTAAAGCATCTAAAGGTAAAGTTGTTTCTCTACAGTGCAGTGTATTTCATCCTTTTCATGCTGAAAGATAAAAACTTCATCACCTCCGTAGGATAGCTAGTAAAAGCAATGTATAGATGCTAAAGAGAAGATCACAGTTTTCTTCCATAACTCAAGATGTTGACAGAAAATTCTTGATCTCAAAGGATACAGTTAATTACGAGTTGGGAGAAAGTTTCCTTGGTTTTATCAGTCCTGCAGAACATACTAGTGCGGATTTGGGCTCATAATAACCACAAATACATTGACTTCTTGATCAGAGGTGGCTTATCTCCAAATGTTCGAGCTGGATGTGTCCACACAGATGTGCTGAAAGGACTCAGCCATAGCACCAGAGGGGTTAGCTGTAGAACAAGGAACTGAATCTAATGCACTTGCATTTGAATGTGGTGAAATAAACATCTGCAGTATTCCTGCCCTGATATGAACTACCCTCATGAAAGAAGGACCACTGCTACGTATAGCCACTGAAGTGTAGCACAGAGATCTCCAAATTAGCTTTAAACATAGGACCTCAGGCATTGTTTTGTCTCAATTACAACACAGGTTTTTGTTTCTCAGCACAGTGATTTAATCACTAAGGGCTCTATGCTGTTCTGTTGTCTGTGTCATGTAGACACGCTTTAACTATTTCTCTTGAACTTAACCCCTATAATATTAATGGATTTCACTGCTTGAGGTATTTTAATTATATTCTATTGCCAAAGGCTTTCTAATACCTTGATGACGTTTTACTTAGAAACAGAAGTTGCTGGTTGCTGGAAGACTGAGATGACAATCTGAATAATTGCATAGCTTAGGAAGATGATATCCAAGCATATGCCTGAAAATTTCACATTCACAGTTGATAACCTCATAATTTCTATGAATAATCTAAAAACATAACAGAAATATCCCTGTGGCTCTGATACATCTATTTTTAAAGTAAGGTGATTAGCATACAGGCTTCCCAACACTATCAGCTATCTAGCGGCTAATGTGAATGAATTAGAAGTTGACCAAGAATAAAAGGGATGAGGTGGTTGGACTCACCTGAAGTGTCCTTGTAGAACTATTTTGATAAAAGAGATTCCCATACCTGCCAAGCTCTGTTCAGTCTGTTACACTGATAGTATTTCATGAAGTGATGATTTCAGATTATAATTTTTCCAGTTATTTAAGGTAAATAGTCCCCTGAGCTCATTAATAAGATTGACCCATGAACAGATGTGCTAGCATAGCTTGGAAAACAGGGACAAGCTCTGCACCATGGAATTAGAAATGAGCTGGGAAAATCAGTTGCTTAACATTGCCTACTACTACCTAATATTTCATACAGGAAAATGATAGCCACATAATTACTCTATTCCCTGAGAAGGAACACATTCAAAAGAAAGATTTGGAGGGCAATATCTTTTGCTGCTATTTTTTTTTTTTTTTCAGTTTGGGGAGGAAAATTCAGGTCTACAAGATTGCCATCTTAAATCAAAGTCATAAACAGAAGATAAAGCATGAACAAGCTATGTAGAAAATATTGCTTATTGATGAATGAAGTAAGGGATCCTTTAATTTTCCCTTCCAGACTTACTTGCACTATTGAAAAATGCACTTTCCCCTCAAATGTGAAGTGGTCACATCTATGGAGCTGAGTAGTGCTCCTATTTAGATCAAGACCTCCTAAATCCCTGATATAACTACTGTTAATTCATGCAATACAGATTTTGTTCTCATTGAAGGCTCGTTATACTTATATTAAATGTAGAAATTTAACCACAAAAGACAATGGAATGCTGTACGTCAGGCTTGAAATTTCAGTATTTAGTATTTACAGTTTTCACCTCTCATGAAAATGTTTTCAGTATCAATCAAGAGAACATGGGCAGATAATTCATCAAGTAGTGGAAAAACAGAAGTCTTGCTCAAGTCAGTCACTTAAGATTTGCTTCAGGTTGCGTGTTGCTAAAAAGCTTTCTTATTTCCTGTTCATCAGTATTCACTGTTTGCAACATTACCATGTGTCTCTAAAGACAATCTGGTCACTAGAAACAATGAATTATGTCTGCATGTAAGAAACAAGCAACAGGAACAGAACAATCCTTAGACAACAAAAGATCGCATTTTTCATGGAAACATTTAAAATAAATGGGCATACATGATGAAAACAATGTTTTAATTAGATAACTGGCTCTTCATAAATAAAATGTTTTCCTCTATCAGCAATTTTAAACCAAAATGACTGGATTTTAAGATTATTTGGATGATAGTGTGAATAAATGCACAATAAAACAGGTAACATGGCTGAAATTTTAAAAAGCATGATTTGCGTACTGAGAACAACAGTGTCAAGAGAGTGGAACAAGCCACAGTATTAAACTCGATGGGACAATGTCAACTCATGTATGTGGAGTCTATTATTCCATATTCAGCTAAATAATGCTTACATTTTCTATTTCTTCCAACATTCACGCACTACTTTATATAACTGCATATTTTTCTATTTTGGCTAAACATATATGTGCATACATACATGCATATATATATCTTCAATAATATAAATTATTTTAAAAATATTTTAATGGATATTCTTCAGTCTTGCATTTTAAATAAATTTACTGTTTTGCTCTGCTTATAAATAAAGATTATTTTTCACACTACAAAATTTCTTATGCTTATTTGACCTGTTCCAGCAGTATTCCTCTCTCTGTTATTAAAATTTTTCAACATCTCATTATCAGATTCAAAATTCTAATGATGTTTAAGCAGCTCTAACAACAACAGCATACATTTCCCTTCATCTTTTCTAATTTGATATTTGAGTTTATCTTTTGAAACAAACGAACAAACAAAAACCACTGAAACCAATAAATTATCCTATACTCAGTCACACAGTTATCCTGGTGAAGATGGACTCCTTTAAAAAGCCAAGGCAGTAAAAACCATGATAAATATTTTTCATATTATTTCAGTCTACCAAATGATATTTACAATTACATTTGTAAATGGAAGTGGTGACACTTAAAAAAAAATAAATTGAAAAATAGGCTATCTTTTCTGCTGAGCTACAGGAGAAAACTTCACTGAAGTTTCTCTACATGTATCAGTTCGCACAAAAGGCCATTTATTATTGTCAAAGTCTGTCAGTCGTTAATCATCTGGTGGATTACATTCTGTTTAATATCAAGAGTGCAACCAGGTGCAAAGTAGCAGAGGACTTTCCTGCTTTTTCTTCTATTAAGTGGCTGTCAAATAGCTAGCTGGTAACAGAAACCTCATTGTTTTTAGAAGTCGTGTGAGAAGGTGGGCCAACATTCTCCCAACTTTTTAAAAAAACAAATTCAACTTCTAAACAGTTTTTCTCATAGTGTAATTGATGGATTTATTTTTTAAAACCAAAGCAATAGAATACAAAGTAATTAGTAAATAAAAATGTATTTTCCTTGTGTTTCAAAGAATTGCTAGCTCAGCTGAACCATGAATAAAAGCAACTATACTAACTGAAAAGTATTTAATCATTAAGGTCTGTTTATAGCAAGGTGGTTGATTATATTATAAAAGGCATATGCACGAGACATATATCCTTATACAAAATGTATCACTGTGTTACAGAACTGGAGTAGAAGGAAAAAAAAAGCTTTACAGAAAGAAAGAGTTAATGCTGTGTATAAGCAACAGATTGTATACAGTACTAGCTACTCACCGTAACAAGCTATAATTAAGAAAAACTTCATAATACAGTGAAACGTAAATTTACAGAATTTTCCTAATAAATAATTTTTCCTGTATGTGACCATACATGAGGCCTTTTAATTCTGGTACTCTACATATAATTCCTTGCAAAGTTATCAAAAAGGGTAGGATATACATATCGTACCTCCTGTTCTAATTTACTTCAATCTATATATTTCTTCTTGAAGCAAATGGACTCCAGCAATGGGCATAACAGTTAAAGATATGCCAACTAAGACTAAACAGTTTTGTCATAGTTCCTTAGCTTCAAACTTTGTCCTTGATTGAAGATGCAGAGCTGCACGCTTTAAACCAGGGGTGTTCCCAGACCTCTCCAATTTAGAGCCTGTATTGGTGACATTTCCATGCAACAAACAACTCTAAAAATAAATACAGCTACACAGTGATGCACTTATTTCATGCTCCCTCCCTGGCTTACCAGGTCTGCTCCCTTCTCCAGTGTAGCCTGGTTACCACAGCAATGAAACAACCCCCATCAGCTGTTTTTGCATACCCCCTCTGCACCATCCCCTCTCTGTCATGCCCCAAACACACTGAACATGGAAATTCTGTCTAGTTTACTCATATTGTTAAAATTAACAATCTGGGGGCTAGAAGAATGTCAATTCAAGCCTCCTCTCTAGGATATGTATCACTGATCAGACTCCTAGAGCCTGAACAAACAAACAAACGCAATAAATGTCAACCATGTGTCATCAAGTTACTTCACGTAACCATGGCGAAGTGTAGGCAGCTAAATGAAATTGGCATCATTTTGGATGGCTTAAAATAATCTTACTGACATTGGAGAGGCCAACCAGTTATCAAACAGGGTTTAGATCACAAGTAGAAAACTCCATACAAGTAGAAAACCCTCACAAGAGGACATCCACTTTTTATTTTTCCCTTTACAGTTGCAACCTGGTCAAAGATGTTGGAAAATGCTCTACTCCATCCTACGTTCAATTACACCTGCAAAGCAATAGGTGATAGCTGTGTAACTTTGCAGGCCAGTAGACTTAACTTGAATTGGTGTGCAAAGGGGTTGTTTGGTTTTGACAAGATGAGGACTAGGACAAAGGTACGGGTGCCTGATGCCACTTGAGAAAATGGTGGTCTTTCTCTCACCTTTATTGAGTCTAGCTGAACTGTAGAAGGCAGGGATGTTTGGTTGTGTGGAACCTGTTCAATCATATTCTGAGAAGCAAAAACGGCCACATTGCATTCATATAGTTGACAGTTTGACAATGTACACTTTCTGGCAGCAGCAGAGAGTAAAAAAAAAACCCAAACAAATATATTTTGAGTATATTTCTTTCCACTTATTAATTTAGCAAGAATAGGTAGCTATTAGCATTCTGTCCATTTGTCTCAGACAAGGTAACTGTTAGTACAGTCAATTGTTTTTATTATGTGCAATACTTGAATAGTCCGAGACAGCTATCATCATGCTAAGAACTATGTCTAGAAACTGGAAGCAGTGATGAGACAGCAAAATAATCATTACACTGGATTTATTAATTATACTAGTGGATTGGAGATACTAAGTACAGAGAGAATTATCCTATTTTTCACACTGTTTCTTTGAAGAGATGTTTACCTAATATATACAGGATTCCTTGCAGATGCAGCATGTTCAAATAAACTTATTCCAGTCCTGATGCATCAAATTTATTCATCCATGAAAGATGCTTGAAATGCTAAGCTCACCCCTGCCCTGCTTTCCCACTCATAAACACACACTTCATCTCAATTTTTATCTCCCTTTATCATTCTTTCACTTATTTTCCTCTTAACGATCTCTAGACAAACAGGATGTATACAAAATACTTAAAGGAACTTGAGGTAACATATTACTCCCAAGAGGACATAAAGCATAAGGCAATGAAATACCATACAAAGTTACAGTTTGGAAGTTACATATGTAAAAAAAAAAAAAAAAATAATAATAATAATATTATGAATTTGCACATAAACAATTTGCCAATATCCCAAACCAGTGAAATCGGAACAGGGGGTCCTCATGTACTTTAGACCAGGGATGATTTTGACTGACTATATTCCCTTCTATCTAACATCAAAATAACACAAGTGTAAGCATAAAGACATTTCCAGAAAGTGAATTCTTTATTCCTTTTCAGTTGGAGCACTTACAAACTGCTTATCTTTCTCAATAGATGCAGCAAATTTATTGTCGAGTTCACGTCCCCTCAGTTAACATGACATTCTGGAAAAGGGGCGAATAAGCGTGACAGGGAAATGAACTCTCAGCCAAAAACTGAAGCCAGGATTCTAACACTCTTTGCAAATACCCATAGTTCCTTCTATTGTTTCTAGAACTTGTAAACAGGAAAGTATTTTATAGATGTACTAAATGAATAATGTTTAAGCCANAAAAAAAAAAAAATAATAATAATAATATTATGAATTTGCACATAAACAATTTGCCAATATCCCAAACCAGTGAAATCGGAACAGGGGGTCCTCATGTACTTTAGACCAGGGATGATTTTGACTGACTATATTCCCTTCTATCTAACATCAAAATAACACAAGTGTAAGCATAAAGACATTTCCAGAAAGTGAATTCTTTATTCCTTTTCAGTTGGAGCACTTACAAACTGCTTATCTTTCTCAATAGATGCAGCAAATTTATTGTCGAGTTCACGTCCCCTCAGTTAACATGACATTCTGGAAAAGGGGCGAATAAGCGTGACAGGGAAATGAACTCTCAGCCAAAAACTGAAGCCAGGATTCTAACACTCTTTGCAAATACCCATAGTTCCTTCTATTGTTTCTAGAACTTGTAAACAGGAAAGTATTTTATAGATGTACTAAATGAATAATGTTTAAGCCACTTGTCAATCTCACCTCTCCACTGTCTCTTTTCTTCCTCCCCTCCAAGAATCCTGCATTATAACAACCACTTATGAATAAATAAATAAATAAATAGGGAATTCTCTAGAGGAGCCTCTGATACAAAATAAATAAATAAATAAATAAAAAAGTAATAGTTCCCACGAGAATAGTGTTATCTATTTTTTTATCAACCCTGAGCTAGCGGATGATCAACACTAACAATCAAAAAGGATTATATGAAAATAAAATGAGAAAAAATTATAGAAGAAGTAAAAGTGATACATTTATTCTTGTATCTTACTAGCATCATGGAATATTATCTTTCAATTTATTACTCTCATCCAAAATTACAATAAGATAGGACTCTGCAAATTAGAATATTTGACAGCCTGAGTTATATTTTCTCTTTCCCAAATAACACATTGCACTATGGACTTCTAATTTCTAGTGTAATGATCTTCCAGTTGACAATATTTTTTGTTCTTTGAAACAGGATGCTGAAAGTCAACTTTCTGATACACAGTTTTAAATCCGAAAGTCATTACAAGCATAGCTGTGCCTTACTTACCAACAATTTTGAGGGCCATTTTAGACTCCATAGTTGTTTTATTATTTTTCCAATCAAATGCTTAGATCTAGATGACAAAGCTTAAGAGATCTGCTGCCAATCCTGTTATTATCTAGCTTATTAGCATCTTCAACAATATGTTCAGGAGAGGCCTCAAAGAGGATTAAAAGTTTTTGCAGGATTAGCCTTTAATTCAAAGCAAAAAGAAAACAAAAACACAAGTATGGAAAAAGTATCACAGACTGGATGGGGTCGGAAGAGACTTTTACATGCCATCTGGTCCAACCTCTCATCCAGGGCAGGTGTCCAGCACCCTGTCTGGGCAGTTTTTGAAGAGCTCCAAGGAGGAGATTCCATAAACCCTCCTGTCAGTCTGTACCAGTATTCTGTCTCCAAAACAGTAAAGTGTTTTTTAGTACAGATGGAATCTCCTATACTTCAAGTTGTGCCCATTGCTTCTTGTGCTAGCATTGGATACCACTGAAAAGAGTCTAGATCTGTCCTCCTTGGACTCCCCTTTCAGGTATTTATATACTTCAATGAGAAGCTGAACCTCCTCCATGCTGAAAATTCTCCATTCTCACAGCCTGTGCTCAAAGGAGAGGTGATCCTGTCCCTTTATAATCTCTGCAGTCCTTTGATGAACTCTACAGTAGCTCCATTTCTCTCTCTCTAGTACTGGGAAAAAGTACATGAGTACTAAACATGATGCAAAAAGTAATTCTGCATTCCAGAAATACTTTTAAAAGATATTTCTAATGTTATTTTTCAATGAGTAGCTTAGAGGGAGAAATAGATCTTCAAAGTAATCTCTAAATAAAAAATACTGAAATACAGGGAGTAACACAATTACCTTCACTGCCATATCTGCTTCCATTTTGTTTGATTGAGTTCATATTTCACAGTTTTCAGTGGACAGTAATAATACCAACTTGTCAATCAGAGGTGGCAAATCCTACAGGCATCATAGAATCACCAAGATTAGAAAAGAGCTCCAAAATCATCTAGTCCAACCATCAACCTACTATTTCCCCACTAAACCATGCCCCTTAGCACAATATCTAAACATTGCTTGAACACTTCCAGGCATGGTGACTCAACCACATCTTCGGGAAGCCTGTTCCAGAATCTGACTACTCTTTTGGAGAAGAAATTTTTCTTAATATCCAACCTGAATCTCCACTGTCACAACCCAAGGCCATTCCCTCTAGCACAGTCACCAGTTACACAGGAGAAGAGGCTGACCTCCACCTCACCACAACCTCCTTTCAGATAGCTTTTGAGAGCTATAAGATCTCTCCTAAGCCTCCCAGCTAAATAATCCCAGTTCCCTCAGTTGCTCCTCATTATACTTGTGCTCCAGACCCCTCACGAGCTCCATTGTCCTTCTCTGGATGCACTCCTGAGTCAGGATGTTTTTCCAGCAGTGAGGGGCCCAAAACCAAACACAGCACTTGAGGTGCGTTCTCATGAGAGCTGAGTACATGGGAGGGATCACTTCCCTGCTTCTGTTGTCTACATTATTTCTGATACAAGCCAGGATGCCACTGGCCTTCTTGGCCACCTGATGACTCATGTTCACCTGAGCATGGACCAACACCTCTAGGCCTGTTTCTTCCACACAGTCTTCCAGCCACTTGGCCCCTTGTCTTATTAAAGACAAAAATCACTTACTTGTGAACCTACACAAACCAAAATCCAAATTCAGTGAAGTACATAAGCACATGTCTAAATTACCAAACAAGGTACTTCAACATCACATGTATAAGTCCTTGTTTTACAAGGACACAAACTCAGTCTGTTCTTTTCAAACATTAGGCATGAAAGAGAAGTCTCAAATTACTTAATGCAGCACACTATTGTTATTAAACGTTCAGGTCTTATACAGACATGATATCTCCTCCTTCCCCAAAGTAGGAAAGATGTGGAGCTTTTGTAGCAGGTACAGGAGGGCCACAGAGATGATCAAAGAGCTGGAGTTCCTCTCCTGTGAGGATAGGCAGAAGGAATTGAGCTTGTTCAGCCTGAAAAAGAGAAGGCTGCAGGGAGATTTCAATGTGACCTTCCAGTATTTAGAGGGAGTTTACAAACATGAAGGAAATTAACTTCTTACATAGGAAGATAATGACAGAACAAGGGGGAATGGTTTCAAACCACAAGAGGGGAGATTTAGATTAGATGTCAGGGGACTGAGAGAGTGGAGAGGTGCTGGAACAGGTTGTCCAGAGAGGCTGTTAATGTCCCATCCCTGAAGGTGTTTAAGGACAGGTTGTATGGGGCTCTGGGCAATTCAATCTAGTACTTGACCTAGCAGCTGGCAACCCTGCCTGTGGAGGTTGAAAACTGGTGATCCTTGAGCATCCTTCCAACTCAAGCCATTGTATGATTTCTATGTTTTCTCTGTAGTCAGGTTATGTTCTCTCTGCAATCAGGTTTTCACTGATTTCTGCTATGTATTGCACTTATTCATCAAATCAGAGCACATCTGATTTCATAATGCAAGGATTTCTTAAATTTCTACATTTCTTATATTTCTTAGGTTTGCATCTCAGAAAACACTGAACATGTGTTATTCATCCACAGCAGTAGGAAAGAATTTTTGAAATTCTTTTTTTCTCATTTTTCTCAAATGTAAACTTTGTCTCATTTGCTTTGCTAATCAGACACATACAACACTTAGCTGTGCAACAAAAAATGTTTTCAGACTTGGTCAATATTTAACAAACAGCAGATATTAATGCTTTAAGAACAATGTATAGCCACAAACAGTTTTAAAAGCTATGCACAAACATCCACGAGCACAACCAGTTCCCTAGGAAAGTTCTGAGCAGCCCTAAGAACTGTGAAGAAGAGAGTACAGGTGACTCTGACACAGATTAAAGAATATAGGAGGAACTGTGTATGCACTTGTCCATTCCACAAAGGATACAATTTTATCTTTAATGAAATAGATAAATGAGTATTGTTATCATCATTGCTGATAGTAATTACAGAGTTGACATCTCCTTTCTAATCTGATGTATCTAACAATTTCTACTACAACAAATCAAAAGAATAGGAGTCTTGATCTTTGCAGAAGACACAAAGGCAGCTGCTCTCAGCATCAGAGGTAGTTAAAAACACAGAAGTATTTTGTGCAAAGTTGATAACTATTTCCCTGGAGACCATCAGGAAAATGTAAATTTCCTGGGATAAATACAAATATATCAAATTGAAAAGGCCACAGATATCAGTGGCCCATCAGGATTCTTTTAAGTTTTAATTCTTTAGTCTTACGTGAATGCTAATGTTTCAATTATTTTTGTTAAGTTTTAAATAAACCAAACAGCAGCCTCCTCCTACATCCTTAAATTTAAGGAAACATAAATTATTAAAAAAAAAAAAGAACAAAGGTAAAAAATACAACCTTCCCCAGGAGAAGTATTTTCTATTAGACTTGGATTTTTTGAAGTTGGTTAATTTGAACTTGCTTTTTCCTTGTAAACATCTGGTAATGCCCTGAAATGGATACTAGGTGCCTAAACATAAGGAACAAATGTGTAACAAAGCAATTATTTATTTCTATTAAGAGTCTCTTCATAGAAATACTCACTCTACAGGTACACATTCATTCCTACACAGGCTGCAAATCCAAAATTCTTTACAGGACAATAGAATTTAAATTGTTCATTTTGTTTTTCTTTCTAAACCAGCAAAGGGGATCTTGTAAGGTTATTCTTCTGCTACCCTATGATTGTTTGATGACAAAATAAATAATAAAATCTCAAGCATCTCTAAAACCTGTGAGACTACCCATACTGTCCTGTTTCCAGGAGTTTTTTGTGTGTCTTCCAAAAAAAGTGAGCTAAAAGCTTAAACAACCAAGTGCTACTCCAAATAAATGTGCTGACATGTATAATTAAATTAGACTGCTTTTACTCCCTTGTCTAAATATTGAGTGAAAGGGAAATGTCTTTCTTCCTATTCTCCCCGTGGTAAGGTTAAAGGGAACTTCAGACATGGCAGAGGCATAAGTTTCTTTTTAGTTCCCCCTTTCTCATCCTTCTTGTCTGTCCTTCCTGAAACACCACAGGCCACCAGTTCAGAATGATTTATTCTTTAGTTACAGAAGACTCAGTGAGCTTGTCCCATGAGGGTACGTGAAGATAATGGAAAAAATAATAATAACAATGAATCTATTTGTGATAGTCCGCAAGGGAGAAGCTTGGGCTCGTAGATGCTTCCTCATCTTTCTTGTAGTCTGCGCTCCTACTCCGGGGCTTAAAGGTTTGAAAAAACAACTGAATCTGTGAGTAAATCAGAACCAAAGAGGCAGGAATCTAAAGAATTATGGCTCAATCTAACAGTAGTCTGCTAATGAACTACATAACCTCAAACTCTGTTCTCTTCCCTGCCACTCCCCCACAACCTACTTACCACTTCCTTGCTATCCCTATTTGGTCAATGGTAGGAACCTTGTGTCTGCACATTGAGCTTGTATATGGCTGCAGTCTGCAGTACTGAGCACATGAGAAACCCAAATTTGGAATACTATCAATTGCGTGACGGATAAAGGAAAAAAACATATTAAAACTGAAAGCAAAGGCATGGAAAGGGATGAAAAACAGGAAAGAAATGAATTCTTTGGTTGACAAGAGTTTCTGAACTTGGATCAGCTCTTTCCTTGCTTGGTATAATTGTAACACATTTTTATTTTCAACAGATGTTTTTTCAGTGTTCCAGATCTCAGTATTCTGAAATTCAAGGAAAATCAGCTGTCTGGCTTCCAAAACTCTTGAAACGAGCTTCAGCATCATGAAATCTGTGATTATTTAGCTTTGCATTTTCACTTCTGTATCAACAACTTGCAATCAGCTCAATATTTTAAAGAATTTCTTGGCAGAGGCAGAACACAGACCTTCTTATGGTATTTCACTCTTATGAAATCCCATGTTCTCATTATTGATTCCAGTAGTTAGGCCTTTTCTGAAAACACTCAAATTACGAAACTTATGCAAGCTTTCGTCAGAACTGAAAAGAATATTCATACAGTTGATTTACTTATTTTTCAGTCCTCAGTTTTGTAAATGATACCACAGTGAAAGACTGAGCAAAGAGTAACATTATCAAAGTTTTAACAGCATGGTAATCAAGTCACATGTGGCATAACAAACCAATTCTAAAAGCTGTGCCTAAAGCTGGACAGCATTCATATACTGTGGTTATATCACTTATTAGACAAAACTGATTGTTAAAACTGGTTCAGAAACACTTGAACTTGCATACAAAGTTAAGGTTTCTTTCAAAGTAACTCAAACATCCTTGAAAATGTTCTTGATATTAAATGATTTATCTAAGCTGTCACGCTTTTGTTTTAAGTCACATCACATAAAGAAATGCTGTATGTACCTTGAATCCAAGTGTTTGGAGGAAGGAAAGGAAAATGCTATTGTCATTTTAAAAGATGCCCTGTAAATTCCTAAGTGCCCAGTCACTGTTTTAAGAAGCCACCTAGGGAAAAAAAAAACTAACAAAAAAAAATAAAATAAAATAAAAAGGGACTCCAAGCTCCAAAGCATTCTAGTCCAGAGATAACATTCAGAGTACTTACTGCTGATATCTAGGTGCATTTGCTAAATTATTTGTATAGTTTAACAAAACAATCCCCAACACAAAATGGGATAATAAATGATACCTTAATTAGAAAGTTGTTCAATCTACTGTAATTTTCCTTCTCAACATAGCAAAAAGAAAGCAGAATTTGTTAAGTGACCATTAAATTTACATTACTACACAGCAGCTAGTCTGGGGAAGATAGTCTTCAAATTTAGCAAGTCTTATGGCTTTCCTAAACTTTTGCAATGTTAGCTACGTCTGTCAAGAGAGAGCTGAATTAGTTTTTCAGGAGTTAAAGGTCATGTTTGATACGTGCTTGTAAGCTTGTAATAAAATTTGGGCACTCTGGACATAACAGTCCTATTAGTACACACTAATCTCTCCTTACTGAATGTAAATTGAAAAATGTTGCTATATTTCCAACAGCATTTGAGTCAATGCTTTGTGCTTGCCAGTGTTTCATCCACTACAGAGGTCAGCTTTTTAAATATAAAACGTTACACGACAAACAAGCCACCAGAGGGAGTATCTCCAACTTCAGAAATTTAAACCCAACAATGCCTAGACAAAAACACTTAAGCATTAGCACAGCTCAGTGCAGAGAGCTGAAGGATTCAAAGCGCAACCCAGATTTCACCCTGACCTTGGTATACATAACCTAAAGGGAAGGACATGAAGTCAGATCCAATTATCTTTTTTCTTTCCTACAAAAATCATAAAGATAACAGAGGGCATTCTGTGTTCACCCACTCCTAACATATCTCACAGAATTTTTATAAGTAGAGATACAATGAAAAGCATGTAAGCATCAAAAAGCTACAATTTAAACAGTTGAGTCTGGTTCTCTGATAACACAAATACAGGTATCAACCCCAAAAGCTCCCAAAATAAGAGAAGCAGTCTACAATGAGTATGCCATTTACCAAGAGAGTTTAGGACAGCTGTGCTTAAGAAACATATATAACCATTACATTTATCCATCCTGCTGGGGAAGCAAGGCAGCTTAATCTCCACTGAATACAATACTGGCTAACGTTTATGACATTACAACACAAGTGTTAAATGTTAAGTAGTGTAAAATTGTATTTTCCACTGTTTATTATTCTTGTGAATCAGTTTAGTTTTGTATTCTAGCCCTCATGCCTGGAACTTCATTTTATTTGACAGAAAAGTGCATCAGTTGCATTTCCAGAAGTCTTTCAGTCATTCAAACTCTTATCTAGAAAAGCCCTATACCAAATAGCAATTATGAATTTATTGTCTGTCTTCCAGGAAAACCTCAAATGGAATCAACAACAACTCCACAAGGGTTTTCCTGGTTTTATTGCTCTGAATACAAGCTTGATGCTTTGCTTTCCTGAAATTCTGTTTTATTACTTATGTCACACAAATTTCTTTAATAGTAGTAGAAGTTATGCGTGCTGCCTGAGGACATGATAGATATCCTAAAGAATATAAACCAATGAGGTTAAAAAATTCCATAGGAAATTGAAGTGTGCCTGCATGTGCACTAAGGAGAACGTCAGTATGGGCAATATGTAAAAAGCTCATTAATACAAGGTTTCTCCAGTCAGCAAATAAATTAAAACACTCAGACCTACAGAAGTAAAGTCTCTGACAAGACCCCCAGGATGTTGGAAAAAAAAAATAAATAATAATAATAATCCCTTACCTGTAATAAAAAGGTGGGCACTAGAGATATAGTGCATGAAAACTCTCACATCAAAGATTTATCCCTGGGAATGGCAATAAAACTAGCTAGTGCAATTTAATTATGAAAGGGAAACATCTTGGACAATAAATTTACAGTGAGGTTCCAACACACAAATTAAGACACAGTACTTTGTATCTTATTGAATTACCCTTGCTCACCATAAATCAACAGAACACAAACCTCTTGGAAAGCCTAGCAAAGCTAAACAGAAAGCTACTGCTGACTTCTAAAGGCTACAGACCAAGTTAACAAAGAACTACTCCTTTAAATTTGGATAAAAAAAGGGTAGCTGCATCTTTTTCTCCCAATCTTTCCTTGAATAACAAAATGCATAAGAGAGATCCATTGGGTGCTTCTCTTTTCAGAAGGTCAGGTTGATCAGGTTGAATGGAACAACTATGGCATGAAAAAACACAGATACCTAAAAAACCTGTAAACTAAATTGGGAGCTACATAGGGTTGTTGGTTTTGTTGTTTTTTTTTTGTTGTTGTTGTTGTTTGTTTGTTGTTTTTTTTTTTTATAGATTACAGAAATGTCACTTTCTTTTATGAATCTTTCACTTTAACCCTTAGGGTTTTATTCCATGGACAACGAGTAAGAGGTGATGGATGTTAGAATTCTGCATAAAAATTTGTGTTCATATTCATTCCTTCACTTTGGACTACTCGGATCTGTTCTCAAGGACTGTGAAATAAATACATGTGCTGAGTGAAATGTAAAGCTTTCTGCAAAGCATCTTAAGAATGCAAAGGCCTGATCCTACTCACTCAAAACGTTATGGAAAAAGTCCATTAATTTCCATTGTTCCTTGGAAATTAGATCTAAAACAAAGAATAATTTGCTCACATTACTATTGATTTCCAGTAGTTTAAAGCCAATCAAAAAGGTAAAAAATCTATACCTATAATTTAATTTAATTATATAATAATTTACCTATATATAATAGGTATATTATATATAGCTATATATATATACTCTATACCTATAATAATTTAATTAAAATCTATACCTATAAGGTCTACCTAAGCAAAGCACTAAAGGTTACAAATCCTAGCTCAATATAATAGGTATTTATTAATGCATTTTGATTTAGCAATCTTTTCTTGTACATAACACTATCTAAATAGAGCCTAAATACTTCATGAAATCGAAATTATTTTGAACATGTGCTTAAATAGTGTGTGAACATGGGCCTTGGGGATATCTAAAAGGAATTTATTGTGGGACATACACTTATTTAACATCTGCTGAAAAAGGACCTCCGTCTGTTGTGGAACACAGCGCATTATGATACAGGGGAGGCTCTGTATAGAGTGCTGATTATTCTTTCTCTCCTTCTCCATTTTACTTAGTTTCCACATTATACACTTCCCTAATTCAGTTTAAAGTTACATAGTGTGCACACCCTACAAATTAGTGACTTAGGCACAAAGTCAAGTGAGGGAAATAAAGTAGAGCTACTGTGCAGGATTTAACTGCACTGCAGTTAGTTTTTTAGCTACCTTTATATTTCATAATTATCTCTTATCATTCTAATTATGCAGATAGATGTTCTCTGTGACTCTCTATAATCACACAGTTTAATTAAAACATAATTGAAATACCTGTGGTGATAAAAATACCTCTGGGGAAAAGTAAAAGCCTCAAGTATAAGGGACGATGACTCTAGTAAGCTGTGTCGCTGCCTTCTTCCACCCTCATAGAAGAGCTTATCTTGGTGCTCTGCTGGGTAAGCGTATACTTGTTTTCAGTCACCACAAGGAAATTGGAATAACAGCGCTATTCTCTTACTGAAAAATAAAACTTGGTTCCAAACGTTACTAACTTTTTCTTTAGTCACACACTTGTGCAAAAACACTCAGTGGGTGAAAACAAGTGATACAGAGTATTAGCCTTTTAGATATGATTTGCACAAGATAATTCTGACCATCCAAGGATGTTGAGAAGTTGGCCTAGGGATGTCCGAAGTATTTGGGCTCAAATATTTTTCTGCCAGTACTATAGAATGGCAGAGTAGTAGTATACAGTAGGCTATATATTACAAGCAGCTAACAACTTTAAGGCCAAAATAAAATAAATAACAAAAAACCCTCTAAAATGTTAAAAGCAACCTTTATACCTTGCTAAAGAGGTATACCCTGCAGGTAGGACTACACGTGGTGTGCTACCTGTGAACTCAAGGAGGTGATGCTTCCCCTTAGTTCTAGGGAGACTACATCTGTGCTCCCTGGGACAAGATAGGGACAAAGCAGAGAAAGTCCGGCAAAGGGTCAGTAAGATTATGAGGAGACTGAAGTATTTCTCCTATGAGGAGAGGTTGAGACTGTTGGAACAATTTAGCCTGGAGAAGGCTTAAGGGGGATCATATTAAGTGGGATGTTCAGGGGCATGATGGAACCTAACTCATCTCAGTGGCACCTGCTGAAAGTTCAAAGAACACCAAACCCCTATTAAACTACAGTAGTTTTTTAACTTACTTATGTCACAAAAATTCCTTTAATAGTAGTAGAAGTTATGCATGCTGCATGAAACACCTTTTTATTGATTGCAAGGGTGGAAGCAGGCAGCGTAGCCTCAGCTATCTCTCTCTTCCATGGTAGCCAATCATAGATGTCTATACTGCACTGGATTTATCACTTCAGAACCATTCAACAATTCCATTAAACTCTATACTGCACTCTCTTCTCTTATGACTTTATCTTCACAGGCAAGAGTTATCCCTGAAACTTTCTCACAAATGTCTTACTGCAAAAATCTCACCAACAATTCAGATAAGAGAATGAAACACTATACATCCCAGTTGATGGTGTTTTCTGTGGATCCTGAAAAGGCATCTTAATGTTACAGAATATTGAATCTTAATTTAAGTCTGAGAAAAGAGAAAGGCAGAATTCACAGGCTTCAGTGCAGTATTTTCTTAAATGCAGTTTAGCTTGTTCTATCAATTTTCAAACTGCTCTTCATCTCTCAGCTACTGTTTGCTTTTACTAGGAGGATTACATTTAATGTGTTTTCTACTTAAATTATTCAAATTCAGACTATAGTTATAAACCCCTCAAAATGAGCAATTTAATATACTGGAAGGAACATTATAGGTTAAATTTATGAATATGTATCTGTATAATTTGTTCCACTGCACATGTATGCATGCACAGATTTAAAGTGTTATTATGAGACATTAGGATTTTAAATTAAATATTAATTAGGAATAGATTACTGATTATAGTATAAGAGATTCAAACAACGGTCACTTAAGATTTGTTGCAAAGCCACAGGAGAAAAGGAGACTGATGGTGCCATCTGTTGGTCAATTTAAAATGGATGTTATTCGCTGGGGGCTTGTGATATGAATATCTACCACACTCACTACATTCATCAAGGTATACACTGATTATCTCAACAGTGGTCTTAATTGTGGACCACACTGTCACTGGAACAGTTATACCCAGCAATTCATACAGATGTCATCAAACATGTTGTCTAATAGTCAGGCAAATACTAGCCGATTGCAATTCAGAATGACATAAAAGAAAGCCAGTTTTAATGGTCAGAAGGGGATAAATCACTATGCATAGACCCATAAATTCAGTAGGCCAGCAGGTATGCAGTACCTCTGATGAATATCTAAGTGTCTAAATGGTGCAAGTGACCTTGTCCCTACTTAGAAAGAAGGTGCAAAGACTAAAACACAGCTTTAAGAGTTTTTAGATCTTCCCAAGATATCCATGACCCGACCTTATTGGCATATCATGAGCTGTTGGACAATCTCATATGGTAGCCATACTTATATCATCATTGTCACCCTGGGCTAGCCATTAAACAGAATAGTGGAAAATTTTAGAATGTCCTACACAACTCCATGAATTCCATGGGAATAAAGATCAGGAAAATAATTTCAACTATTCCCTTATACTATCTAAACACAAGAGGACTTGTGGATAACTTTAGAGCCTTTGATCAGGACTCCTGCACAATGCACTTGCCCATCACTAACTAATGTGGCAAGAAACCACAGGCAGGGGTGGCTCACAGTAGTCCATAGGACCAGTCTTCCAAACACAGGAAGAGAGTTCTTACATTGATGATGTTCCTTTCCAGCACTGCTGCCAGTTCACAGGAGCTGGCCTTGACTGTGCTTCTATATCTTTGCCACCATTTTCCCTGCATTCTGAGGATTACGTGGTCCCCCACGACTGAACATATTACCAAGGACCACAGCTTCCTGCCAAATGAGGACATAAAGAAGGCACTTTACAAGGTCTCTCAGACTGTAAATCTTCTACAAGAGCTACCAAAGTCTCAGAATAAAGAATAATTTCACCAAACAACATTTTTTATTTTTTTTTTGTCTAAAGGCAAGACTCAGTATCAGAAGCAGGTTAAGTAGTAGACATCACTATGCCATTCGTAAATATGCAGGGATAGAAGTAAGGAAAGGACACAAGAGAGAATAGAAATTAAACTTGTTTTCTCTATGAATCCTCATACGGGATTTAAAGATCAGTAGCTAATGAATATGCTTGAAGCAAGTAGGAGCAGTAATAAGCTTACACAGGATGCTGGGAAACAGCATGATATGAAAACAGAATGAGGGTCTTTTAAATACTTAACATCAAGGACATCACTTTTGAAATACATTTACAAATATAGATGCGCTCTCTCTTTCCATTCACTGCTTTTATTATTACTATTATTATTAATTTTTTTTATTTTCTTTTCTTTTTTTTTTGCAACTAAGCCACCAACTAAGGAAGATGTGTCAGGAGGGGAATGAGCCAGACATTAGCAGATTACAAATTTCACATTTTCAGGATTTCCTGAAGTGTTTGCAGATATAATTGGTAAATGTATTGAAAATACTGTCAACCACCTTAATAGATGCAAAAAATCTCTGAAAGCGATGTCTCTTACTTATTTCCATGGAAATGACAACAGATACAAAGAACACAATGTCACTATTTGGTAGATCAAATTCTCAGCTATAAGACAGTATTTTTCAGCAGTCACCACCACTAGCTACATATATTGACCAGCCACGAACCTCCATGCCACGCTCATCAAAATCTGCACCAGGGGAGGTGACCCACTACCGCTGCCTCCACTGCTTAAACACTGTGTTTACTTTCACTGTTTGGCCTCCATAAATGTTCAGCAAGCACTGATGAATGTTCAGTGGATGCCATTTTTTCCACATGGAAGAATTCAGTGACACACCTTTGCTTCACATGCACTTCCCATGTCAGACACAGTTTTGTCAGATTCCCCCACTGCTGCTGTCTCCTACATGGCAACAACATATACTGGAATACCGGTGGGAAGGTACAACCTCTTTTGCCATACCACCGACACCTACCTCTGATGTCATGAGCCAACATAATAAAATCAGAGGTGCTACTTTCAGAGCAGCCCTTGTACTTACAGAGTGATAGAAATGCTCCTGAGGGACAGAAAGAGAGAGCTTCATTGTATCTGATAAGAAGTTTTAATTGGAAATAAATTTCAGATTACACCATAATTTCATTAATATCCCATACCTTCTTTCAATTATTCTACTATATCAGCTAATCATTACAGAATGAACAGTTCTGTTACACAAGAAAATACTATACATTAAACACAAAATCCCTCTGAATGAAAGCATTTAGAGTATTTAATAGGGTGAAAATCTTTCTGAGGTGGAGACTAGCATAGCATTAAGAAAAAAAAAAATCAGTAGTAGAAGATACCTCTATTACTTTTTTCTCTGCAAGTTTTATCTCAGATCTGCAACATGAAATCTTCAGCTCTTTGGTATTCAGGTTTCCAACACTCACAAAGTCAAAGTGAGGCTACATCTTGAAGATTAGGTCTTGAGGAGGGCAAAGGGGAACAAGCTCAGATGCTGTTCTAGCAAGTTGTAACCATTTGAGACACAGGAGCTGAAGAAGTTCAAACAAAGTAGTAGAGACTGAAAAAACTTTGCTGCCAACTATAGAAACATGCTATTTCTTCCACACCTCTGCATTTACTGAAATCTGAGATACTGGGTCAAATGATGTTACAGATCTTATTGCAGCATTTTGTCCTGGCTATGAAACCTGAAAGCTTAAGGACTTCTTTTCTTATGCACCTACCAAAAACATTTGAGCAATTAATCTCTTATGGATGTTTTTTTCCCTCCTCAATTTATTTGTAATACTTGGAATTCAACAACTGACACATTTGGATAAGTCTCCCCCTGTTGAGTACCGAAAAGGAGGAACAAGCATCACAAGAACATACCTCCATTCCAGCATTACAGGTATTCTATCCACCACAAGTACTATTGGAAAACAAACAAGCAAACATACACACACACAAAGGAAAATTTCCAATCACAATTAGTTCCAACAGGAGGAGTTGGATCCAGCAATACAGCAGTACAGACCCCTGCTTGAAACAACTTTTTTTCAGGAGAGCAAGCGGTTCACTAAGTATGTGGTACAGTCCTAATGTAAAAGGCAGCTTTCTCCAAGCCCTGCTGACAGCTAGCCTAAGCCACATTCACCAATAAATACAAGACATGATACACTGGATTCTTTATTCAGCTTCTGTAATTCTGTCTCAAGCCTTTGGTACACATCAAGAAAAAAAAAAAACAAAACACACATGTCTGACTAAAACAATCAGTAGTGCTGAACAGTCATTCCTCACATAAAAAAATACAAAAAAAAAAAAAAATAAAACAAGATTTGCTACCATTACCCAAAGTAAAATCATAAAAGTGGGTGGTTAACTATTTTGACTTGTTATTTAATAAACTCACGTAAAACCCAGTTTATTCATCTACATCTTCTTTATAACAGCACTGAGTAAAACTCCATACCAAAACAGCACTCTTGGTAGCTGAAAACATCTGGACAGAGACGATAACAAAGAGCACACAAAACTATAGCAAATATCAGGCTATGAGTTTGCTTTCTGACAGTGACACACAGAACAACAGCAGATTTTAACATATTTTGAGCATAGGAAGGAGATACTTGGCTATGAGGGAGCCAAACAAATGCACATGTATAAGAGGGAAATAAAAATAAAAAAATAAAAAATGAGAGAGACCCATAGGATGTGATCTTCCTTCCTCCATTCCAGTGCCATTAACCTAAAATATAATTAGATTTTACTGTAGCAAATACCATAGGCTGTGCTAGTGTATGCATGTGCGGCTGCCAAAACTGCTAATAAAATATTATGTCTCTTTAAAATTTTGGTAATAACAAGTCTGCTATTTTCTTTCAGCCAAAAACTGCTCTCAAAATTCAGACAGAACTATTTAATCAACCTAAAACAATGATTGCAGAAAAGATGACTGCACAAACAGCTCTTTTCTTTCCCATATCGTAAAATAAAAATATGTCAAGCATTCCACAATCACAAATTCTTATTTCTGATGACATTTGCACAAACTTTGGAATGCAGCTTTACAATCTCTGAATTTTATTTTTTTTTTAATCATTTTATCCTTGTTAACAGTTTCAAAACACATGCACGTGATTTATACAGAATATTTATGGAAGATTTAAACTGCAAGTCATAAATGAGTTAGTTAGTAGTGGTAGTTTGTAACACCAAGAGCCAAAATGAAATCCACAGAAAATACTATATTCTCCCAGAACTGAATGATACCCCTTTACACCAGGAATCAGACTATCATAGGCAACATTTTTATGCCAAAGACGAAATCACTTAGAATATCGATACATGATTTTATACTTCAAGTTTCATCAAGGTGATTATGTTTTATAGAATCACAGAATAGCCTAGATTGGAAGGGGTCTGGAAGAACCACCCAGTCTGAGCTATTTGAATAATAATAATTAAAAAAAACATTAATTTGAAATTTTCACCTAGTCATAAAAATAGATATTACACCTTCATTTTTAGCAAAAATTGTCATTTCAGTTTCACATAGATGTAAGAAAATTGTTTTATTTTGTATAATTTCTGAAGTTCTGATTCAACAAGGCCATACACATCCTTCATATAATGATAATACTTTCTTGACACTACTGACTTGTTATTTATTTATTTAAAACATCTCTGCTTCCAGGTACACGTTGTCATTGCTTATTATTTAATAAGCTAAGTGATATACTTTCTTTTCACATGGCAGTTTAAGAAAGCATACACATTGTCAGCTCTTATATAAAAGATATCAATGTTAATGATATATTTGAATAACTTTCTCATTAGCATAAAAGTTATTGAAGTTTAAAGATGTTTTTACATCATTCTTGACAAAAGACAAATAACTGGGAATCTGAAGGGTAGTAAACATTTTACATGCCCTTGAGCTGCAGCCACCAATAAAACCAAAGACTTTAAGCCAAAGAAATGGCGGCAGTAGTTTTTAAACAGAACCAAGTTTGAAAGAAACAGTCTTCTACCTCCTGCAAAATCTTGGAAACAGAAGAATACACATTCAGTTAACAAGGACATTTCTACCTGATGACATGATTAAGAGACAAGTGTGAGACAAGATTATCATTTCTTGTAAGTTTTGTTAGAACTTAAAACGTTAACATGTTGTCCCAGCAAAGACCAGAGTGCTCAGGCAGTTTTCCTGAGAGGTAGATGTGAAACAACCTTGCTAAAAGGCAAGAAACAGTAGAATTGAATCTGAATGTGAATGTATTAATGCCAGTTGTTTCCTTGTTTCACTACTAGACCCTGTGGAGCTATTTATAAGCAAACAAGTTTAAATACTTTTGCAGGCTTTAATTAAGATCAACACCTTTCCCTCAAATAACTGAGAGAGAGAGAAGGGGATTCACTAATGCTTAAACTGGAAATGTATATATCTAGATGTTTAAAACTTCATGGTTTTGGACATTTTTGTCTTGATAAGGAGAAGGAACATTTTGGCATTCATCTGCTACGTTTCCTGAGATGATGAATAACTTATTTTTTTTTTAATAAGTTGTTCACAGGACAAGCCCTCACCACTTTTTAGATCTACTTATTCATAGAAGATTTGCAAAGTAACCAGACAACAAGACTTCTGTATTCCACTGATCTAAATTAGAACCACTGAACTTAATGACAACATTATAACAATTGCATAAATGGCTAAAGGGTGTCAGTTCTGTTGCCCACAGATTTCAGGAGACTGTAGAGGATATATAAAAAAAAACAAAAAAACAATCTAATTGTTGCATAATCCTTCATTTTCCCCATGAGCCAAGGGCTTAATTTCAGCAATGCCCTGGTGGGTGAAGTGTTCGTTATCCATTACTTTAGCACTTTAGAAAATCCATATCTGACATGTACAATGTCTCAGACAGTAGTTATTAAAATAGCTAACTCTTTTGTCCAGCTGACCATAGGTATTTAAACGGATAACTCTAGGCCAGTAACTTTCAAGCTGAGTTAAGGTAGCACAAGGGTTAAGAAAGTTTAATGGCCATGTTGTATTGGAGCAAACACTGTAATGCCAGTGCTCTGGGCAATGACAATCTGTTAGCTGTTTCCTAAACCCAGTACAGGCAATTGTAATGCAAATGTTAGTGCACTGAATATATGGCACTGTTTCTATACTCATTCATAGGAGAGAGCAAAGAAATCATGTGGCCCCATCTCCCTAGCAGCAGCAGATTGCTCCCTTCAGCTCGTTTACTTTCTAGTCTTCTCTGTAATCTAGCTTTATAGTGTCACTACACAGAGATTTTTGTTCAGGACCAACCACAGTATTTTTCTGCCTTGTCCCTCCTCCCCACCATATAGCAGGTTGATGTACGTAGTGAAGATTTCCAGTGAAGATGGACCATCTTGCAAGAACGTACATCAATTAACATTCAGACCCAAAATATTTATATCTGACTCTTCAGAGGCCTGAAAGATTTCAGAGTATCACCTGCTCATGTAACACATCTTTTCAAAAATACTTCAAGATTTAAGCCTCAATGCCTGTGCAAAACATTCACAGCAGAGAACAGGAAATGTGAAAAAAAGCTAAGGCACAAAGTATTGTACTTCAGGTGGGGCAATCTCAGGTAGATGTACAGAGTAGAAGAACTCCATGAAAACAAACCTGCTGAGAAGGACTTGGAGGTCCTGGTAAACGAAAAGTTGGACGTGAGCTAACAACATGTGCTTGCAGCCTGGAAGGCCAACTGTGCGCTGGGCTGCACCAAAAGAAGAGTGGTCAGCAAGGAGAGGAAATTGTTCCCCTCTGGTCTGCCCCTGTGAGACAGCACAAGAAGAATCTGCAGTTATTGAAGGAGGTCCAGAGGTGCCCACAAAGACAATTAAAGGGCTGGAGCACCTCTCCTATGAATAAAGGCCTTTCATAGCTTATGATTATTTGCAGCGTTATTATTCGTTTATGTTAACTCAATAAAAGCAAAACACCTGAAAGCATGAACAAACTGTTTTGTGAAAGACAAACCAATATAACACAGAAGAGCAACTTCAAGCTGAGAAGATTTCAACATTCTAAGCTATTTGTAATAAGAATTGGCACTAATAGAAATCAATTTTCTTCCACGTGGCAAGAAATGCTCTAACCATTCATTGTTTGGGTTTCTTTTGTGTTGTTTTTCCCTTTTTTTTCTTCCAGAGAAGTAAATCTAGTCAGAGTAACAAGTACACACAAGTAAAGAAAGTAAAAACAAAGACAAGGAAATTACACAAAATAATTGCAAGTGACATCATTGGAGAAATATAAAAAAATCCTTCAAGAATATCAAATCCTTTAAGATAACAATAGTAAAAAAGAGAAAATAAATTACAGTGCATTTCAATAAGGAATGGTAGAAGAAAAACCTAACACCTGAGAAAGTTGACCAAGGATCTGCGGCAATTAGTAACTGATAGTATCTCTTCAGAGAAAAGCAAAATCTCCTGCAGTATCACTGTAAGTGAAAAAAAGTCATATAATGAAAGTAGGAAAAAAAAAGAAATCTAAATCCAGTAATAATCCAGAGATCACATCCAATATTTTTGAATGAGGATCACATCCAATTGAAGATAAAAACCCGTCTATGAATTTCAAGAACTGAGGGAAAGCATCAGATACTAACAATCCCAGAAGACTCCAGGGAACCTTAAAGGGTTACATTTTATTAAAATTTAATTCAGACCTTATACAAATACTTATGAAACATAAGACTTCAAAAGAAGAAAGAAGGTCCAAAAATTAAAGAAAAAACACAGCTTAAACAAAATAGTCAAAAATACAAATGAAAAACTCAAGTTTCATATCATTCTTCCTTCCACTCAAATGCACACATTAATACTAGGAATCCAGTAAACGTTCAGGAATACAGCTAAACTCAACCAAGGCAAACATCTCTTTCAAAGCAATCAGCATGAAATGGAATTCTAGTTTTGCTGGCACAAGTGCTGAGATACAGGAGAGTTCACAACTCCTCACCTCTAGATTTATGGAGAAAAGCAGAAGGTGATTCCTGATTCAAAAACAAAACTGGGTCCCCTGCCACAATGCATGCTAGCTAAGGAACATGGAACAGTGTGCTAAAAGATTCACTGAAAGTACAAGTTTCTGTATTAAAATGCCCTCAAAAGACAGGCAAGGAAGAAGCGGCAATCCAAACATGCAAAAAAAGTGGAGACCTGATCATGTCCAATTGCAGTGTTGAGCAGCAAAAGATATTGCTATTTCAATTTGCATGTTTCTTTCTTTGTAAAGGATTAAGACCTCACAATTCCACTGAATCATCATGAACTCATAGGATTGAGCAGTGAATAAGAAAAAAGCCAGTCATGAAAAAATATAGTGTTTTTAACTGATACTCTAACTCATGCCAGTAACTCCATTTTATTAAGCTTTATTTCTAACCTCTTGTATTTTTTTACACTCAAAGAAATTGCTGGTTCTAAACAAGGAGACAAAATATGAAGGCATATGAATACATTTTCAAGAGCATCTTGCACAAGTGCTATTAACAAAATCTGATGCATTTAACAGTGAGAGCTACAGTTAACTGCAACAATCTTTTAAAATGGACACAAAGCTGCTAAAAGCATCTGATTTCCCTTCAAAACAGAAATAACTATCTGCCATTTCTTCATAGGACTGAACATCTGTGTTGATAAATGAACGACTTGAACACAGACAAGTCTCATATGATGGACCATCACATACTCCAGCAGGTTTATTCCCCTAAAAATAAGATTATTTTGAAAATTCAACACATTGGCTGCAATGCTTAAGTGAAGATTTATTAGTCTCTCTCATTTACAGAACCTTTCTGGTTTTGTTCAAATTGACCTCCACACAAACAAACAATTGAGAATCAACATATTCACTACCTGGCTATGGAAGAGGAAAACAAAATCAAAATACTGAATTGTCATTTTAGGGTGGAGCAGGACAGTTAACTCCATACTTCACAGAGTAAAACTGTTGAACTAGAAAAAAAACTACCTCAGAGAAAGACATTTTAGCATTGGCAGCACATGACAACTATTCTTATTGTGTTCCTAAAAACCTAACATAACTTACATTTAATAGAAACAACTTATTAATATTTACATGCAACAACGTTCATATTTTTTCCTCAAGGAAATTGCTTTAAGACATTTCCATGATTCCTTAGGAGGAAAAAAGATAAGATTCCCTTTAGCATTTCAATTGAATCAGATGGGAAGCCATACCAAAGGACTAACTCTCCTTAATGCCCTTATTCTCCCTTCATTGTGTCATTGATGTCCCATGACAGCAACATTAATTTGACATGGATGAGTTATGATCCACTGTTTCTTGCACAACCCTCAGGAAGCCCAAGGCAGAGTTTTCTACTTTGGGCACTGGGACTGGAACAACATACATTAAACTAACAATTCAGAAGGAGCAATTAAGCTACAGGTTGTTTTGCTGTAAGCAGTTAACCAGCTGTGCCTAATAAATTATTTGATTATACAACATCCTATGGTTTTGACATCGATTGTAACCATGCATAAAACTAACATTCAGAGATTTTGTATATTTGCTTGTGTGCTTATGTTATTAATTCCTCCTTGCAATCATTAGTGGACCCAGGAAATCCAGAACTATTGGGTTTTCCATGCAAATTGTCAGCGTGCTCATGGCACCTCCAAAATCCTGTGTAAAAAAAAATTTCCTGAAAAGAAAGTGGGAAGTGTTTCTTGTTCCTATTTGCAGATGAGATCTGAGCAAAGCCATTTGTGCACACAGCAGAAATGGATGAGGTGTGTATATATCATATGTATATATACAATGCATACCGACATAAAAATGCACACACAAAAATAATTCAGAATAGATATCAAAAATATCCACGAAACTCCTGAACTACAAGCCTAATATATATGTATCTTGATGGATGGAATACCATGGTAAGGTACACACACTCTTTCTTTCATCTGTACTACTTTGCAGTGGATCTCCAACATCTCTACATGCACTGTTTTACGCTTGGAAGCTCTGGGCATCACATTTCCTAGTCCTATACTGATCACACACTACACAGACTTCTTACAAAATAAAGAAGTGCACGCTGACAAGAAAGCCACTTTACGCTGGATTTACAAATACTGAAGTGAACTCACAGTCACTGTAAGTCTGAACAGCTGCCCCTGTTTGACTATGTTCATCTCCTAACAAATGCTGGAATGTCAGCTCTCTATACAGAGAGGGAACCGTATTCTCACATGGCCAGAAAGAACCACAGACAGCAATAAACGACCTCTATTTCAAAGCATCAGTCTTCCACTGAGGACCCAGAAGCTATCAAGATTACTTTGATGATCACCACATGTCACATGTAACAAAACACCAAACTGAGCACTTCACAAAAAATGTGGACAGCAATTCATAAACTATTAAATGAAAGATTATGAATAGCAAATAGATAAATGTAAATTCGTTTACCCATGGATAATACATGTATAAAAATGCAAATTTCTCAGGATAAATTATTCACAATGAATGAGTCAATCAGTCCTATTCCCTCGCAGGACACTATTTCCAGAAGCTATTTATAAGTAAGGCAAAATTGGTATACTTGTATCACCTATTTCTGTAAAACAGGAAAGCACATGATAAACTTTTCTTTTTATTTCCCTTATTAAAACAGTCCTTGAACATGAATTGCAACAATAATGAATACATGAAGCAGCTGTAACTGATATTGCAGTGAAAGCAAAATAACACAATGGTGGATTTGGGTAACATCAGATTTCAGTAGCTCTGATCAGCAGTTAATAACAAAAGATCTCTCATTAAACAATGTAGTTAGCAGATCTTTGAACAAAACAGTTTCAGAATTCCACCAGCAGCACATAAAACACTCAGTTGTTCAAGGATCATTCCCAAAAACCAAGCCTCAGTAATTCCCAGGAACAGTTACAATCAGAAACTGTTACAGGAAACAAAACAAAACAAAAACAAACAAAAACAAAAAAACAAAAACAAAAACAACAACAACAACAAAGTAAAATTATACATGAATCACTGCACAAAGGTTTTTGGCCAACATAACCATATCAGAATCAAGGAGTAAACCTAGTGATGGTGTTTTACAAGCTAGCAGTTGGCGAGCTAGTCCCTTCCTCCAAATAGATAAAAGTTAAGAACACCACATTGTTTCACATGTAGTTTAAAGGTTAAGTCAGATAAGCCCTCTAATTAGATCAAAAGGCTCAGCTCAAGGGTCTTGAAGTTGTACAGGCAGAAAAAGTAAGGACAGGCCACTCAACATACATTGGTCCTGTTAGTAACAGCTGAGTCTCCCACACTGTTAGAGACACTTGCATATTCACCTCATTTACCAATCAAACACCTCAGTTAACATATAAAGGGATTATTCATGTGAATTTGCACTGAAGTTAATATGCCCAAATGCCTTTCCTGGCTTTGCAGAATCAAATCTTCATTTGCATGTGGCTGAGTTTTCTTCCTCCCTTTCTCTAGGAATGGCACATTTTACCCTAACAGCATTAAAGGGTTAAGAAATAAATTGTTTAACTGTATTTTTACATCATGCTTAAAATAATCCAAAGAAAACCCTCTATCTTTTTAAATAGTGAAAAAAAAAATCAGTCTAGATTTATTTTTTTCCAATACTGATTCACAGACTGACAACAAAGAGAACATAGATTCAAATAAAATGAAATGAGATTCAAAATCGCTTCCAGAGTTGGTGCTGAAAACAAAGCACACACATGGGCCCACTAGGCAGCACTCTTGCAAGGCATAAACAGAGCCCGCAATAAACGGCTTAACGCCGTCTCGCTGGTCATAAAGACATGAAAAAAACCCCACGAATATGCCATTTTTTATAACACTTCAGGGTCCAATGCAATAGAAAATATATCTGGCTCTCTCGTAGTATACATTTTGGGAGCAGATTCTAGTGAATTTGAGTTTTATATAGGCTTTTGTCATACAGGACCTGAACATATTTTTTGTTGGATTGGATCGTTAGGTAGCTATAGCTATTCTCAAAGGACAGAGTAAGTAACAACCATTCAGAACCCCAGTGAAAATATAAATCATTAACAAAAAGACAAGGATGAGAAATCCTTTACTTGATATTTCCAGCATTTCTTACATACTTAAAAGAAGCACTAATGTTTCTAAAATATTACTTGGCATTCTTTCATCTATATGAAAACGAACATAACTCTGCTAAGCATATTTGCTTCTTCTCATAGCTATCAAAAGATAGAAGAATAAATATTTTATAGTACAGCAGAATCATCACAAGGAAAAAGAATTACTGCCTTAAGGCATGAAAAATATCATGAACTTAGAATAAAAGTAATATTAAAGTATTTCTGCTTTATCTACTTTTCAAAAAATAATTATAAAAATGTTAAATTAAGTGAACTGCACCTATTAAGGATGCACTCTTTCATCTCCTTAAGGCCTTCATACAAAACCTCTGCTATCACACTTTGGTAACTTATGCATCTGTTTCTCTACTTCATACTTCTTCATTTTCAATGAAACATCAGTGTTTCCAACCTTCTCCTCTTCTAATCAGTATGGCCACTTCCACCTTCACCTCCCTTGTTCCAGGTTGCCAGCTGAGCATCATCTCCAGATTCTCAGTTTCAGCTACATATAGATCTCACCGTTCACTCCTCCAGAACAGCCTTGATAAGCCAACCTTTCCTATCTAGCCACAAACCTGAAGCTTTAGTCCAGATGTTATAGGTGTCTCATAATACTCACTATTATGACGACAGGTGAGTGCAACATCTCCATGTCTCTGATGAATCTAACCTGGCTCCTTTTAAATGCTTTGCAGGAGACAGTGTTCTCAGTTCACTGCACCACAGTCCTCATTACCTCCTTCAGAACAGTTTCTTTGTTTATTCACCACAAATGATGTGTCTAATCAGGGCCTTCACTGGCCTATGCCAATCTCCACACCACCTCATACACAGCCCTCACTGACTGCTTCTTTTAGTTCTCATGAACGCTAGCTTTTTACAACCAGTTCTTTAGTTTGTTTCTGACAAGCATCATTTGTTTTCTTAGCTACTTATCCCTGTTGGTTAAATACACTGCTAAAAAGTCTTTCAAATAACTTCTTATGATTCTTGCCTTGACACCTAAGTACAGACAGTATGTGAGGCTTCTGGTTTCCTCACACAAGTTACACTGCTGATATTCACGCATTATTTCTTATTATAAAGAGAGTGAGTGTTTCTGTTTCATTCCTAAGCCAAAGTAGTTCTGTTCCTAGATAATAATGTAAATAATGCAAATAATGAACAGTAATAACCTCACACTGAATTTCCTAGGTTTGTAATGCATGATTTTAGAACTAGTTGTAGTGTTCTAAACATTATATACTTGAACAGATGAACAAACATCCTCCTATCTGAGTCTAATTAAATAAGCCTTGATGTATTAAATCTTTATCTATGGTTGGTTACAGCTAATTGAAATATAACAACTCCATTGAAATGCAGCACTCTTTCCTGAATGACATACACTAAATCTTATCTAAGATGCACCTACAAATAAGAAGAGCTCTATCAAAAAGGGTTTTGATTAGGACCAACATATCTGTGTTAAAGGCAGATTATTTGGAAACAAGTTACTGAGGCAATATTCAATCAAAATGACTACACTCAGCCATAAACTTACGGGACCCTCTAACTACCCAGGGTAATAAGTCTTGTATATTATTCCTGGGAATTCCTTCAAAGCCCAAATCACTTCTAGTTTGCAAACTTCTCTAATTTATTTTCCATGGTTGGGAGGAATTTGCTGCTAAACTAAAAATACAGTTTTACCTCCCCCACCCCAGCCCCATTATCTCCATACATAAAGAGCCACAGAGCTTCAGGCTAGAATTAACATGAGATAGGCTATTCTGACTGTAAGAACACTTAGCAGTCCCTGTTGACTTCACACTTTGCAATAATAAATATCCTCTCTGTAATCTCGCACTTTCTCCCCCCCCCTTCCTAAACTTGATGCCTTGAGGACTTTTTGAAGCTTATGATAAAATACTAACAGTATTTACCTATTTTGTTGGTAGCTTGGGTTTCCATTTCTCCTTGGGCAATGTCATTTAAAGATATAGTATTTGCAAGTAAATGTTTTTAAAAGTATAACCCTTCATTTCAAGAATACCCTAAAGAAAAAGGATGTCCTACTGTACTTGATTATTGAAGCAAAACTAAATCTGCTTGCACAAAGTAATGTCACGATTTTATAACACAGTTTCTTCTTTCACCAAGGAAGAACCTTGCTATCAGGTGTGAAGGTTAAAAAGGATGCACTCTGCAACTCAGAAGTATCTTATTATCGCTAATCAAGGTAATAATTAAAACCAGATTTCTCTAAGGAGGGGCTAAACATTTAATGGGCTTTAAAAAGTACTGAATGTTATGCACATGCTAAATGGTATAAAGTGCTTACACTGTATTAAGATGATGCTGAAATTCAGTAAAACTAAGGTATAGTCTTGCATTCGTAAATACCTCTATATACTTTGATACACCAAGTTCCCATACAACACAACACTTGCTTGCCTGGTTCCTGTGTTAAGAACTCATTTTCTCACCTCCTTGTTCTCTCCCTA
>VXAB01006374.1:280987-388303 GCA_013399175.1 Odontophorus gujanensis
ATTTGCAAATATATCCAGGAGTAAGAAGTTAAGATGAAGACAACATCTTTTAAATGCTCAGAGTTCCAGCTGACCAAAAAACTGACAAATTCAGGCTCCATAGATGTCACACAGCCTTCACAAGAAGGAAATAAATCAAAACACACTTCCATACCTAAAAGCGCATATCTCCTCTATCCTGCACATCTTGTAAGGCACGGATGAGTAGCAGTTCTTTGGAAAGATAACTATTTCAGACATACAAAACAAGAACCAATTAAGTTACTTGTGTGACTAACAACACACTGTTTCACAT
This sequence comes from Odontophorus gujanensis, assembly GCA_013399175.1. Lineage (NCBI taxonomy): Eukaryota > Metazoa > Chordata > Aves > Galliformes > Odontophoridae > Odontophorus > Odontophorus gujanensis. Next base: position 281,283 of record VXAB01006374.1, read on the forward strand.
ACATGCCCAACTCAACTTTTATTGCAAAAAGATGGGAAACAAGACATTTGGGTCATATTTCAGATTGACTTTGTTGGAATATTCTAAAACTTATGAAAAATATCTTTCTAGGAGGTGAAGTGAAAACATTTGAAAATATAAACAATTTTAAATAGATAATCCACTGATTAACCTTGCAGCTCACTTACTTCATTCTCAGCACAGCCTGGCTTGTTTTAAAATTTTTACCTTAACAAAATCCAGAAGTAATTTGATTTGTAGGCTAATAAATACTTCTTGTTACAAAAGTATCTTTAAACTTAGTTTCAGTGTTTCTAAAACTTTCATACCTGTACAGTTGCTAGATGCAACACCTCCTCTCATCCAGTGAATGAGGTATTTGTCAGTTCTTGTGAGTTTCTCAGAAAAATTACTGAAAAGCTGCATGACCTGTAAAATGGGAGTAAGATGCACCACATAAAACTTCTTTTCTTATCCTTACATACATAAAAGTTTCTTAAATTTGAACAAAGCAGAGGGAAATAATTTCAGAGCAATAGTACCAAAGAGAACATCTCATAGCTGTACCATTTCCACTACTCCTCACCATCCTCTTCATTCTCTTCTCTAGGTCCTTTTATTTTCTCCTACTGTTGCTGCCTTTTTAATTCTTTTCCCAAAACTCCACACAGGCTTTTTGTTCCATGCACACCTTATACAATGGCCTCTCATCCTCTCTTGCACCTTCCCAGATCACCTTCTTCCTAGCAACTCACGGCCTGTTCTCACTGACTGCCTTGACATCACCTCCCTGCTCTGGAGAGGATGCTGTTTTCCATGTGTTACTAATGAGTGAAATTAGAGATAACATGGTAGACACAGACTGCCTTCGAGAGAGTCAGATACATGAATGAAACCATAACTTTCAGCCTACACCATAGTAGATTTATGCTCAGGATAAAAAGTTCAAGTGCTTTGTTGAGGTGCTGCTTAAATTCCTACAGGTTCTGCAGTTCTCTTCCTGACCTTTGCTTTTAGTCCTTTTCCCAACTCAAACTACTTTTGTATTTCAAGGCATGAGGTGCATTAGCCTTTACAGCATGATCTCACAGACTTTTAGATGTGTAGCTGATGTGCCTGTTTTCATTGGAGCTTCTCCATGATAAAGCGCGTGCAAGTCTCTGTGGGACTTGGCACATACTCGGCTAGAGAGGCCCCAAAGACACTTCTTTTTACAACCTTATTTTATGCTTTAAGTTTTTCATATAACAATACATTCATACAGTTCTTTGATCGCTTATCTGTCAGGCTCCTCTAATTTTCAGCTTACTCACTTCATTCTTTACTACACATGGCCTCATTTAATTTTTTTATTTTTTTTTTTGTACCTGCAGATGAGGAACGAGACAGGCCCAGAATAGATCAAAAAGAGTGCTGAATTTGGGTCATTATTCACAAAACATCCCAAGACAGCCTGCCTCAGCTCGTCAGCCAAAGTTCACTTGTAAATTTCCCTCACACTAGAAATGGAGATAAGGAGGTCTAACAGTTTTCATTAGACCGATACAGTCAGAAAGCTTCAGAAGTTTGAAGCATAACCGTGAGAGTCGCCTCAAGACTCATATTCACCTATTTTTTTTTTCCTTCCAGATGTGTCAGAGAAGTCTTTTTCTGGATCAGCCTTTATATCAAAATTGTAAAAAAGGGATGACTTGCAAGGCTACCTCCAAATCAGTCATTTTGTCTGAGCACCTAAACATAGTCAGCTCCAAGTGAACTGAATGTAGTGACATAGTTTAAATTAAAAATATGCTTACATATTTAAATGGGTGGCAGAGTAGCTAAAACATGGAGTTATGATTTTTACTACTTTCATTCCTTCAAGAGCAGAAAGGCCTTGCAGAGTGATGGTGACAATTCAGTGGGCTGGGCAGTCGCTACCCACATGAAGTTCAGCAAAAGCAAGCACATGGTCTGGAGGGCAAGGTGTATGAGGAGCAGCTGAGGTCTCCTGGTTGGTTCAGCGCAGAGCAGAGGAGCTGAGGGGAGGACTGATGGCGGCTGCAGCTCTCACAGGGAGCGCAGGGGCAGCGCTGCGCTCTGCTCTGTGTGACAGCGACAGGGCCCGAGGGAACGGCATGGAGCTGTGGCAGGGGAGGGGCAGCTAGGGGTTAGGGTCTGCAGCACAGGGCGGTGGGCACGGAGCAGGATGCCCAGGGCAGAGGGCACGGCCACACGTGCCGGATTTCAGGGAGCGCTTGGACACCGCTCTCAGACATAGGGTTTGGATTTGGGGTGGGCACGGGCAGTGCTGGAAGTTGGACTCTGATCCCTGTGGATCCCTTCCAGCTTGGGATATTATACGAGTCTATTATCTTTGTTTCTCTCGTCACAAGAAAACATTCAAGAAGAAATACTGTGGAAAAAAAGGTTTTCTGGTCTCACAGCTAACTGGCTCATTTGCAGAACAGCGTACAGTTAAACTGCTCATCCTTTCTCTCAGAAAAGTGGGGAACTGAATCCCCATCACAAGCTCTCTCCTCCCCTTCATCTGTGCATTTTTAAAGCCAGACAGCTTTTCTGCGTGAGGTTATAAAAGCAAGGCTGATCGGGGAAGCAGCCACCGTCAACACAAAGACAACTTGGGAAGGCACTCTGCGTTGATGACAAAATAGATGTCTATGCTGCAACTGTTTGCTTTTCCTTACTGAATACATTAAACAATAATAATAGTAATTAAAAAAAAAAAATGTGAGACTTAAAGCCAGTATGTATTAATGTATGTTCTTCAACTATTTTGTTTTTCATCAGTCGGTGCAGACACCGGTTAACAACAGCCGCGCTGTGACTACCTTATTAAAAACCGAGGACTGTAATTAGACGCTGGAAACCAAAAGCATTATTACTTTTTATAACTCTTCTCTCTCGTGCCCCACGGCAGCTACGAAGGGGCAGCGGCCGCCCCGAGCTGCTGCTCCCCGCAGCATCAGTAGGGGAAGGAGGCGGAGAAGTGCCCCGGCCCGCCCCTTGCCTTGGGGAGGAGGAGCCGGGCGCTGCGCGCGGCCCGGGCGCTTCCTGGTCACCCGAGGAGGAGGAAGGAGCCCTCTGAGGCTTTAGGAGGCTCCGACGGGCTCGGGAGCGGCAGCCAGAATGGCTTCGCTTTTTAAGAAGAAGACTGTGGACGGTGAGCGCGGCCAACGGCTCCTTGGGGGAGGGCGGTGGTGGCGGCGGTGTCCGCGGGGCGGCCTGGGCCCGGCGTCCCGGGAAGTCGGGGGGACTGACCGAGCGGCAGCCGGGTGGGAGATCCCCTACTGCGGGTGCCAGGGTAAAGAGAACAAGCGCCCTTCGTTGTCAGCGAGGGAACAAAACGAGCTGTGGGGGAGTTGTTGGTGCAGCCGGAGTGAACGGAGGGCTGGCCGTGGTGACAGGCGGCTGAGCATCGCTGTGCTTCGGAGCTGCGGTCGCTGAGCTCCATGTGCCCTGTGCTTAGCTCACAAGGAAGTCCGGTGCGCAGCTGTCAACCCTCGCAGAAGGTGTTGCCCAGCATGATCCCCCCAGGCTGTCTGCGTGGCCTGGAGGATGCATTAGCGAGGAGCTGGACTTGGCCGTCCTCACAGGTCCCTCTTCAACCCCTACGGTTCTGTGATGTTCCTTGTCGGATCATGCGGGTCTCCTTTTGAAAGCTGCGTGCCAAAAGTGACGCAGTGTGCCAGCCAATTGTACTTCACCCAGGAAGAATACGTATCTACCACTTGTTCCTTCCCATTTCTGGTGCACAGGCTGTGGGGAGGAAGGAGGAGATGACGCTACACTCCCATGACAGCACCAGGTCAGGCCCTGCCAGGCATCTCTCGTCCAGCCGGTTTGCAGGAACAGAGGTGTGCCTTCCTTACCCACAGAGATTTGCGAGGGCAGGTGCCTCCTAGCATGGCCATCAGCAAAAGGAACAAAGCTAGGAACTTGCTCATCACTCTGCCGTGGTATGAGTGCTCCTCTCGTCCCTCATTTGCAAAAACTAATGGAAGAGCTTCTAGTTGCAGGCAACCATTGTTTTTAGTGTGTTGCTATCTTTAGTTTAAGCCATGCTGTGAGATCAGAGAGAGGAAGAAAACAAGTATTGTGTTAGCCTGTGTTGTCTTGTGATGATTTTATTTCTCATTGTCCTGAAGTTCCCACGTCTCAAGTTCTATGTTTCAAAGGAATTTAAGTTACTGTAGTTAGAGAAGATAGTCTTGTATGTAGCTATTAAACCTTTTCTTTCATTTTCATGCACGCAGCTGTCCAAGTAGCATACATTCACCTGCCTTCAAAATTACTTGCCTGTAGCATTGTATTCATAATAATTCTCACTGCTGCCTTGCTCATGTGTAGAACATAGAGAACATAACACTATCATCTTTCAGTTCTTCATTGATGTCCACTAAAAACTCAGTTTCCTGAAAATGATCTATATGATAGTTCTGGGAGTAGTGGTAGCACTGTAAAAGGAAGTCTCTTTTCACAGAGTTCATTTGCAATATATGTTTATATGGTCAAACACATTTGGTGGGAGTGGGTAATGTGTATGTACATGTTGCTGAAGATTTATCTCTGTTTTTAATTAGAGCCTATCAAGGCTGAAGTTATTTCAGTCGTGGATATTTCTTAATGTGAGAAAACAGAATCTGAATGCTTCTTTGTTTCTAGAAAAACTGATGTAAGCCTTAAAAAGAAATTAAAAGTGGCCCTGTATCAGCAATTGATCCTTTATACCTTTATTTCTGCTTGTAACTATCCACTTGTACTGATTTTTCGCATGTCTAAACATTTTTAAGTATGATAGCAGAACCCCATTGTGGCATTCCTTCTGCAGATTAGGTACAAAATTTACATGACAGCATGCTCCCGTCAAACTTCCTTGCAAAGTTTATGTAATAGTAGATATATGTATTAGAAGTAGATGAATCTCTTTGTAAAAGCACTGGTTTGTTTCCTTTATAAAGGTGAGAGGATGCTGAGTCAGATACAGGTCTCTTACCTTCGCCCAGGTGAATCATACCTGTGCACCTGCTTTAAAGTCTAACAAAAGTTAACTGCAACTGGCATGACTGATGCCCATGTTGTAAGAAAATCTTGTTTTTAGTAAGTAGATATTACCTATAAGTAAACAAAATGGGCAGAACATCTGTGGAGAATGTTACATTTCAAGTGATAGTGTTCAAGCATCTGCTTACAACATCAGTTGTCAGAAAACTTCATGCTATGAAGTCCTCCACTTTTGTACTGAAATACTCTTAGACACCTGCTAACTGGAAAAGTGTGGGAATTTTTGCTTCTTGGTCTGACTTGAAGTTCAGGTGTAGAGATGCTATGTATTTATGGAGAAAAGTAATCATCTCTGTTAAACCAGAATAGGAACAGATGAAAAAGCAGGATCCCAGACTTGCATCTAGAAGCATCTGCACTGCTTTCATGGACCTGAGAACCCCTTAGCTTCTCTGGTACCTTCCATATGAGGTTCTTCATTTGGCCTCCCTGTTGCAGATAGGTCTGACATGTTGACAGTCTGGACTCACAGTAAACACGTTAATCCTGAGTTACCACTGAAACTTACAAAGAAGTGCTGTACCTAATCCATATTGGGTGGTTAAGGATCTTGCTGTGGTGCAAAGGTTATGCCAAGTTATATGGCCTATATTATTGAAGCATAGCCATGCTGTGTGCATAAAGTGATATTTTGCCTGTATTTCATGTGTTTGGGATGCCAACAGTTGTTCTGATAGCTCACTGTCTGCAGAGGTCTTGGCAGAAAAGATGTTGTATACTACTGAAAAGTTTTCTTAGCTGCAAATATTTTCTTTCCAGATATAATAAAGGAGCAAAACCGAGAGTTAAGAGGTACGCAGAGGACGATAACAAGAGATAGAGCAGCACTTGAAAAACAGGAAAAACAGCTGGTAAGTAGAGCAGAGAATTTCATCTTCAAAACAAACAGCTGCCTAACGTAGCAACTTGCAAAGTGCTAAAGGTAGTACTTGATGAACAGTTGAACACTGAAAAAAATTGGTTTTCCATTTTGACCTTTCAATTACTAAAATTTGGTTGGAAAACAATTCATTATTTAGAAATGATTTTGATGCTCAGTCTTTAACGTATGTAAAGAAAAAAACAATATATTTGGATTTAATTACTACATTCTCGTTTTTTCCCTCCATTCTTAGCATTCTTGGTCCTTTAGAACGTGATTTTTTTCTTCTAGGCTTTCAAATCAGTGGCCTAGCAATGGAAGGACTAAAAGATGTTTGTGCTGACATTTTTTTATGACTTTCCAGTGGGAAAAATCTGTAGATGTTATGAATACCCCTGTAGCATTATTCTTTTCATTCAGCTAGAAATTTCATGAAAATAGCTAATGGTAATGAAAATATTTGCCTAAATCAAAATTTCTCTAAAACTTCATGTATGGGAGCCATCAAGTATTCAATGAATGGAAGCAGCAGCTGTGTGACAGCATAATTGGATAAATGGACGTGACAGATGGTGTAGTTTGATGCATGAAGACATGCTCCAACTGTGGGAAAAGCTATGTAAATCCAGTCACTATTTCAGTAGCTACCAAGGTGGTGTTTCATGGCAGCAGGTCATGAGAGCTAAAATTAGGTCATAGATTATTTCTTGAAGCTTTACAACAGGTAGGTTGTAATAGTTTACTCATAGATAAAAAAGGCTTTTTTTTTTTAGTAGGAAATATTCTGACTCTGGAAACTCCTTAACTTCCATGAATATTTGTGACATTAAATTCTATCAGAAATTTTTGGATATCTGAGGGGGAAAAAAAAAGTGAATTAGGTCTGCAAAAAAAGTTAAAGTGCACTGTTGTTGAGACAATTAATGGAGCTCAAACACTGCTTTTTAAGAGTTAGATCCATTGAGAAAGGACCAAGGATTTGTCAGTCAACCTCAGAACATTTTATTACATTGTTTCCACTGAAAGAATATTTCTCCTTTATTATGAGATACTGCTCTGAATACTTGATGCTATGCGGACAGTTCTATTTCAGTTCAGGAATCCATTATGTCTATGTTAATTGAACTGAGTTGGATAAGCTAGCCTTAAACCACTGAAAATAGCCAATATTGTATTGCAGCTTGCTACCCAAATTCTGCTTAGTTAAGAATAAAATTATATATATATATATAATTTGATTTTACATCTGGATTATTTGTAGTGATATAACAGTGGTTGATTTTGGTTTATCTTTAAAAGATCAAGTTAGAAATGCTATTTAGTAATCTCAGTGAGAGAGTTTTTATTTGCAACTGTTTGCTACTAAAGAAATCAGTCTAAACAAATCTCTTCAATCATTTGCAATATTTGAGGTATAAAAAAATGAAATCGTGGGCCTGCTATGGAATTTTGTTTTTGTGCTATCGGTGAACTACTTTGGAAGATACAGTCTTTGCATCTTTTTCTGGCCTCTAATACTGGACAGTCTTAAGTTCCTTACTTGCTGACCTGTATTTTGAATTGAAAACAATATTAAAAATGATTGGAGTCATGGCACTTGTTAATTGGCTGGCCATAATTATTTCTTCACTTCAAAAAAATAAAAAGTCTTACTCCATACGCAGATATTGAGTTGAATGTTCACAGAGAAGTTATTGTGACATTATGCAAGAATAGAAGTGAAGCCTTTTGGGGACTTGTGCTAACATACTACAAAATTCAGTTTGGGTTTTATATACAAAGCAGGAGAGCTTTGTATTTTATTCTCCAAAATAACCTTGAATAACCTCAGTGTAAAATCAGTTAGCTGTTGGTATAACTTAAAATATCCTGAGGAAAAAAGAAAAGAAAAAACAAAAACCAGTAAGAATAGTTGACACTAGTAAAATTCCTGAAGTTAGGACTTGATGATGTTATTTGAATGATTTTTATTTTTTTGTTTATTTTTTGAATAGGAATTGGAGATAAAGAAAATGGCTAAGACAGGTAATAAGGAAGCCTGCAAGGTGCTAGCAAAACAGCTTGTACAACTGCGGAAACAGAAAAATCGAACGTACGCTGTTAGCTCTAAAGTCACTTCTATGTCAACTCAAACAAAGGTCATGAACTCCCAGATGAAGATGGCTGGAGCTATGTCAACTACTGCAAAAGTAAGGTGCTACAGGCATATACTGCATTTTAATGTAAATGTGGTGTTATTTTGCATACAGTAATTAAAGGAATCAAGTGTATTGCTTACTACAATAAACAGTGCTGAGGATACAGTAGGGAAACGTAAGTTGATTTGTATTATGAATTTTTTGTCCAATTAGTCCTGTCAGTTAGAGCCCAACTAGGAGCATCTTCTTGGTCTAGACATCTGTCAAATGTTTGCATGATAAAATTCAGCTTTGAGACCAGTGGAATAGCTCTTCCAGTAGATGAAAATAAACCACCACCACCTCCAACAGCGAAAAAACAACAGGCAACCATGCCATTACGGTTTCTTGCTTATATGTCATGTCACAAGCACTTTTTAGTGGGGAAAAAGTGGGGGATATTTCATCTGAAAATCAAGGCAGTGTGTCACAGTAGCTTTAAAGCTTGTGTGAGGTAGGTTATTACTTGAGATGATACATTTCTAAGGAAATTTAATCTGGGATTCCCTGTCATTCTCACTCTCCATGCTCTAAGGAACCAGTATTGCATTAAGTTTTCTCACAAATCTTAGGTCATAAAAGACTCTGAAAAATCTCAGTTATCTTAATTACAAACTTTTTCCCATTTCCTTGAACTGATAAATAAGGAACATAGTTTTGGCAGGCAGCTTGTTCAGCTTCAGCTATAGGAAACAGAAGTTGCACACGTAATTGCAGATAAATAATACTTGTATCACAATCTGAGATAAATCCAGTTACCAGTTAAACGTGTGGTTCAGCTTAGTGCAGAAAGCAAGAATTCCAAAGAACTAACACACTACGAGTCCAGAACTAATTTTTCAATTAAAGTAATAGGAATAGGAACACAACCTTTGAAATAAAGGTGGAGTTTGAAGCATGCTATTTTGTTGTTATTGAGGTGGTGGTCAGGCACTGGAACAGGCATCCTAAGGTAGTGGTCACAGCACCTTCCTTACCAGAGTTTAAGAAGCATCTGGACAACACTGTCAGTCATATGGGCTGATTTTTGAGGGGTCCTGTGTGGAGCCAGAGGTTGGACTTGATGATCTTTATGGATCCCTTCCAGCTCAAGACATTCTGTAATCACTTCAAGCAAAATCAGAAGTGAAGGCAGAAGTGCTTCTGTGAAGTTAGTGGTGGATGTACTGGCTAATTAAAGGGATGCCATCAAGCCAACTCTTACATTCTTGGAGATACTCTTTCATTTATATTGCTCACGTCTATATTTAGGTTTAGACATCCCAGGAGAGATGTAGAAGCATGCTTCTTATAAACAAAGACAGCTGAGTACTTCTGGTAAAACAGTCAATCTGTACTCAATACAAGAGTTCAGTGTAAGCTAATGTGTACTTCCTGAACACTTATGTATTTGCTTTTCAGATAAAAATCATTTTTCCATGAAATTATATCATAAGGAAATGATCACAGTTTAGTGTCTGTCCTCTAGTGGTGGTTGAAATAAATGTTCTACAACCAAATAAAAAACCTACAGCCGTTTATCTCTAAACCGTATAGCCTGCAAGTAAGGAAATGTTTTCCACTTCTTTTCATTCAGATCAAGTAGATTATTCCAAGTATAGAGCCAGCAGAAGAGGTGTGGTGCAAGAAAGACATACACTTTTAAAAGCTTGCATGTTAGGCAAGGAGAGCAGTATTTCTTACTAGATGCAGACTGCAGTATTGATCTGTGTATCTGCAGTTCTCCTGGCATGTAAAAAAGACAAAGAAGCGTGAAATTTTGACTAAGTGGTTTGTTTTGTTTTACTAGAGAAGTTTTATTCCTTCTTAATGCATATATTGGCCTTTATTCACTGTATGATAATGGTGACCTTTTTCCCCATATTATTAGACAATGCAAGCAGTTAATAAGAAAATGGATCCACAAAAGACCCTACAAACTATGCAGAATTTCCAGAAGGAAAATATGAAGATGGAAATGACTGAAGAAATGAGTAAGTTCTGCATTTCAGGGAAAATAGCTAACTGTGTCCCATAGTTCCCTTGAAAGGTTAAAATTAGTATAGAAATACAAACACTTGAAGTTTTATTTCTCCAAACAAAGAGATTGATAGCAAGTGAAGAGAAAATGAAATGATGGATGTCTGAGCAGAGAGGCTGCCTAAGGCTTTTCAGTAGCACTAGATACATAAGTCTGTTCCTACCTCTCTTCATACAAAGCACTCATCATACTTCTAGAAAGAATACCCTGAAAGGGGAAAGGGTTTCAGACCACTACAAAGCTTTGTTGGCATAACTAATAAGAGGTCATGGAAAAACTGATTTCTCCATAACTGATCATTCTGTATGTGGTTTGTGTTTTGGACTGTTAACAATTGGAGTTTGAGAAATTATTAATCATCTCAGCTTTATCTACATGCCAATATGGGATATATTTATCTCCTCATTGATTTTAAGCCACAATTCTTTTTTGGAGGGTTCTTGTTTCTAGTTGTTTCTGTCCATTACCAACTAGACTACAGAACTTCCCAGTGTTGCTAGCACACACATCTCCCTTCCCATTCTAATCCTTGTCACTCTATTGGCCCGAGTACTGTAGCATGAACTCAAAACAATATTGTTGAGCAGAATATCAACACCTCGCTTGCCCAGAACTATATCGTTGCAATTCAGAAATTAGGTAACAGTTCTGCAGCTTCTTTGGAAGGGGAAAGGGATTTTTAGGGAACTGCATATGGTGTTTTTGAAGAAAAAAAAAAAAAATGATGTTAAAACTTAATGGAGTGGAAATAGAGCAACTGAGCTATTTTATTTAAACCAAACATTTTTACAAAAGCTGCATTGTGTTGTGCCTCCAGTTGTATTTGCAGGCTTTGAAAGGAAGAAGTAAGAAAACCTCTCTGACACACTTGCTTTTTCTTGGTATCTTATTCATTTGTATTTGGGGAGGGTAGAAAAATGGCCGTAGATTATTTTAGTAGTCTCTTTGCATAATGTGTTTTTTTTCCTTCTTCTAAGTTAATGATACTTTAGATGATATTTTTGATGCTTCTGATGAAGAGGAAGAAAGCCAGGATATTGTTAACCAAGTGCTTGATGAGATAGGAATTGAAATCTCTGGAAAGGTATGGACATTTTGAGTTAGTTCACATATTTCTTTCCTTCTGTTCGCTCCCCTCCCTCAAGTAGTTTTTCCTCACATCCCTTATTTTAAAAGTCCTGCTCTAGTAATCAAGTTCTCATAAAATGTATTCATTTGACTAAAGAAAATTTCTGTCTCTTTCTAGATGGCCAAAGCTCCATCTGCTGCCAGAGGTTTACCATCTGCATCAACATCAAAAGCTGCTACCATATCAGATGAAGAGATTGAACGGCAGCTCAAAGCTTTGGGAGTTGATTAGCTTGATGGTAATAGTCTGCCTTCTAATTATTCAGCTGCAGACAAATGTAAAAAGTGCAAATACTTTTTCAATGCAACTGATGCCTAGGAAAACTCTGAAGCTGCAGAAATGACATCTTCAAGCTGATGCTGTGGAAGGAGAAGAGACCGCTTTGAATCGATTGATAGGGAGAAGTACACTTGTTGTGTCCATTGCATGGCATCATGCTGAGCAGTGCACTGAATAGGGCTGTAGCTCTAATGATTAATTGATACACAATCTGAATACATTCTCTGTCAAATTCAAAGTATTCTTCTCTGTTACTCTGACATTAGAACTGGCAGTTCTGTGGCTGGCAGTGTTATCTCCTAGGATAGCACCTGTATAATATCTATCCTTTTTATAAATCTATTGCTATAGAAGAACTATTAGTCTGTCATTTTGGCAGAGACGAAACTTCACCTTTACTCTTAGCCAAAATTATTTTGTTTTGATGAGAAATAGCCTTGAAAGTGCAGCAAATTTAGGCAGAAAGAAAAAGCAGATTATGTATTTCTTCCAAGTTTCTACAGTAACTTCGAGTTGACTAAATAGCTGATGAAGGATACAGTCATTGCACAGTTGATTCTACTGGAAAGGGATTTAGGTGTTAGTAAAGTTCATTGCATGAAAGGCACTGATTGAACTCAATTGTACTGTAACCCAACAGTATTCTTGTGCCTTTATGTATATAAATCTAGTACTCTTGTGATTTATTTTTTTTCAGAATGAGTCTTTGAAAGGAGAATAAACTGTAAGAAAGGTAGTTCCCTCAAAACACTATGGCAACTCTGCTCTGATGACACTCAGTGACATTTAGAAACGCGCTTGCACAGAGATGCTACTTGTGCATGTGCAAAAAGGACATTTGCCTGAAACATTTGTATATATTTTACCATATTTCTTAATGGGAGATAACCGTGCATACTTGAGTTTACTAAGATGCAATTGAGCACACTGCTAAACTAAATCTAAATCTTAGTTTTGAGAGCAATTTTGGATGATACATGATAATTACTTGTCAAAACACTATAATAAAAGCATTCTGTTTCCATGAAGGTTTTTTCTTTTCTTTCCTATTGCCTCTTAGCTGCATCAGCATGATTCCAGCTTTAGGTGGAATACATTTGACTAATGAAATAAAAACTGTCAATGTTTTTAGCAGATGACTAAGTCTGAGAATGCAGTTCCCAGTTAAGACTTCCCAGATAGGGCTGAGGAACTATGCTTACTCTGCTGTAGTTTGTTTGCCTGATTGTGCAGACACAGTGGGGCTGTTCAGCAAGCAGAAACAACGTGAGCACAGCTGTTACAAAGAATAAAGTAAAATGTCTCTTAAGATGGAAACAGAATAACTTTGCAGTGCAAGTTTCTTAAAAACACTTTGCTGCTAGAGAGAGCACAGGTGGAAACATTAATGTCTGTGAATCTATTGCTGTTACACGGTCTGCTTCAGGGCTCGAGTCAGCAGAGAAAAAAAGCATAGGTGAATCATCATGTGTTTTTTTGACATGGATGCTGACACCAACTGGAGAAAGTAAGTGACATGCTACTAATCTGTGAGGCAGTGAACATAAACACTTAAGTTTATATATTGCATATCTCTCTGATATGAAGTGATTTTTTTTTTTAACAAGTTATTTTGTAAAAATCTAATAAAAGGTTTTTTTATTCCACAGTGGTTCTGTCCTCTAGACGTTAGTCCTAAACATCCTTCTCTTGGTGGGCTTTCTTTGCATTGTTAGCTCCATTGTCTTGCCACTGTCTTTTCAGCTTCTGTAAGATTTCTGATACCATTCCTACTCTTGGTTTTGGGAAGTTCAGGGAGCTCTTTGGGCTCTACAGCTACAAAAGCAAAACCATTGACACAATACTCTGCTCTCTTACTTAGTATTTCTCCTTTTCCTGCCTTTTAAAGTGTTAAAATCCAAGCTTAAAGTCACAAAGACAGCAGGTAAGATCTTATCTTTGACAAACCTGCTATCCAAATTACACTGCAACATTTTTTCAAATAGACGCCGTTCTTAAATTTGCCATTGACTCAAGTAATAAAGACGTGTAATATTCTTTGAGCATTTACTGAAGTTATCTGTGGGCCTTCAACTCAACACCAAGCATAGATTTGGACTGAGTTTGCATTTCCTTCCTCCTGAAAAGAAGTGCTGGCACTCAGGCATTGAAGGAGAAACTGTAATGCGAAGAGCAAAGTGTTACTGATTTTGGTTGAAAACCAAGACTTGTGTCCTTTCTGAGTGAAGCACATACTTGATCCTTTCAGTTAATACGGAACATAATTTTAGGATGAGCTTTTTCCTCTCTAGGGTTTGTGAAGCACAGTGATGAAGGCGTTACTATTTGGTATCAGTAAGATTACTTATGTAAAGGCACTGTCAAGATCTACCTAGTGTTTCTGGAGACAGTTATCTAAAGGTCAGCAGCCTTAATCTATATAAAAATCTTTCAGTAGCAAAGTGTTGTAAGTTTGCAGGCTTGGTTATATTTATTTCAATTATGGTTAGTTACATATTTTGTAACACTCTATAACTAAATTACATCCCTCTCCTAAAACAAGTTCTTTTATTATCATTTTTAGTAGACTAAAACAACAAAGAAATCAACTCAGTCCTCAAGCTCCTTTATCCTTGCTGACACCTTAACAACAACTGGAAGCCTTCTATCCAGAAAGAAAAACACAATTGCTCAATTTACCTAAAAACAGCAACACTGAGGCAAACCAAGATCCATCTCACACAGAATCCCACTACACCAATGCCTGTAAGCAGTGCCAAGAAAACACCAGAGCAAGATAAACACAGAAAATATAATAAAGGCTGAAAGAGATATTTGGACTTATCTATTTAAGTTAGGTTATTTCCAGAGTGTACATAATTTTACCATATATGACAGTTTAAGTGGCATTCTCTTCTGCAGTCTTGGCCATATATATAAGCTCTTGGCACTCACAATTTCTAGTAGAGGAGTTCCACAGTCTAGTCCCCACCACATTGAGAACCACTACTTTTTTCTTAGTGTTTTCTAGCTTTACATGTTGACATAATTCTTCCATCAAGCAGGGTGACGAACAACTTGTCTCCATCTTTTCTGTACAGCTTGTAATTCAGCAGATCGCTATAACAACCAATACACTTTACATCTCAAAGGGAGATAAAAGTCTAGCTTACTTAATTGTTTCACTTACCTTTGACCATCAGCTTTGTCGGTGTTGGATCATTTTCTAGGTCCACTGACTCCTTCAGATGAGGGTGATAAGAGTAAACATCACTCAGGAGACAGATGAACCACAGAGTCAGGCACTACCATAAGGTCTTGTTTTGTTCTCTGTCCTACATCTAACAAGCTACTTAAAGTTACTATCTGGAAAGTGAAAGCAAGAAAAAAAGAACCTTAAAGAAAAATAGCTGTATTTGTTAAGCAGCTACCTAAACTTACTTGCAGGTTTATAAGACTAACCCTCAGGTGCCTTATCTAGGGCCTTTTCCCTCAAACAACTGTGATTGATGGCAATTAGCCAGTGAATAAATAAGTTGTGCCTGGAGAAAGCACTGAAGTGCCACTTTTTCCAAGCCTAAAAGCCGCAGCTGCAACGCATCAAATTGATTTCTAAAAAAAAAAAAAAAAAAGAATAACAACAATCCTGCTCTAAGTTGTTAGTATTTCCATGGTGACAGCTAGATGTGTTTCGGTGGTGGCTGCTTCCTCTACTTAGTTTTTTTGTCATTCTTCTGCAACAAAATGGCATTATGTGTCAACTTTCATTTTATTTTGCCATGCTTCTGCAATTAGCCTGCACTTGTGAGACTTTGTGGAAGACAAGAAATCACAATTTCATGATTTTCTCTCAGATTAACTTAAAGCATGCTGAAGTGAATAAACAAATCTGTACAGTACACTGCTACAAAAAATGTTAAGTACTACCAAAAGAGAACTACAAACAATTATGTGGAAAACCAAATGTGTAAGATGACTTTATTTGGGGAGGAGGAGAACACAGAGGCTTACAGCATCATTAGGAAGCCTTTTGTAACCTATAAAATAACTTACAATATAAATAAAATTCACCTTTGTCAGTAGTTTCAACATACATACATAGCACTAGACTACGTAACATTGAAAGAACACAAATGCATGCCATTGAGTGCCAATCTTCTCAAATGTGTTTATCTTTTATCCTGCTGGAAAACTCCTGACCTGTCAATGCACACACAACTGATAAAGGCAGAGGCATGGCCTGAGCTGCTGTGGGTGAGCTATGCCAGTGTAAAGAACTACCTAGAAAGGGTACATAGCATCATTTCTCCCATTTGAATGACTAGGATTAGAGGCTGCTTCTAAATTAAGGGTTTGTAGCAATGCAATTAATCCATAAAAATATATTTTCTTAATCCGGAGGCCACACTTCCATAGTTGAGTAAGCTTATCGTCGCTGTAATAGGTGTCAGAGACAATTTAACATGCACAAGCCTGAAAACACGAGTTGTACATGCTGATCCTAAAGTGATCTTGAACAGTAAACCTCTTTGCTTTCTGTGGGCCTATTATTTGGACATTTTCTAAATCATCAGGTCCGTTTAATGGAAAAATAAAATTTATCAGGCCATTACGGTTTGCATGTACTCGCTTAATTTCAGTCCTGGGAAAAGTGTAAGATACATATATGGTAATGGGCTATTTAATAACAACAAGCAGGGTTGATGAGGTGGCTCGATAATCTGTCCCTGGTGAGTACTGAAGTCCTTAATTTAGTTTCTTGGTATCTGGCTTTCTGATAGGTGGAGCACTGGCACTGCTGTGGGTTTTTGTTAGCTTACTATTGCAGGGGTTTGGGTTTTTTATATAGCTTTTATTGTTCTTTTTGCCTGATTGTCTCTCCAGACTACAGGATGACAAGGGGTTATTTTCAATTGTTGAAGTGTAAGGGAGTGGGAACGTACAATTCAATAAATGCTTTGTCTGGCTACGTATTTCAAAGCAAAAAAAGACACCTTGTTTTTTCACTTAATACACTCTCTCATGTAAGTATGTCCACAAAAGGATTTAATCATAAAAAAATACAACACGGAGAAAGCCTGAAGTAATAACTAGCTGATCTACTTTTTCCCATCAAGCACTCAAGATGATAGTGAAACCTATCCATATCAGACCTTAAGGCATGCAATGAATTATCATGAAATAACTTTGATAAACTAGCATTTGAAAATGTCACTTCAACTTGGCACCTGTTTCAGGCAGTGGTACACTGGAACAGAACAGCCATGATGACACCTCAGTACTGGCAAGCTTATTCTACCATAAATAAAGACAGCAGCTGTGGCACATCTTTCATTTCTTTACCTTGAAAAGACACGAGGAAGTTACCTGAAGTAGTTCAGTCAACGGTGTGCAGCTGTTATGAGCTTGTGCCTGAATTTCAGCCAGATTTTGGAAGGTCGCTTTTCAGTCCTCATCTCACTCTCCTCTACTGCCTTCATTATTCACATCCAATGACAGTGCCCCAGGATCCCATCTTTGGCCACAGATACTCAGCAATACCAACACAGCAAACTTAAGATCACTTCTTCATGTTCTCCTCTTCCTGAAAGTTCTAACTTCTTTTTGATGTTCAGTGTAGTGAACTCAGTGTTCAACACTGGGGGCAGGGCCATGCAATGCACCTAACAGCTCACCATCTCACAAAGGTTAGCTCAGTTAGATAGCTACAGTGGGCTGAGGGTATGACGTGCATAGACAGGCAGAGGTAAAAATCTTTCATGATCTACAGCTGCTGACACCAAGCTTTGTAACCTTTCTTCATGAGTAACACAAAGGATTTGTTTCCTCGTGCTTAGGGTACCTACTCAGGGGTTCTCTGTTAATCATTCACTACACCATGGACTCAGTGAAGGCACAGCACAGGGAAACTGCAACTACTTGTGTTATTTGTAAAGTATTTATGGCTGAGTAATGCCTAGGAGATTCCTTGCAGTTAGGCCTTTAACACGTTAAATATATGCAATAGCATCTTTTTCCCCCAATATTTTATGTTGAAATCAGGCCTTCCACACCAAATTGCTTCTGAAGCTGGCTAGCTTCTAAGGGAATCAAGTGATTTAGCAATCTTTCTTCATTAAAACAAACAAACAAACAGAAAACCCAACGAAGTACATAAAATATTTACAAAAAGCAAAACAGAAATGCGTGGCTATGCATGAGAAAGCTTTACCGGCACTCGTGGTGCTCCTTGATAATAGAGCTAAAGGCATTCTGATGCAGGCTTGTCTTCACTCTTTTTTCCCTTTGTCTTCTGTTGCAAAACCAAACTCTTACAACTTCTTTCTCGAGATTAAGCCCCTCAGCCATCCTCATGATTTCCTGAGAAGAAGGCTTGCTTTGCTCTCCAAAGTGCCTCTCCAGGGCTTCTTTGGCAGCAATGCTGGATAAAGAGACAGAAATTCACTTTTAGAAACTTTCCTGACACATTCAGGCTTTTTCACTGTAGTACTTCTGGAAATGAGAGATGACAACAGCAGTGTTTTAGCGGTTATCATATTTTCTAAAAGTCTAAGACCTGACACAACCTGTTCTTCGCAGTCAGCAATGACTGAAGTCGAGTGGTATCAAAAGAAAAAATGAAAGGTAAGCTAAGGCTATTATCTTTGCATAGCGTCAGATAGAATTTGCTTCCTGTTTTTTGTTAACGTGTTCTCAGAAATGAAAGCATCTGTGAACACTTTTACATAGGCGTAACAGGACGCAGCCAAAGCAGGCTTAAGCAGCAGCTGTAAATTCTTCGGACACAAGAGGGCACTGTATGCATTATTCTGGAGACAGCACGCAAATGTACGAAATGCCTGCTGGAGTTGCTGCTGTTTCGACTGTAGTATGTTGGTGACTTTTCATTTACGTGTGTATTTTGCAACGTTTAGCAACATTACCAAAACCACCTAATTAATAGTTCTACACACACACAGATGTATAGATACATTACTGAGAGAGCTGGGGCTATTCAGCCCAGAGAAGACCCTAAGGAGACCTGGTAGCAGCCTTTCATTATCTAAAGCAGGGTTGTAAGAAAGAAGGGAACAGACTCTTTAGCAGTATCTGTTGTGATAGGACAAGGGGAAATGGTTTCAAATTAAAAGCAGGGAGATTTAGACTGGACATAAGGAAAAGGTTTTTTTACAATAAGAGTCATGAGGCACTGAAACAGATTGCCCCTGGAGATGGTGGATGTCCTATTCCTGGAGACACCCAAGGTCAGGCTGGACGCGGCTCTGAGCACCTGATGGAGCTGTAGGTGTCCCTGTTCACTGCAGGGAGATGGACTGGATGCCCTCTAAGGGTCCCTTCCAATTCAAACCATTCTGCGATTCTATGATTACTTTTTTGACTAAAAGATTTTTAGGCTTCCTAATAAAAATGGAAAATTAAATAGCTTCCACAACTTCAAATTTTCAGGCCCTTCAGGTTTTCAAACTGAGGTCCTACATGCCTTCAAATAAACAGCAAACTTTTTATATGTTTTAAAATATTTTATAGAGTCCCAAGCTTCCCCTCAGCGATTTGTGCCTTTGTCAGCCCACCATATTTAATAGCCTCAGTGCAATGAGGGTAGATATAAAAGCAGAAATAATAGTAAGCTTTATTTTCTCAGCAGTTGTTAAAAAAGTAAGAACAGCAAAACCTATAACATTAGTGAAGCAGTCTTCATGAGGTTTCCCTAGATCTTGGGAAACACCTGAACAGAGTTGGTCTGAAATCACAGGTAGGCCATAGTGGGTAAGGGCCTGGCACATCCTTTCTCACTTGAAGAGAAGCTGAGGAAAATCTGGCCTTTCATCAGTAAAGCTTTGTCCTTCGTGAGGTGCTGTGATTAGCAAATGAGCAAAGAATTATTTCACATCCCCTGCTCACTCCTAGCTGAGAAGCAACCTCTTAGAGGAATATTTTCTTTAAAAGACATAAAAAAAATTGTATCTTCAATTCATTCCTTATATCAAAGGCAATATAATTGAAAAAGGCAAATCTCAAGTTGATTGTGAGAGGAGAAAGTATGAACTGTCATTGTGGGGCTCAGATTGTGGGGCCATAGAGCAATCTACATCTCTGAGAGATGACGTTGCACACAGGATGTGAATTCTGTTCAAAGAACAGGAACTTTTCTGCGAGAGGTAGGGCCTGACAGCATCAAGTTCATGCCCTAAAGTGGCCAAATTCTCCTTCTGTGGAAGAATATTACAGCTACTTTGGAGGCCCCACTCGGTGAATTCTTCTTCACCAACAGTTACAAGTGTCTAGGCTATTGAAAAGGGTACACCTCACCATTGCTTGCATCATGTTTTTGGTTTTGCCTATTTGGTTATTGTTTTTCTATGATGAACTACCAGCCTGCTTGATTTCTGTATGGTTTTGAAGCTGCACAGATGGTAGGTGTTGGCTACCTGAGATAAAAAAATAATGGGAGAAGGATGTTCCCTAACAACTCTTTTTTTCTTTTTTTATACAGCTTGAGAAAATGCTTCCTTGGGAACTCACAGAGATGGTGATCCACTATTACCTGTAAAATACGCCCTCAGATGTCCCAGATATCAATTTCCTGGCAAAATAATTTGATTTCATTTGATATAATGTAGAACTTCACATAAATAATAATTAAACAAAAAAAAAAAAAAGAAAGAAAGAAATACGGGGATGCTCTGCACTTATTTACTATATCAACATTTTAAAATTGGGTCAGAATTAGAATAGATGTTTTTTCACATGGAAGTACATTGCTATACTTTGAAAAGTCTCTAATTGAGAAATACATTGTGCTTGGAGTCCACTGGGGTTTCATAGGGAGGGAGGTGTGCTGTTATTTTTCACTAGAATGTTCCAAAACAGTTTATCCTTCATTAACTATTCACAAACAGAACACTTTGATTTCAACCCCCCAGAATGAAACTTCTTAGCTGAAGGCATTTCTAACATGTAACTCCATAAATATGTATAACCTTATGGTGGTTCTGCGTTTCCTCTTCCGCTCATTCACTCCAACTTTTTCATTGTATAAAGCTGCATTAAAAACAAAACAAACAAAAGAGCAGTTAACTTCCAGAGGGGATGGAAACTGAGTGCAGCCCTCAGTGGAAAAAATGGTTACCTTTGTTTGAAGACCAAAAGAAAGTGAAACAGATACTACTGCTGAATAAGGAGAGTGCCCCACAGAGCTACACTTTTTTCTTTAAGAGGTTTGGTCGTTTTAACTCTAACTGTAAATAGTTATAAGCAAAACCAGCATGCCAGTGGTAAAGTTACAATAGCACTGGCTCTGCTTCTCTGCCCGTGTACCTAGAGAGCCATGTGTCACTCCCCTCATTTTACATACTTTCCTCCTCGTCATCAACTGGATGCAGTCTAGATCAGTTTCCATGCCCCTTAGCTATCTCACACCCTTTCTTCAGAAATATGGCTCTGGCTTCCATCCCATTCATTCACTCACCCTGCTTTCTGTTGTCAAGTCACCCTTGCTTTCCAGAGGACACTGCCTCACTGCTCACGCCTGCACGCCTGCACCGGTGCTAACAAAGTCAGCAGCTGCTACACACTGCAAACTGCTTACAGGTAATCCTTACAGTGGGTTGACCACATTAGGAGAGTTTCTGGTTTCATTTGGTCCAAAGGAAACTGAACTGGATGGCAGAAGCAGCTGCTTAAAAATGTTTCCTACTGCTGAATATAATGGCAAATCCAAAAAGAGGTATTAAATATCTTTCTTCCTGCTCTAGGTGAGCGTTGCACAACAGCAGCCCTGGTTTTCACCATCCCCTCCAGGCATTCCACTTCCCCTCATCTCAATTCATTCTGCTGAAAGGGCTGTCCCTCAAAACGACCCATTTCCTTTACATCGGCCAACCTGTTCTCAGTCAGCTTAGCCCAGGCAACCTCAGGAATCTACACACGGAAATTAACTGGGCAAAAGGCAGGGAGTCCTCTAGCAGCAAAAAGATCACATAAAAAAATAAATCTCTATGCCACGCTGTTCTTCTCGAGGGCTTTAAAGAGCACTGCCTCAGCTGAACGTGAATTCTGTACCCCACGGCCACTCCTTAAACATTAAGCACTTGCAGGAAGTCCTCTGTTAGTGAAGAATCCCAGATCAGTGCTGCATGAGCTGTGTCCTGCAGATCCTAAAGTGGTGGTAATGGCTATGCCTACAAGAATGAAAATAGTTCATTGCAATGAGGCTGAAGGAAATGACCTCCAGCAATCGAGTGGTGTTTCTGCTTCTCTGTAGTCTCCATGCCTTACAGTTTGTCCCTCCAAATATTTCTTGCTCGCCCAAAAAAAGACACCAAAACTTAACACATATCATCAGCACATCTTAATATTTTAAGCTAGTAAAGCAAAACTCTATTTATGGAAGGCACATATTAGTCCTCCAAAGTATTTATAGGATTGTGGTTTACTTGCAGTCAATACTTCAAAGGATTTTAACTCTACCTCCCACTTGTTCTGCTTCCTCCAGCCACTTGGACAGTATTGATTTCAGTTTGCATGCGTTCTTAAAGCTCAGCTGCAAGTTCTCAAAGCGGCAAATGGTAGTTTGACTGAATTCAGAGCCATGCACAGCAGCCAGTGCTTCCCCAACGTTGGTTTGTGTATAACCTGTCAAAATTAAGAGAAGAAAGTCACTCTGGAGCTTTCTACAGAGGGTGACTGCTCTTGAGCCACCGAGCCCTTGTCTGTGGCCTCTTAGGAACCAGGTGTTCCTGTGGTGCATGCACTCAGCACTGGTGAGGCCACACCCCAAGTACTGCGTTCAGTTTTGGGCCTTCACTACAAGTCTTTGAGGCCCTGGAGTGTGTCCACAGAAGGGCAACAAATCTGGCAAAGGTTCTGGAGGACAAGTCTCATGGGGAGCAGCTGAGGGAGCTGGGATTGTTCAATCTGGAGAAGAGGAGGCTCAGGGGAGACTTTATTGCTCTCCACAGCTGCCTGAAAGGAGGTGGTGGTGAGGTGGTAGTCAGCCTCTTCTTCCACATAGCTAGCAATAGGACGAGAGGTAACATTTTGAAGTTGCACCAGGGGAGGTTCAGGTTGGATATTAGGGGAAGTTTATTCTCAGATAGAGCTATCAGGTGCTAGCTGCCCACAGAGGTGGTGAGCTCACCATCCCTGGAGGTGTTCAAGAACCCTGTAGATGTGGCACTGAGGGGTATAGAGGACATGGTGGTGATGGGTTGGTGCTTGGTATGAGTGATCTTAATGGTCTTTCCAATCTTCATGATTCTATGATCATTTTGTAGAGGCCCTGGGCTGACTTTCAGCTCACTTTAGGCTGTGTCCAACCTTCTACTGATTTCAACAGTTTTTCGTCTCCGTGATTAGGGAACTGAGAAATATCCATATCCCATAAATTTCTGTAGGTGATGCAGCAGCATTAAGGTACTCCTTGTCAGCCCTGCTGGTCTCCTGTTATCTGTTCAGATGACTGAGCAGAAGCGCTCATAATAGCACTGCACTTTACTCACAGGCACTGAGGACCCCATTCAGTGAACTGATCAATCTGTCTTGTCTTCCTGCCTGCCTACATCTGAGCCAGGACAGACGCAATCTCTTTAGATGCCAAATGTCTCACAAGGTTAATTTTTGCTTCCCTTCTGACTGCACTGTGTCTCTCAGTCCCAGCTCCACAGCCCGTATTAACTCTGTCTTCCCTCATAAAGTTCAAACTCAGATCAGTTTTCCTCTGCAAATTACATTTTTCCCACTGACGCATTAAGCTCAGCCTTACCACCTCTGAACCATTTGTTTACATCAGAGCAGATTTTGCTCCCTCACAAATTACTGCATCAAGATGCAATAATAATTACAGTGATTAATACTGTGGGGCCCAGATAATCTTTCCTGTGCTGTTTGACATTAAATACTTGACATACAACAAAACTACCTAGGTTACAGATTTTATTTTAAAACATAAATTTCTGCTTTAGTCCTTATTTTTATACTGCAAAGTGGAACATGAGAGATTTCTTGTGGTTGAGATAATGCATAGATATCTGTAACAAAAGTGTAAACTTTTGTTACATTTATAAAGGCGACTTTCGTTTTTGTAGGATGCTCTAAAATTGTAATGATACAATATAACATCATAAGCAATAAGTAATAATGTCAAAATTACTGCACTTTGCTCAGAGTACCCAATATTCAGCTCACCAGAGACCCACTGATGGAGTTCATCTCATATCACCCTTGCTAGTAATCAGACAGCAGCAAAGAAATCTATTGCTGCTGTACATATGCGGTGGCACTAGAAAATAAAACAGGAAGAAAAATGCCCTGCTGGTGTGAAATATTTGCCATGGATGTCATCCATCTTGCATACTGAAGTGACATTGCACCATCTTGTGCAATTGAGCACTTCATGGGGAATGGAATGGGTACAGAAGGTTAGCACCTGGGTTGCTCTCAGATGCAGAGAATCTGGAGCTATTCAGAATAGCATACCTACAACTGAATGGAATGACTTAAACTTAATGAACAAGAATAATGTTTGTTTGCTCCCATGAGCAAGACAAATAATTCATAAAGGAGGAATATTTAAAGTAAACTTTGGCACACTAATGCAAAAAGCTGACATTTATTAACTCTTCACAAGTTTTCTGGGAATGGAGAAAGTTTAGCCATACTCTGAGGGATCAAAGTTACAGTGAGACAAGTGCATGGAGTAGACCATATGATATTTAGAAATAAAAGGGATCTCCTTGGAAATTTTCAGCCTTTTGTTGGCTGGCTAAAAGCACATACCCAGCTTAATTCTCCGCAGTTTGAATTCGTTAGCAAATTTCTCCAGTTCCCTGATTTCAGGGGAATCCATGTCTACAGGCTCTTCCACAGACTTGCTTTTCCTCCGGAATTCCTGCTTGAAGTCTGCAGCTGTGGGATCATCGGTGAGGAGGGTCTGGTGCATGGGTGTGAAGCTGTGGCCCAGGGCACAGGAGCTGGCGCTCAGGGCATGCTCAGGGAACTTATAAAGGCAAGGGGTCAGGCTACCTGAGCAAAACCCAAAAGAAAACTAAATATAGTTATTCTGCTACGCTACTAAAAAGGTGTCTTTGTAATCTTGCAGTATTTGTAATATTGTAGTATTTTTTTGTTACACATATGAAAGGCTGCTCAAGAGAGGGGGTAAGGATCTCCAAGAAGACCCAGCCTTACTCTTGTCCCTATATAAAAAAGCAGAACAAGATCTACTTTCTCATCCTACAGCCATTCTATTGGATGGGCAAATTGTGTTATAGTCAAATTAGATGGCAAACAGTCCAAGCTTCAACAAATAGTCAAGATACTTCATAGGTCAATCTGAAAGTAATGCCTCCTATTTATTCCCATGGACACCGCAACAGGTAGAAAGAGCACAATAACACTATTTGATAGAGCAAATTCTCAGCTACAGAACACTAGTTTTCAACATAATCACCACCATTAGATATGCTATTTCACCAGTGATGAACAATAGTCTCTATGCCACCCTAATAGAAATCAACACCAGCAGAGGTGACCCACTATTTCACAGCTGCTATGATGTTGTCATTGCTAGGGAAATGACCATGCAGTCTATCTTCCATCAGCCCAAATAGATGGAAGTCAGAAGGTGCCAAATCCAGACTATATGGGGGGTATGGTAGCACAGTCCAGCCTTCAAACTGGCATTATCATGTTGCGAGAGAGTGGCTGTCTTCTTCCCTGACCTGACCCTGGAAGTTCAAGTCTTCAGCTTAGCCAGTGTCATCATATAGCAGTCAGAGTTCCAGGAAATCCAGAAGGATCACCCCTTTACTATTCCAAAAGACAATGGACATCACTTTACCTCCTGAGGACTGCAACTTGAACTTTTTCTTTGATGGGGAACTCATGTCACCACTCCATGGACTGCCATTTTGATTCCAGTTCATAGCGGTGACACCACAACTCATCATCGTTAATGATGCCATCCTGGAAACTATCACTTTCAGCCCAGGCTTGGTTCAATAGGTCCAGACAAACTTGCATGCAATGTTTCTTCTGTTTCTGCGCGAACATTCATGGGACCCACCTGTTGCAAATTTTGCACTACTCCAACATTGGAACCATCATTACCAGTGCACTGAAGCTGATATTCAGCTCCATACATAGTTCCCTGGTGATATTCTGCCAATCCATGAAGGTGAACTGACCAAGACTCTCTTCATTTTGTGGTGTGATGGCTGTGCACAGCCACCCAGAACAAGGTTTGTCTTTCATGCTGCTGTCACCACTGCTGAAATGCACCACCCACTGCCTCACTGTGCTCACATCCACTGATTGGTCTCCCTAAACGTGCAGAAAGTGTTGATGAAAGTCAGTGTGTGCCATTTTTTCCTCATGGAAATTTTGGTGTCACACCTTTACTTCATATGCACTTCCACATCAGACATCATTTTGTCAGACTTCCCCTCTGCTGTCATCTGTCACTTGGTGGGAACGTTCAGCCTCTACTGCCCTACCATCAACATCCGTCTCTGATGCCATGGGACAACATAATAAAATAGGAGACATTACTTTCAGAGCAGCTCTTTTGTCTTGGTTAAGGTTTAACACAAAGTCTGAGGAAAACCCAGAGAAAAACAATGATCATTCTAGCTTAAAAAGAGATTGATTAAGAATAAAGCTACCTTACGCTACTTTTTTCTCACATTTATCAGACTGAACAAGGAGATTCAGCAGGAATGAAAGCTCTTTTTTTGCTAGGTATTTCACCTATGTAGGAAGAGTTTCCAACTTGACGGAGAGAAGACATATTTATTTGGAAAAAATATATAAGTATGATCCCTCCTTTGTGTTATCTGAAGTGAACGATAATTTCTAAGTCCTTAGGAAACCTCCATTTTCTAAATGACAGAAATATTTGCAGCAGAACTCTGAGCTTCATTAGCAACCCCTCCACATTCCTCCTTTACTTGTTTTCTTTACTGCTCTGGTTGCTGTCACTAGTGTTAGAGGTTCTACCCCATTGGAATGTATTATACATTCTACACAGGAAAACCACAGAAAAGATTTTCCCAAGGAATAAGGGAGAAGATAAGAAAAAGAGAAAGACTTGCTTTGCAATGTGCTGACACCATTTACTACATTGGCATGTGGCATGTTGCATGTCTGTAAGATGCGACTCTGGGAGAGACTTGCTGATAGCATCTCTGGAGTTGCAGGCTTGATGCCTAGAGAAAAAGAAGGAAATTAAAGGAAAGAAAGGAGAGAGATGAAGATGCATGTATTTTGGAACAAAACAAAATAAACCTCTGAGCAATACCTATTTTTAGTATCTATTGTTTAATATCTATGGATTTCACCTGAGGATCTGAACAAAGCCAGGAACACTTGCAACAGAAGTGAATGTATCCATGAGATGACAACTTCTGAATATTTGCACTATTCCCTGTCTCTTAAGAAGTTCCTAGGCAGATATATTCATCCATGCTGACTTAACTGTATTATTTTCATCAGTCTTAAATGAAGTCAAACATGGAGTTTGAACTGGTTATCTTTGAGTAGCATTTATCCTCTGGGTTGAGTGTCAATCTGGCTCATGGCACTGTCTCACTGAAGGCTACTTAAACCTGCACAGAGTAACTTAGCCTAGGGTATGAGTAGGATGCTAGCATACCTTTAACATAATAATCTAATGAAAGCTACTTATACTGCCTTATAGGATATAGCAGAAAATCATAAATTGACTGAATGTATTTCTTTCTGGTTCTAAAGGCTATCCCAATGTCTTCAAACTAGTAAAAAGTATGAAAATAAGAAAATAATTTTTGATCGTAGCTCTTTAATTTCTAATCTCAATCCTAAATCTTGTTGTAATTAAACACAAGGTTAATGCTCACTGGTACTACTTATACTACGATTCTATGATTCTACACACACTAAGTGTATTTGCCTTGACACGTTTATAACAGAAATGTGGCAGCTGACAGTAGCTTCAGTAAACATTGTGTAGACTCATTGCTTTGCCTTTTCCCACCTGATCTTGGTATTTGGAGACAAAAGAAACAGTGGGCTCCAGGATCCTGGATATTGCTAATACCCCAGTGTATCAGATAAGACAGACCTAACCCCTCAAAAGTAGTCACAGGTAAGCAAAAAGAGCAGCGCTATCCCAGCCTTAGAGGGAGAAGTGAGACACAGTAACGTGCTAAGAAATACAGAGGTTTAAGGTTTAGGACATTGAACCTTAATTTGCTAACCTCCCTTTTAGTGCTTTAAGTCCATACCTGCCTTTAAGCAACTGTTTTGAACTTACTGCTCTAAAGGAAAGCTAACCACACTCATTATGCTAATAACTCAGTCTGTTGAGGCTGTCTCTTACCTGCCATCACCCCATAGGTAGAGGGTTGATTTCCATAGTGACAGGATGGCACAGAATAGTGAAGTCCTGCTGACACATTTCCCGAAGTCATCATGGCAAGATGGAGATAGGAACATTTAGGAGTTTGGATCAAAGACAAAACAGACGGGACTGGTAAGAAAACGCATGAGGATTCAAGAGACATCCTTTCAGTTCAGAGGTAGACAGTATCCTTGTATATAGTTCTCCTGCAAACATTAACTCTAGGCCATAACCATCTGGCAGTTTCTGAGAAGCAAAAGTCAGCAGTATATAGCTCAGTCAGATTAAGAGATAGGTATTTCAGGTCTATGCTCAGTAACCTCCAGTTAACCTCTGAAGAATCAGACAATTTTTTATTCAATGCAAAACACATGATTGTTTTTCATGCGTGAGTAGGCAGCAGAAATATGTACGCTGTCCCCTCTAACAACTACAGTAAAGAGTAATATTGTAAATGCATATTTGTGAACACGAAAGGCTGAACTTTAGAGCACACGTTCCAGTTCTTCAGAACAATATAAATAATTAGGGATTAGTATCTGTTTTTTTAGAAGAGTGACCATAACAGTAAAATGCCATTTACACATTTACGGATACAAACTCTACTGAAACAGTCATACCTGTACAATTGTAAGTGCATCCAAAAGAGAGGTTAAATTAATAATATCAGTGCAAGAAGAGCAATGCAACTTTTCTGTTGAAATAATATCTAGGTGCTTACTAGTAGGTGTTTCTTTTCCTATTATTATTTCATAATTCATCATCAATATAATTTTTATGCTTAAATATTGCTATTATCAACTTACTAATAGAGTTTTAATATTATGTAGGGAGAAAGATGTTATTTGAATTAAATAATGTCTATGATGCCATCCTGGAATTAAATAATGTATATGGTACTGCAGAATATTAGCCATACGATACAGTATAGTACTTGAAGAGAAGCATACATATCTCTATTTAATAATATAGTATTTAATAATACAGGATTTTTGCATGCTGTTTAATAAATTTCTACATGTATGATACATCGTTAATATAAATTCTTCTGATTCTACTGTTTTGCACAACTTTTCCTTATCTGTTTTCACCAAAATGGCATTATTTATTGCAATTTCTGGATCTACATATGAAATTCTGAAGGCTTACTCATTGTAAACAGCACATTCTGTCATGTCTGTTCTCCAACGGTCACCTGCTAGATGTGATGCTGTGAAGAAAACTCCACTGATTACAGTGGTTGTTGAGATTTAACTACAAAATACAGAAAACCTAAGATGCACCTGTGAATGTTTTTTGTAACACTGCCTGTCACCATATGTTTCTTTATAGATCAGAACCAGATGGATAAACACACAACCTAGATAAACAAAAAGCTATGATATGGATAAATAAATGTGGCTTCAAACAAAATTTACATTCTGCTATTCTGTACTTCCACTGCTATCCAACAGCTGCATTAGGATATTTTGAGCCTCCTGCATGGCATATGAGAGTGCATTATTACTGATGCTCAGTTTTCATTAGTAACATGCTTTTTCATATTATTAAAACATTTTATTTCCAATGGATTTCAGCAAAAAGATAGCTTCTTGCTGGAGCTTCAAGTAAAGTTCTTACCCTTATGCAGATTCAAACAAACCAAAGCTATTTATCTTCCTGAAAGTTTTCAGTAACTTCCGTATTGCAGAATATAACTTCTGAAGACCTGAAGCCGCAAGAAAACTCTCTCTCTATTCCTGACAGTTTATTGTTTAAATGCAATCATTTGGATTATACACATGCATTTCCAAAATGTAGACAAGATTTCTGTCACCAATTTTGAACATTAGATGTTATTATTATTCAGGAGGTAATTTGCTTTTTTTCCCCGCTTCTTAAAAGCTCCCATGAGTAATATTACACCTGTTTCAAATCTATTTCCTATCTAAAGTCATTTATATTATCAAAATTTGTGGTTGCTTAGGAAAAAAACTTTAAATTTATTTACATGACACCATTGAAGACTATGTAGGCACAAGAAAAGTCAACATTTAAACCTGTTCTTAGTTATTGTAGTGATAGCTTACCTTAGCCTAATGTTTTAATAAACTGGGAGAAAGTTAAAATTTCCTGAAATTGAAACATTTAGAGTTCCTGATTTATTCACAACACAGCTTTGTGAAAATGCTTCTATTTTAAAGTAGTCTCAGACTCACATAACACTGATAACAAACACTTTAAATATTGTAAAACTCGAGGCACACAGTTCAGCTACATACGCACTACAAATGAGAGTTACAGAGAGCAATATTACTTTTAAAAAGTACCTGTGGAGACAACATTGGTCGCATGGTTAGAAACAGGCAGGCACTCTGCTGCGCTGTGATGCATTATCAGAGGCAGGGAGGGAGAAGAGTCAGAATTCAAGGGTACAAAATTGTCGGATGAAGCAAACGCTTGGCAAGTCATGCCCTCAAACAGGTGAAAGGCAGAGAGCCACCTTTCCCCGTTTGCTAACAGAACAGGTCCTGGGTGATTAACAGCAGCTCCAACTCTATTCCAGTCTTCACACTTGTATATACATATACAGAAGGACTCCAGAGAACAGGGAGGTCGTGTGCAGGTATTTATACCACTGGAAAATCCCTTTATCCATTTTAATGTTCTTTTCCCAGCAATATTGCTGTCTTGCTACAGAGCCTCCTTCCTTCCCACACAAACACAATACATGTCCAATTAGCGGGGGGAGAAGAAGAGGGAAACCAGAGACATGATTTGACAGATATTTTCAATTAGGTCTTTTGTGAAGAACAATGACCAGAAAAAAAATATATAAAAGCGTTGTCTCCGAAGTCAGTAGCCATGAGACAGGTACGTTTAATACTAAGTAGGTTTCCACAGTTAACACCTGCCCCCGGAATCTCATCCATACAATTGTGTGGAAGACAACCTGGCCGAGAGCTCAATCAAGAGTCTGCGGAAGTCAAGAATTTATAGCAAAATACTCCAAGTTAACATAATTCCCAACAGTTACACAGTGATCACTTGTCTTGTCATACAAGTATAAATAAGAGATGCGTAATATGGGGCAATGATATCCAAGAGGAAGTTGCTGAACAGATGGAGTTGCTTAAACAAGAACTGCTAAATGTTTTTCTAACATAAACTCTTGAAAAAGCCCATTGTAATACATGAAATTCATTCACAGCTCCTATTGTTAATTGATATTACCACAGCATCTACAGTCTCATCCAGTGTGTTCTGGTCTTTATTGCACTAGATATTGAATAAAAACAGAATATTTTTTAAAAATTCACTGTTTCAGTGATTTGCTGTCATGAGATTGGAATGGCTTCAGAACAGTAAAGAGCATTCATATTAACCTGCAAATGATGAAAAATCACTGCAGTACATCACAGGCACATATTTTATGTGTATGACAGGCTAAAAAATGAAGTAGATTGTCCATTTCATGTATTTTACTGTTTAGGAGGTAAAATGTAATGATTTGAATTATTTTCTTGCCTTTTTTTTTTTTTTTTTTTAACCAAAGGTGTTTGGGTCAGAACATAAAGACAGCAATATTTTAAGTTTTCTCTGGTACTTCAAACTGGTTCAAATGCCTGAACTAGAATTCTGGTGGAACAGAATTGAAACATCTTGCATAAAAGAGATCACCTATTATATCAGGTCTTTTTAAAATTATTTTATTTTCCTGTAGAATTCTTGATATTACGTTTAAATGTGTTTTTGGAAAGACAGTGTCTATGAGGGTTGAGATATCCCAGAAATACAGTGTATAGCAAATCACACATATGCTTTAGCAGTGGTGAAACTCCAAGTTCATAACTACTATCCATATGTGCACTTCTACATTTCAAAATTTACAAAATTTTGAAGTATTAGTTATGACACGGTGGAATATAATGTCAACAAATAAAATGCCATTTGTAATAGTTCAGACTTGGCCCTGTGTATATTCAAGTCTGTGGACGGACAAGCACACTGACTAATGAATGAGAACTTAGCCTTAAAGTCTAACATTTCATTCAGTTGATCATGTATTTGCTACCCATTTAATTTTCAGATCAGGACACCGCACAGAAGGAAACTAAGGCAAAGTCAATAGTGCTGACATTGTTTTTAACACCTTGCAAATAGTTCTGAAATAGTATATCCCTCTTATGACATAAGTAATTTCTGATCTCCAATAGTAGATCTTGGCACACTTAGTCGAAGTGCTATATGTAACAGAAAGCCTAGGAACTATAAAATTATACTGGAAACTCACAGAGAAGCTGTGGGCTATCCCCAAGTGAAAGATGGATCTCACTGACAGATTTCCATTTCTTCCTGAGATCAGGAGGCGTACTTAGTCTCTGTTCTTTAGAGACACACCGAGTTTGTTAGAAGAGATGTCAGTAGGTTCATGAAGGGTATCAACCCACGGAAACTAGAAAAGAGAAAGTACATGCAACCAGCAAACACGAGAAACTGAAATTTTTGTTAGAGTACAATAAACAGTTGTTTTGTGACGCCATCCCAAACACCTTCTCAAATAAATTTGCCATTTCACTACAGTGTTGTGTTTCATAATGAGAAATTACTTGGTTTTTTATGATGTGTTTGTGTCACATTGCCTACTTCTCACTACATTCAACAACTTCCTTTTTTTATTTATTCTTATTTATTCATTGAGGCTGTTCCTTTAGTCATAACTTTTTTTAGTTATTTGGTGGCATTTTTGAGATTCCCAAATAGCTAGACTAGGTATTTGACAAATTTCACATTCATCAGAGCAATGGAAGTCACTTCCAACAAAAGTAGCAGCTCTCTTAAAGCTTTGCTACAATCCTCTGTGGTTGTAACTGTGAAGTCTGTTACTATTTCTGTTCTGCCAAGAAGAATCCCTTTGTGGTGAAGCACTAACATGTTAGCCACTCTCAGCTGCTTGATTGGATTTCAGACTCTCTTATCCCAAAATGACTGTGTGACTCTGTAGTTTCATGGTCAATTTTAAATTCTTGCTGACAGCAGATGTGTTTTGCCAATATTTGCTCTTGCACATCTCCTATCCAGATATACAGTAATAGATACTCCTTCGATAGTTTAAGGAGGTCATTGGGTCACATGGATCTGAGAAGGGCCTCCTGACTACTATGCTGACATTTCAGGAAAGTGTGCCAGGGTTTTGTCCAATGACATCATCACTGGAAGAGTCCAAGGCCAGACTGGTCATGCTTTGAGTAACCTGGTCCAGTGGAAGCATTCCTGCTCATGTCAGGGAGTTTGGAAAAAGATAGTCTTTAAGATCTCTTCCAACCAAAAAAACAAAAACAAAAACAACAAAAAAACAAACAAACAAAAAAAAAACACTCTGTAATTCTATGACGCTCAATTCTGGCCAGAAGAACATGCTAATAATAAGCAAGAGGGATGATACAGGGCTCCTCTCCTATGGCAAAAAGAAAGAAGAGTTTGAGACTGAGGAAGTCCCAAGATTCAACAAAGAGCAGTTTCTCCCCTCTGCCTCAGGGAAGACCAAAGCTAATCCAGGCTAGTAGAACACAAATGAAAGACACAGGGTCATGGTTTTCAGTTTGTTTGTTTTTCAACCTTAATCTCATAGGACTGAAAAGACTTCCCAAGGAACTTCCTTTTCTTCTCAGAAATCATCAGGATGTGACAACTTATCTACAGTCTTACAGCAGAAATATCCCATCTCACTGCATTATATCACACCTGTCCACTCTCCAAACTGCATTCGTCAGACAGATCTCAAGACGAAAGACAGAACTGTATGAATTACTATTATCCTCATAAATCTGAACCAGAATCTGAATCTCAGTACTCAGCAAGATTGTGGAAACTGAATAAATATGTCCTTTCTGGCGAGGAAGTGTCTAATGAATAAGAAAATCTTCACTGAACACACTGAAAGAGACCAAATAATATACCTGGAAGTTGTTATCACCTAGAGAGGCCTTCATCTATGAGTTGTCTTCAGAGTCTTAAAAATCAGATAATTATTCAGCTGAGGATTTCTGGCAGTAGTTTTAGACCTGCAACCACCAACCAAAGGAGATTTTCTCTTCCCCACCCTTTGTTAGATTTATGAGTATTGTAAAAACATCAAGGTAGGATTCTGCCCTAAGACACAGACCTCATTCTTCAACTGGATTGTGGTAAGACTTGTGTACCACAATGATTTTTATGATTGTGGTACATATCCCAGTAAAGCTCGTCTGCCTGTTTCTGAATCCGCAGTTGAAACTGGTCTTTCAAGTGGCTACTACTTCTGTAAGGAGCACTAGGGAAAATAAAGATTTTAATTATAAGCATCTTTTACATTGTCTATTATGAGATAATACAGAAATCACCTTCATTTATTTCTTTAAATGATCTCTAGTTTTCACTTGGTGCTAGAAGACTGACTCTTTTCCACCTGTATCTGCTCTGATTAGTTCTCAAAATACTGAAGAGAGCTTTCAGGACCCTTTTAAGGTTTTTGTTTAGACATAATTATGTTAATTGTTTTCACGGCAGAAACGTCCTTTCACACGTTTTTCTCAGCTCAGAGGTAGCTTTTCTTCTGTAGCTTCTAAGGACTGGCTATCAGAAAGCAGGGAAAAGCCCAGTCATTTTGCTCCACAGGAGCACAGCATCCCTGTGTCCCAGAGACAATCACATGCTGATTAACAGCATGAAGTTTCCTCCTCACCTTTGCCAAGCACTGCATTGTTGCAAAGCAAACCAGACACAGTGTGGGGCTCAGTAGCATCAATTACTCTTTCATTTTCTTGGGTCTCTATGACCCTTTACTAAATAATATACACATGCTGGAATCTCCTCTTTAGTCACCCGCAGAACATTCATAAATACAAACATCTCCAAGAAGAAAATACTAACGTCTGATGTTTCTATGGGATGCGATATCTACCTGAACAGCCTGCCAGCTTTAACTGTCTTCAGGAGCTTGTTAGGAATTCTATACTAGAGAAAAGCTGCAGATATGAGGCTTGTTTAAACAAAGAAGTTGTAGAGCTGGAAGTCTCTACAAATATAATCACTACAATACTCCTGAGACTGAAATATGATCCTTTCAAATAATCACCAATATTGATTGTACATTGACACTCAGGAGAGGCATACATGTACACATACCAACAATGAATCCCTGAGGAACTCTGATTCTTTAAGAAGTAACCTTCTCTTCTGCTTTTAAAGCACATCTCATGGGAGATCAATTTTACTCTTTCTATTTTGGTACTACAAAAATTTTCATCTTTGTCACCTTGCATGTTTTTACACAATGTAATTGTATGCAAAAATTGCTGTCACGTTTCATTTTTATGCAGAGTATGTAACTTACTGGCTTTAAATTCCATAATGTCATGGTTAGTTTCCAATGAGTTGGATAAAATTATAACAAATTTAAAGGAGAAGACTCATTATTATTTTGCCAGTAACAACCTATTGCATATATATGGTAAAACAATGGATTGAAAGTTCTCCAGTTGTGTTTCAGATTTTCAAAGAATTCCAACTCTTCTGGAGTTTTCAGTTGTATCCCTCTCTTTTCTAGGGCATTTTCTTATGTCATTTTACTCCTGGCACTCTGCGTTGCTAGCAGTCATGCTAAGCTAAGAAACCCGCTGTAACTGTTCTGCATCCAAGCTCTGTCTGAGCAAGGTGGTATAACAAGAGCATCAGAACAACACAGTGGAGGCTATTCCATGTGCACATAGACTCTGAGAGATCCATACTGAGACAGTATAGGCAGATTCTCTCCTTTCCCTATGTCCACTTGGTACCATACTTGACCTCTGGGCTTTCTGCTTGCAGTGAGCAATCCCAACAGTGGGTGCTTTCAGTGGGAAATAGAAGTACTGAGCATCACCAGAAAGGTGAGGCTATGATAGATTTCAGCAAATCTTGGACAGTAAGCATTTAATACATAATTATATCCTGGGATGCATTAAAAAGACTGTGGTCAGCAGGTCGAGGGAGGCGATCCTCCCCCTCTACTCTGCCCTGTCAGGCCTCACCTGGAGTATTTTGTCCTGGTCTCCCTAATACAAAAAAGACAGGGATCTGCTGGGAAGAGTCCAGCAGAGGGCCATAAAGACTATAAAGGGCGTGGAACCCCTCTCATGAGGAAAGGCTGAGAGACCTGGGTCTGCTCAGCCATGAAAAAAGATGACTTAGAGGAGATCTGATCCACATTTATAATTACCTAAGGAGCACAAGGCAAAGGGATGAGGCTGAATTCTTCTCAGCAGTGTGTGGTGATAGGATGAGGAGAACTGGCCATGAACTGAAGCATAGAAAGTTTTGCACAAATTTGCATGGGAACTTCTTCACAGTGCAGTGACGGAGCACTGGCACAGGCTGCGCAGAGAGGTGGTGGAGTCTTCTTCTCTGGAGACATTCAAGACCCGCCTGGACACCTACCTGTGCAACCTGGGCTAGGGAGCTGCTTTGGTAGGGGGTTGGACTCAATGATCTCTAGAGATCCCTTCAAATTCCTACACTTCTGTGATTCTGTGGCCTGGATACGAACAAACTTCAGTGATACAGTCATATATACTGTAACATTTTTGAAAGATTTTTGTACTTTCAGTGGTTTACAACTGCTCTGCAGTTATACATGCTTACACTGTTCTTCCCAAGAATTTTACAATCCAGAAAAGATCTTTCATTGAAATCATGATAATTACAGTTTACTTCCCACACAGTAAATAAGAAAGATACATCTCTAAGTATAAACCCTGCTCATAGAAAAAAAAAAGATCTTTTGTCCCTTGTAAAATGTCAGTTGACTGTCAGTACATACACCATGGATGGTTTCATCCACAAATGAAAGAAAAATTAAAATTTTTCATGGAAGACACTTTCCCAGGGGCTATCACAAAGCAATTCACTTCTAAAGATACATAGAAGGTTTATTACGTCTTGCTGCCAAATTCTGTCTCACTGGAGTTTGAGTAAAAAACATGTGTAATTGCATTACAGCAAACAATAGCCTTAAAGCCCGACTTAAAGCAAGTGAGATGACTTTCTAAAGAGCAAAAAGAAAGTAAGATTATTTGTTTCTCCAAACCACCTGTCCTTACATTAGATCATCCTAACAGAAAAGAGTCTCTAAACATGTGGCACAGGCATGATCTGTTAACTGCAGGGAGCAGCAGTGTTCCCACGGCTCTCAAAGAACAACTGAATGCTGGTAGGGAACATTCTAACCATTTAGACGAGGAGATAAGACATGCAAACATAAACAACACAGATACACAAGTTCCACTGGTACGTTCTACGCTCCCAGTCAGTCTAAAATATTACATATATTTCACACAAGTTGCTGCAGAGAGAGATCCTGAAGCTCTATGGCAGCGTATCGTAGAATGGCTTGGGTTGGAAGGGATCTTAAGGATCATCAGGTTCCAACCTCCCTGCCACAGAAAGGGTTGTCAGCTTCTAAATCAAGCACTAGATCGGATTGCTGGCCCATGTCCCTCACAGTGTAATTCCAGAGAAGGCAGTGTGGGGTCAGGCTTCAGCCAGGACTGGATGCAATGAGTGGACCAGCCATCAGTTTAGTCAAGTACATTCTAAAGAAGATATAGTTAACTCTTTAATAATTAACATACTACCTCTAGTAAAAACTTTACATTTGTTAAAGGACAAGATTAAATTTCGGATATATAATGGTTGACTCATTTTCAATTAATTCAGAACTACATCCAACATCCTTTTCAGTAGCAGAAGTCTATCTTTCCAAGTAGTTTTTCATTTCAAAAAATTGAGTCTTTTTCTCAAAGAAAAATAATTTAATATAGCTGAGGTTATGAATTGATAATCCATACAACATTATTTCTAACAACTAAACTTCCAAGAGAGCACTCTTATTCCTCTCCAACTGACTTCTTTCAATTTTTCTTACATCGTTCTGGAAAGGGCATCTGTAATACCAGAATGCTTTTACCATGTTAACCAGGCCTTTGCTATAATATCCAGATCATTAGTCCTTTCCCAGTGCTGATTTTTATATTATGTAACATCGTATCCTTTTAAAATAAGATACATAAATTATGACAGTATTTTTTAGATTTAAAAGTATTTTATGCATGTATTATACATAAACATGTTATTCTTATTTGTATCCAAATAAATACTAAACACTGCTATCACAAAAGCTTTCGTGAATACACACGTGCATTGAATAGAGTAGATACATAAATCTGTGCCTGCTGGATAGTAACATGAGATAATTGGAAAACCCTAACATTTAAAAGGCATACAGCATGGAAATGAATTCTAATCACTTGTTCTTCAGTGTCCCTTCGTATATCCCAAAATGGTGCAAACTTGCTTTAGAACAAATGGAACACTTATACGACCCCTGCTTCTCAGTTTATGTATCACTTGTGAAATAGTTTCTCCCCAAATACACAGTTAATCAAAAAGTTTAAAAGTCAAAAGGTTAAAAAAAGAAAAACCAACAAAACAAACAAATTATAAACCTCTCAAAAATAAAACCAACCAAACAAACAAAAAAATAACACCAAACAAGAATAACAAAATGAGCAGCATTGTCAGGTCTAGGTTTGAAATGCTACAGACATGTCCAAGATACGATAAAGATCCTCTCTAGAAGCAACAAAGCAGCTAAGTATAAAAGGGCTAGCTGAAGCACATGTGAGCAAAATACATATTGTAAATGAGTCAGATCTAACAGAAATCTTGCCAGAATAAAGCTGCTAGCCCAGATACCTGAACTAGTTAAGCTCTCTCCAGAAAGTGCTTTGAAACCATAATGTACCCCATACCTACCATGCAAATATCTACTGATGTGGTATTACAACTCATTTAATATTATATAAGTCTCAAGACAACGTCATCTAATCTCTGCAGTTACACTATAAATTAATCCATTTATTCCTTAAGATGACAGGCTCCATTAGAAAAGCTGCACTCTACTTGGCAGTACAAAGATTTCCCCTATCCAAACTGTACAAATCTACAGAAGAGAGCTTATTTCAGTAACTAGTCTTATGCCTTAGAGTATTAAATAATGAAAATAGACAAATCCCCAAATAATTTTCTCAAACTAATCTTTCACCTCACTGATCTCCAAACTATATATATATATATATATGTATCTATATATAGATAGATAGATATATTTAATAATGAGAGAGGGAACTGAAGACTAGCACCACATCTTTTGAAAAGATTTCAGAAATTTTCATCTAGAGGTCAAATGCTCTGAAAGGATCAGAGTAATCCTGAAGGCTCAAAATGCTCTTTCCTGGCTCTTTATCATAGAATCATAAATGTTGGAAAGACCGATAAGTTTGTCTAATCTAACCATCAATTCATGCCGGTGACCGCTTGAGACCATGTCACTTAGTGCCACATCTACTGCTTTCTTGAAAACCTCCAGGGATGGTCACTCCACCGTCTTCATGGGCAGGCTGTCCAAAGTGATGCGCCTTCAACGTGACATCTTTCACCATCTTTGAACTGTGTGTACTTCCTCTCTTCTCCGGGGATGGTGGAATTGAATGCTTTAGGCACATCAGTAGTTGTTGAAGGATCACAGCAAAATTTATGCCACAGTAAGACAATCCTCATGATCATGTTCAACCCATTTACATCACAGAGTG
The DNA here is from genome assembly GCA_013399175.1 of Odontophorus gujanensis. Lineage (NCBI taxonomy): Eukaryota > Metazoa > Chordata > Aves > Galliformes > Odontophoridae > Odontophorus > Odontophorus gujanensis. The sequence goes on from VXAB01006374.1 coordinate 320,819, forward strand.
AAAGAATGTATTTTAACATACTTTCTTTGTGAGATATCATCTGTAACTCTTTTACAGTTACCAAAGAAACTTCAGTAGTCTAGACACATATTGTAAGCTACCACTGATTTCATATGATATACACCTATAGGTGTGCCTCCTATGCCCATGTCTCTAGTGTGAAAGGATTGTAATAGATAACAACTCAAATCACATTCTGATAGTGTAATCAGTATCTCTGTCTGTTGTTCAGTGCTGTTGGACACCAGGCACAAGTATAAATTTAAAGTAATGGGAAATTTATGGAATAATGAGAAGTCTCAATTTTCTCTTTTTTTCCCTCCAACATAACAATCACCCTCTGATGTGCTCACCCACTTCCCTCATCCACCTTATGCTGCCTGCTCTTACTCCTCAGTCCTTCCTCATTTTGTTCCCTACAATTTATGTCCAATCACATTTGGATGGCTGAGTAACAAACAGATGAACACTTTTCACCTATAAAGTCATTTCAAAACTAAAACCAGAATGATAGTATGTTCACTTGCAAAAGTTTTGGAATAAAATAACGAACTCCTTTATTTCAGTTATTACACATGATGAAATTGATGTGTTTATGTGGGAAATTTCAGCATTAATTAAGAGACACCAAGAGTTTCAGAAACAATTATATCAAAGGCCTTATATAATGCTCTGGGCATCTGCAACCGTCTTTCATAAATATTTAAGATTGTATTTTTTTATAACACTTTTGGGAGTTGCATTAGAAAATACATTTATAGATTTTTCTTTTTTTATCTGCAGCGTAGGGAATAATATATTTATATGGAATAATGTGTAAGAGGAAAGCTTTCTATACAAACTGTAACTCAAAACATTCATTGTTTCAAGATACATCCAAATTTTTGATAATTTGGATAGGTTTGATAGGATTCCAGTGTTGCTTAATAGGACAACAATAAAGACATAAAATTGAAGTAAAGGTGAAGTTTGTGGATTTTTTTAACTTAATTTCTATCTTCCAAGGCCTTATAATTTTTAAAACAATCCCAATATTTAAGCTCACAGTTCACACAAATATATTATTCTCATTTGAACTAAGATAACTACAATAGTCATGCTTCATCCTGAAAAATTACGTATGTTCAACTAAGTTCAGTCTAATTAAAATGACAGATACCTACGTTGTCTCATTAAGATGACAGATACAAGTAAGTAAAAAAAAGCAAAACTAGACTCTGAAATACATGAGAATATTAGGGTCAGAATTTTATATCCTCACTGAGCACCACGTTAAGAAGTAAATACTCTCAAAATACTCCAGGAAACAAGTACAGCTAGCAAGGTCTGCACTAAATTGGAATTTCTAGTTTGCTAAAATAACTAGTGATGAGAACTCAATTACCTCTGCAATCACAGAGCCAAGTGATAAAATAATGCTGCTTTCTTTCAATATCAGTTTAAAATAAAGGTCATCTTGTGGTTAAAAAAATCAAAACCTGAAAGAGATTATTATATGTTCTCCCAGAAAATCCTAGTCATCTATATTCATATCTGAACTTTGCCTACACACATTTCATTGATGAATATTAGTGCATTAGATAGACAAACATCATCAGCTCAACATGGTCAGTAGTTTTGAGTTTCATTACCAAACAAAACATCCTGCAAGCAAAGTGATTTCATTAGTATATTCAAACCACTGACTGGCTCTGTCTGAAGGTCATTTAAAATTCTTTGAAATATGAGACAGTTTTAATTCTGAAATCTCAAATAACATTTAAAATTTATTATTCTTCTAGAAAATACATACTACATACATAGCTCCCAATAAAAATTAATCCATACAACTTGATTAATCATTACCAAACAGTGATAAACCTGAAAAGTTTGCCTTCACAGTAAACAAATTAACTATCATGGTATAGCACCACCTCACCCTTCAATATCTCCTCTTATCTAAAGACTATCATATTATCTATTGTCCCCAGAGGTGTTGCTTGCAATTTATAGGTGAGAAAGCTGAAGCGTTAAGGAAAATCAATGGACAACATTGGGAGAGCAGCCAGATCTGCCACCTTACATTTTGGTCAGTGCTTCATGTATAAAAGTATACAGCTTTTAAATGTAGTTCTATGCTATGGGGGAAACGCTGAAAATGCTCACTGAGTCAATGTAAGTATTCAAAAATTCCATATACATTTTCTAGGGTGAAATCACAGGCAAGGGATCATGCTTGTCCAGCCTCCAAATTCAGAGGACACTATCTAAGTTCTGGGCTGGTATCTTGGGAATACACAATGGATGCAGGAGCTGGACTTTAAGGAAGTCTCCATTAGGATATTCTTCTTAAAGATGCTGTAAGTCAGGAGACATCCACAGTTTGGAGCATAAAACAACTTAGGGACTTGCAGTAATTTAAACATGAGCACCTGACTGAGATATAGGTGATTTTATGATAAGGAAACTTTCAAAAGGAAATCTGAAGGAAGCACAGAATGGAGGTATGAAAACAGCATCTCTTAGTCCAATTTGGTCTTGAGTACTACACTAATGATGGTACTGCATCCCTACTCATAATTATATTCACATCCACAGTCGTGGACTTCAACAATTAAATGAAGAACAAAAACGGAAAATACAATTTTTATTGACATTTTCAAAACATAATACATTATATATCACAAGCAACACCACAGGCCATGCACCTATGTGAACTATGCTACCCTGCAAAATGCAATCTGATTGAATTAATCTTTCCAACACCCTTTGGTTATCCAAATGTCTGAAGATATCTTTCCCTTTTCAGTTTTTTTTTTTTTACTTGTCTTTGTCATTTCCTTCTCTTTTCAGACTGTGCATCTCCACCAGCTTGGAATTGGTAACAGTTTGTTTTTCTAAGCTCCCTCCACCTTGTTTGTTCAATCTCACAGTGCAAAATCACTTTCATTAGAGGACGCCATCATTTTCTTTTCTAGTAATATTTAAAGCTACAAGCTAAACAGAAATGTATAGTATATAAAATAAGGAGTTTACGTGTATAAAAGACAGACAATTTTAGCACAGTTTCTCAAAAATTAGGTACCTCCTTATATTTAAGTGGAAATTATTACAGGCAGCGTATTAGTACTTCTTCAGAGAAAATAATAACAAAAACCCTGCATATCTCCCATCACAAAACAATAGTAAATGTGACCCCCAGTGTTTTTCTGCTTACCGTAAGCAGAATATAGCAACATAACTTCTATTTATTGTTGGTTTTACTAACAGTAAGTTTATTTATTCCAGATCTTTCCTTTGAGTTGTCTCAGTCCAGCTGAATAGCTACCTTCCCCACAGGAGAGAGGCTTCATTACATCTGAGTAAATACCAGTTTTCAATTTCCAGCTTAGCTGGTGTTGCTTAGAAAAGCTGGTAATTTACCCAGCTACTCCTGCTAGAGCACACACAGGTAGCAAGCTGGCATTAGCAGACTGCTCAACTCTTTCTCAGAGCACTGAACTCAAGACAACTTTCCAAAAGCATAGGAAAAAAACAGATCTGATTCTTTAGCATCCCCATCCTCACGAGTCACAGCTCCTGGTACTTGTTCTGCTATACCGCTTTAATAGAGACTGCCAGATGAGAAACCAGGGTGATGAATTAAGTCTCTACAATGAAATTCTATCACTCTTGGCAACTGTTTTATAGTAGCTGGAGACAAATTACCTGTATGTTCACAAAAAGCTTTAACAAAGAAAGCTAACTAAGAAATATGGCATTACAGAAAAAACATACGTTGCTATTAATGCCTGTGATAACCTATCATCTCCACACAGTAAGCACAATACCTGAGCAGAAGATCTCCACAAAGCCATCTCTTAATCTTTTTCTTAATCCAACACTCAGACTCATCTTCATGTTTGCAAAACATGACCACTTGTTCTTTTTTCCCCAAACTGTTGAAAGCACATCCATGTCATTGGCGGAACGTTCTTCTAAATGAATAGCAAGATACATTCCCAATACCAAGCCATTTTTCAAGAGGCAATAAACTTTATATAGAGAATAAATAAATTTATAAAATGAATACTTCATATCTCAAGAGAGAACTAATTGATATTACTAACTGTCTCCACCTGTCCAAGGATTTTATTAATGGCTTAGCTTTAAATAATCATCCTTAGGTAATGACTGCTTATTCAATTTTCACTGTTTGCTCAGTGGTTAAAAATAATATAAAACAGCATGATACAACATCAGGTGATGTTTGCTTCAAAAGAAGCAATTGTAGTGAAAGATACTAGAAAGAAGACATAATACTGATAGAAAGCTTTTTGTTGTATAAGTTACAAGTAGGCAAGACATCATTTTTCTGTTTGTTTGGATTCAAAACATATAAACAGTTCAATACAATTACCTGTGTTATTACATTAAACCATATGTTAAGAAGTAAGACTACTGACCTCATAATAACTCTGGTGACATTCTTGGCACTGAGGGTGGACCTGATTTCTTCCTCCTATGAATTTTCAGAAGGAAACTTCCACAAGACAAGAATATTTCCATGATCAGGAATCTTTAAGTAAGCATGGAAAATCCTGGGGCAAAAATAGAAAAGTTTTACAGTTATGTTTGATTATATACAGTTACATACACATGCTTCTCAGCTTTGCTTTGGATAAAAAGAGCTGACTGTAAGTTTATATTACCAACCAAAATAAAGCACTCCTCAATATCCACACAGCCTCCTTGAGAATTAGGATTTCTTGGATACAATTTGAAATAATGTCATTAGCTTCTGCTTTTAGAGAAAAATTACTAAAATCTTCAATTTTGAACAGTTACCACACTTTAGTAAGTTGTAGGTAGAATTTTAGAGTTTCTACCATCTGTTCCAAACTTCACATATCCTCAAACTTCACAGATGGGTCACTTAGGGAAAGTTAATGCTGGAACATGTACTTAAACGTGGAAGGAATGGTCCCCCTTGGATCAATTAGAAGAAAGTGAAAGGTGTGAAAGTTGGACAATGATCTGGTTCAAACATATCAGTTAGTTCCACTTTCCGCAGCTGCCAATCTGGATTCCTACTGAGAGGAAAATGTATTACAGAGCCTAGATGTTTTTTTTTTGCAAAGTACTGTGACTGTTATCAAGAATTTCTCAGTTTTTATTAATATTGCCTATATAAGTCTGCAGCAACCTTCTCTTACCTGAAATTTGCAAAATATAAAGTGATTTTAAGAATTTGTGAGTTAATATGGATTTCAGTTATTATTTCTGTGTTCTCTGACAGTGAAAGCTATTGAATAGCTTAAAAACAATATCTGCCAATATATTTAAAAGAGAAAAGTAAGGTTTGGTTTGGTATCCAAGTGAAATTCAATGGTTATTTGTGCAGCATACAAAATTTCCTTACTGAATCACAGATCTCGCTGTATTTACTTAGCATCCTCCCACTTTCAGTATTTTAACGTAAATTGCACACAGATTTTGATTCCCTTCTAACACCTCAGAAACACTGCATACCTTAAATTGATGCAAGATTATATTTCTGGATAAAATAGCCACAGACACCACCAGCTATTCAAAGCAGTCAATAAAATAATGGAAGATGCTCAGATACTACAGTAAAAGGCCACCTCTATAGAGGCTATGGATAAGTAGCCATGTGCAAAAGATAAACCTTCACACCCAATGCCTACAAAAACACTTGTTAATCAGGGCTAAATGAAGTAAAATGAAACATTAACAAAAAAAAAAAAAAATTGCCTCGATTTTTTCTTAGTAATTGAATTATAAAGGAGCACTAAAACTAGCTTGAGATCTGTCTTTCATACAGTGAGGTAGATGACATCATTCAGTATGTCTTGAATTTTACAACACACTGATTTCTTTTTTCCATGAAAAAATAGCATAAAAATTAATTGGCTTTTACAGGGAATCCAGTTATGAGAAGTTGTGCTCTCGTGTACACGTGCATGCACACATTGATCTCTACATTGCACTCTTTTCATAGCATTGGCTTGATTTTTTGGCGCACCAAAACTCAAAAGCAAGGTTTCTTTCTTTCAGGAGGCATTATATAACCATAGCCAAACTAAAGCTGTGTATAAATTAACCTATTCATAGAAAATTCAGTGTTCTCTTTTACTTAGGCTGCATTTTGTTTGCTTTTTTTTTTTTTTCCCTAAGGAGCCACTGAGATTTTAGGTGTTATGTTTGTAACATTATCATCTTCATTTTAGAAAAACAGGGTAAACCAATTAGCAAATTTGCTGTGCTTAAACCTGACCAGATAACGTGACATTTCACTACAGGCTGGTCTCATTTTGATTTTATTTCAGGTTAATATTTCAGACATTAGTAATAAGTTCCTTTAACCCTGCCAGCATCTACTGTCTCCACACTTGGAGGAATGGCAGCCCTGAGTTGCTGGGAGCTTCTCTACAGAATTTAGATAAGGATTTACAAAAAACTGGCAGTCAGAAATGGTAACTTAGATCACCTGAACTCCTGACTTCTTGCTTTAACAGATTCTCACACCTTTTCTTTCCCAACATAACACATAATGCTGTGAATGCGCCTCTCTCATAGAGATCTATGGACTTCTTAGAAAGTAGGGTTTCGAAATTTGGGCACAAGCAAAGAGGCCTGTTAGTGAATTTCAGTCTGTCCTGCTTATCCAGTGGCATTTCTCAATTTGGGTCTCACTGCTGAAAGCAGGAACAAGCATTAGGTCACACTAGCAGTGAGCAAGAATAAACCATGCCACTGCTGCTCTTATGCTGCCCCACTTTCCAGATTGGGCTTTGCCATCTCAAACAACTATGATCTCCTGTTTCTATTTCTGATTCTAGAGTGAAAAACTTTGATTTTAAATTCAAATTGTCATTTGAATTGTCATTTAAGAAAGAAAAAAAAACACACATGGTAAGTTTACTCTTACCTATCTAGATGGGAGTACATGCAGTGCACACAACTGGTAGAGCAATTAATTTGAAAACTGAGGAGTCGCTAATAGATTTAATGAGCTACAAGGGCAACCCTTGAGCCATGAGTGGACTGCTGGGAGCTTCACCTCTCTGAAGTCTCATTCATTGCCTTTAAAAGTGGGCTGTTTTTTGTCCAGAGCTTAGCGACCTGGGACCGAAGCTTGAGGATGACTGTATTTCACTAGTGAGCTGCATTACTTAGGAGGACACTAAGGAATAATCTTTAGGTCTTCAGTGGTAGCTATTTAGACTGCTTTTAAAGGTACTTCATCTACATTCAGTGAAGGAGAGAGAGATTTGCCTTCTCACAGTCTCTTAAAATACAGGCGTGAGCATATAGCATTCTCCTGTGGCCAGCTGCAAGGTCATCTTTCTCTCTTCCTTTCAACTCCCCTCCTCTTAGATCAACTAAGATGCTGAATGCCCTAAGTCAGACCTGAAGCATTTTGTAGCTGCACACACTTCTTACTTGCCAAGCACTGAGAAGTACAAGGGGACTGTGGTTCCTGTCACAGTACCAGCCATGTGTTGGGTGCTACTACAGCACAATGCATCTGGGATCGTCTACAGCTCTGCTGGCAGCATGCCCCCTCCTGCATGACATTTCTCATGCACGCTTGCCTGCTTTTCTAGGAAGAGTGGTAATCTTGTTTCTATTGTTCATATTAAAGTTTTGAGGAGAGGAAAAGCAGGGCAAACAACAGAAACCTGTTCTGACAAATTATTTCATTACCTTCTGTTATCAGTGGCCTTACGTTATGTCATGGTGGGGAGGGAGGGGTTCAGATTGGATACAAGAAAAAAATCCTTCTTGGAAAGAGGGGTCAGGCATTGGGACAGTCTGCCCAGGGAGGTGGTGGAGTCACCATCCCTGGAGGTGTTCAAGAACTGTGTGGATGTGGCATTGAAGGAGGTGGTTAGTGGGCATGGTGGGGATGGTGGTTAGAATGGTTGATCTTAAGGGTCTTTCCATCCTGAATCATTCTATGATTCTATAATTCTACTACATACATCCCTATTACAAGCAAATCAAAGTGACTGTCTATTTCAGCTTAAGTACACCTTCTATCTGCAAGGTCAAACACCCAGAAAGGCAGATATCTCAAAATTAAGGAAGATTTCAAAGGAATGTTTTCAAAATACACATAGTCTGAATAAGGCTTTATTGGCATAGACATGTACAATTTTCAGTCCTGACAATTCTTTCCTTGTTTGACCCCCTTTTTTTTTCCTGTCTTCACCAATTTGTCCTCATATCTATCCCCAAACTTCTGCCTCATCATCACTGCTCCCCTCTCCTCAAGAGGGAAGATTCACAAATATTTATTAGTGCATCCTTTTAACCTCCAGAAAATTTTTGCTGCTCTGCAGCAAATTGCCATTTTCAAGGCTGCTTTACTCACCAAATACAAGCATATTTTCAAAGGGATGTTAATGCATCTTTCTTTGTCAGAAGAAAATCCTAATTCTGAATTTTAAGTGTAGGAACTAAATAGAAGCAATACAAGAAAAGGATTTTTTTTTTGTTTGAAACATGAGTAAACTGTATTCCTTTGCTCTTCTCTCTCTCACTCAAAAAATAAAAAAATAAAAAGAAATAAAAAAGGGTGGGGGGAAATAGGCAAAACTCTCCAGAATAATTCATCTGAGATTCCTACTAAGCATGAAAAATCTCATCCTGAATGGTCAGAGCCTGACAGCTATAAATAACTTCAAGAGCTGTACCCAACCACACAAAAGGCTGGGTAGCCTTAACAACAGCAGCTCTGGATGAAACTCAAGCAGTATTTTTTTATTTTTTTTATTCAGGAAATAATAATATTATTATTATTACTATTATTACTATTATTATATTTTATTTATTTTTAATGCTTTGAAAGAAATACTGCTTAAGACCAAGGAGAGACTTATCTACCCCCAATCCCCACATATCTCCACAAAGGACGTGAGGAGAGAGGCAGGAAACAGCCCTTCCGCAAACTGGAGGGATGTCCTGAAAGTAGAGCAGTGGGATCCCTGTGCTAACCCTCCCATCCACGTGGAGAACCATAGAAAAGAATAGCATCTAGTTTGGAAAAGACTTCCAGATCATAAAGTTCAACCATCTACCTGATCTACTATTCCCATGTCTAAACCATTTCCCATGTCCTGTGGGTCCTCTTATAGAAATGTCCCCTTAAGCACATACAGCTCCACCTGAATATTAATTCTGTCCCTGTTAGGGGCATATGGAACAGTTTCACCACCATGACTTCTCCCTACCTGGGTCTGCTGGGCTCCAAAGCTGACCTGTACCCACTGGTGGGTTGGTGGTGTCTGACAGCAGATGGACAGTGTATGAGCAGCACCTCCCATGGTGCACTCATACCCTTCTGGGAAAAGATTCCTACGTCTGCACTGCTAACAGTATAACAGCTTGCACAGCACAAGAATTCTTAAGTTTGAGCTTGGGAAAGAAACAACATCAGCTGGTCAGCAATTACATTTGATTCCAGGGTGAAACCCACAGCTTTGACCTTCTGATGTCATCCCCATCAAGCTTCAGAGAGGGGTTAATGGAAAAAAAAGAATCACAGAGAGGCGTAGGTTGGAGGGGACCTCAAAACTCACCTAGTTCCAACCCTTCTGTCATGGGCAGGGTTGCCACCCACTAGATAAGTTAAAAAGAATAGCATATTCCTTGGGCAAAACAAAGGTTGCACAGGATATTCTGTCTTTGCATGATGGCTTCAGCTCTGTGCACAAAAAATGCTTTTTTGTCCTACCAGTTTTTGAAATGTATTTCAAGATGAGCCATTGCAGGAATCAGAAACTTCTTGCTTTTAATGGGAATGCAAAAATTGGGTCCTCTTTGTTATAGTTCTTAAAAAAACCTGTAGTAAGTGGGAACTGGTAGTGGCAATTCACATAATAACTTAAGAGTAGCACTTGGAATATTTGGAGGTTTCTATGATCCGTAAAATCCAGTAAAACACAGCTATATTTTATTTGGAAATCACAATTAATATAGCCATACTTAGAAAAAAATGCAAGGAAAATAAAATAATCCGATCAGAAAAGAAAATACACCGCATTTCTGTATTTCTGTCTCCTTCCAGAAGGAGAAACAAGCCATGCAGTGTTTTTACCAGCAGGTGGCAACCCCAAACAGCCGGCCAGCAGAACGCTCCAGGGACACGCACCACGGGGTCACGTTTAAAAAGCAAGGGCAGTGCCGCGCCATTGCACCACTCTTGCGATTGTATTTACTGCACTTTTGCATTTTTTGCTGTTTTTCTTCCTCAAGTAAAAAGAGTGCACTAACAACTACCATTACTTCTCAGTGAAAAAAAAAAAAAAGTTATACATTAACGTGCATGCACGTTTGTTTGCACATCTGAAGTACCCTCTCAATGATGTGTATTTTTTGAACATTTACTAGAAAATAAAGGCAGCTGAGCACAGAGCTCAGCAGGGTAAAAGGTGCAGCATGATCTCAGACCACTAGAGACCTGTCAAGCCACAGGAACGTGGCATGTTCATTCAAGTCTCAGGGTCTCAAAAGTTAGACATGAAGCTGAACTTCAGCAGCACACTTTGCCTTGTCTGCATCCAGAACCACTTGCTGCTCCCTGATCCTCAGCCACCAGGATAGATTAGGATTACACTAACACCTACTAACCACAATGGCAAAAACATCACCCTCAAATCCTTCTCATTCCAAAATGTTTCCAGGGCATAAGGTCATTAATTCAAAACAAAACAAACAACAACAAAAACAAACACAGCCTCCCATAAATACAAAAAAAATTAACATACTATGGGAAAGGTTCAGTGCCCAGAGAAATCAGTGGAAAGGCTGACAGCTATCAGAACTTGCTTGGTTTTTAATCCTTTCTAAATCTATTCATTCTCATCTTGAGTGCACACTTCAGAGTGGAAGGAAGGAGACAAAGGAGTCTAGCTGTTACTGTCCAAAAAGTCAAAAACAGCAAAAAAATTATGTCTGTGAACAAGAGGGGACTCATCTTCCATTTATTTCAAAGGTTGAAAGTGTAGATTGATTTCACTTAACTTTAGAAATTTACAGCAGCTGATCTTGTCACCTTAGACCTTCTTTATAATCAACTCAGAAATGAAGACTAGAGGGCCTAATTACCAGAATAAAATTATCATTTTCCTGTCTAAAATTGCCAGTTTGGACAGATTTATTTATTTATTTTAAAGATGAGATGAATGGCACCACAAAGTGCTTCTCTTCACTGGACATAAAGCAGATCCAGGACAAACAGGTCAGATATAAAAAGCTTCTATACATTTTACTCAGAGAGATCTCTCTCCCTCTGCAGATCTTCAGAGACATTAACTACTCTGCACTATCACCATCAGTTCAGAAGCAACCCACGCACATGCCTATAAAATATTTCTCCATCTCTCAAGAAAAGCAAGCAAACAAAAAATCTATCTTCAGCTAAGATTTTAAGAGTTACAGTATCAGAAAGGGAGGCTTATCATAGAAACATTAAGTTGAGATGACCACCAAGATCACCCAGTCTGTCAACCCATCCCCACCGAATCACATTCCTCAGTCCCACATCCACACAATTCTTGAAAATCCTCCAGGATCAGGGACTCCACCCCTTCCCTCCCCACTGTTACAGTGCCTCATCACCCTTTCAGAGAATATTTTTTTTCTACTATCCAACCCAGACCTTCCCTGGCACAACTTAGGGCTGTTATCTCTCATCCTAGAACTGTTCCCTGAGAGAAGAGGCCAACCCCCACCTCACCACATCCTCCTTTCAGGTAGATGGAGAGAGAGATAAGGTCTCTTCTGAGCCACCTCTTCTCCAGATTGAACGATCCCAGCTCCCTCAGCCACTCTCCATAGGACTTTCCTTCGGATCCTTCATCAGCTTCACTGCACTTCTCTAGACACACAGTATTAAAACACTGCGTATTTTTGCAAGGAAAAAAAAAAAAAAGAAGCATGAACCAACAGCTACTTTTAGGGCACACAAACACAGCATCTCAGAAAGCTATTCAAAGTATATCAGTGTACTGTTAATAAACTGCTTCAGGTTACAACATACCTAAGGTGGCCCAGGACTGTTTTCCCTAATTTCAATCATCCAGCCAGACACACCTCTTGTGGATGGAGATTATTCTTCTTCTTTCCCCATACTACTTGGTTTGACTTGAGAGCTCATCCATGAAACCTGATACAGTGCACTAAGAAGAAAGCCATGCACGTTCACACAGTCCATAACACAGTAGGTACTGCATTGTTTTCCCCTTCACAGTTACTGCAAGCTTTAATAGCCATGCATCACTTTCACTTCTGACAGTGCAACAATGCAGTGGAAATGCACTGCAAACAGATTTTCTCTGTACAACAGAAACACCACCTCAGCAAAAGGAGGAGGACGGGGTGTTGGGAAATGACATTAAGACTTTGGTGTGAGAATCTGTAATACCCATGAGCAAAGGACATACTCCCTAGAGAATTAAACTTCACCATTCCTAAGCCATTTCACTCCCACAGATACATTTACTGATCTCATACATGGGTTTAAAATATGAATGATTCCTGGCAAACAAGAGAAACTTAATGCTTTATGTGGAGTGCCTAATTGCAATAAAGAATCCAGTTTAATTATGTGACCACCTGTTGAGACAATAAGTTAGCTCCAGAGAGAATTGTTATCTGCATAAGCCAAAAGCAATAAATCAAGTTGACTACTTCAGTAAAGATGATAGAATTAACCTCTAAGTATTTAATTTAATCCTTTGATCAAAGCATCTCATGTACATATCCATGGTAAAAGCAATGAAAGTACAGCTAGGGAAATAGATTTTTCTCATGGGCTAATCTCTAAACCTTTGAGGATCTTCTGAACAGAAGGAGTCCAATCCTCTAACGTCTTAAGCATCATTAGTAGTCTCAAAGCTACATTCATATGGTTTCTTGAAGAGCTAAATCATTATTGCTCTCAATAGAATATATTCCTAACTGAGAAGAAAAGTAATTTTATTGATGATATTTAGCTAATTGCATTCAGTTCCACCTCATTGAGCATAAACTGATAAACTTGTGGGAAGAGTTTAATCTATCTTAATTAAGTGTACCCTAATTACAACTCATTGTCCACTGAGTTTTGGGTGCAGTATTTATTTTAATCACAGCAGTGACTAACAACAACGTTTTAAGATAAGCTAAACAGTCTACAAACACTTAATTCAAGTCAATTCCAGCTCTTAAACAGACAGAGTCATCCACAGTTTGTTACTGAAAAGCTTGTCCTTTCAGCAAACATTGTTACTTCAAGGTAGAAATTTGTGAGAGCAATTTGCCTGGGTGGCTTTTGCCTTCCTTCCAGACACTGTACCGAGTCCACTCACAGCACAGCCAACTACCCCAAATTTCTGCTACCCCTGGTTTCAATTTTTGGGTCACTTGGTGAACAGAAACATTTAAATGGTAGTATCTTCCACATTTTTTTGCCTAGAAAGATAGCAAGAGAGGGCAGTAGAAGACACTCCTGCTAGTTATACATTTTCAGTTTCCTCTTTAGAGAACTCTTGCAAGATTTTTAGCCATAAAGAATGAGACTTTCCAAGTGCTTGTTGTCAGAAGTGGTTCTGGCTTCTCACCAGATTTCCACCATTTCATGTGCTACCACTATGAATGCTCTGTTTGTGAGTAGAATCAAACACATTATAATTATCCAAGCACTAAAAAGTGTCTGTGAGTCATTTCAAATGTGTCATATTAAAGAGTCAAAAGCAATGAGATGGTGCTGTTTTGCATGATGTACAATTCTTCCCTTTCTAAAATGGGTAGGACAGCCATTATGAACGTGAACAACCACTGGCCAGGGCTAATTTTTCTGCATAACCATAGCAGAAAGTGATCTTTAAGAGCAGAATAAAGATGAGCTATGGCCAGAAAAGGTCACTATACTACTAATCATGCATCCGAACTGCACAAGCAAAGAGAAAGCCTTGCCCACCCAGGAGTCAACAAGAGAGAATGAGAGTGTGCCCATTCAACTAAAACTTCAGCAGTTGCAGGGCCGCATCCCTAAACTCATTCTGCATTAATGTCTCAATGTAAGGCTCAGTACTAACATCCAAGACTACCGTGTACTTTTTGTGATTCTGCTACCAGGCTAAATTCTGCACAATTCCATTTGCCTGCCTCTGTAAATCTGCTGCATTGAAAAGGAACAAAGATTAGCATGTACTGATTTGAGAGGAAAATGAATCCAATAATTTCCTTTGTGACTCTCTCCCACCAGTTCTGAACCACTCTATGATCACATAGACCTTGCAACTGCTCACACAACATACACAGGTGTTTGTCGGGTTAAATTGCAAATGTTCTGTTATCTTTCATGTGGAAAAAGAACCATTTTAGACATTCATGACTATTATGGTAATAAATGAGGAAGGACTTGATAAATAAATGGAGATATCCATACTGTTAACAGATGCTTTCCAACTCTTGATATGTCTTCTTTGTTTGACTGTCTGTAGTGGAGAAGTGGATAAAGATGGCTAAATGTTTGAGCACTGATCTGACACTGATAAAGTAGAATACGCAAGGAATAGTTTCAAAGCAGGGAGCAGAGACTTTACTGCTTGATTCTTATCACAATGGCTGGAGCCAGAAATCTAAAACCCTACTGTTTTTTGTTAGAAATACACTGCCAGAAAAAAGGATGTTTCATGTTAAATGATGAAGAAGGCTAATCATTTGTGCTGAACCACAAAGCTATTTTAATGGGTTGGCATCAAGCCATGAAACCTATAGTAGTTGGCTCTTTCTGTCACTGGACAGCCTAAAAATATAGTTCTAAGTTCTCTGAAATCTCTAATTTTTCCCTTCTTAAAAATACAATGTTAAAAATACTAATATAAGCCAAGCTGTAAAGACCACTCAGATGTCCTTTTCCCTAACAAAAAAATGCTGAATCTTGATATTTAGGAAATGCATTATCCTAGATGTATTTTAGAATGAGACACCTGAATGGTACAGCAGCTGGCTAAACTGCCTCCTAATCATCTGCTTGCAGCTGGGCAAAGACCTTCTCCTCTCCATTCTCTCCCTCTCCCTTCCTGGATGTCCTTGGGAAAGGGCTGCTCCACTGCAGTAGCCCCAGCAATATCAGTCTCCCAGAGTAAATGCAAAGGCGTATGACATGGGGCTTATCTTGTGGTTGATATGATTTTCCCCTCTCATCTACCAAGTGATGCACCCTTGAAAAATTTCAAACACAAGTAAATAAAATGAATTCAGCTAAAGCAGCACCAAACTACAGTATTTCCATTAAAAATAAAAATAATAATGATAAAAAAATGAAGTAATTGCACATGTAAGATAAATGAAATCTGGTTTCCTGAAGATTATTCTCATGTGTGATATTTTCCCACAAAAGTAGTATTTATTTTTTTCCTCTCTCAATTCCCAGATGAGCTCATTCTGCAGCTTCATTTTACTCAACCAAATGATTTGTTTTCATAAAATTTATTGCATTCTGTGTTGTTTTTTTGCTTAAGACTGACAGTCTTCAGTGAAACTAGACTGAAAATGTCCAGCGAGCTCAAAATTTACTAATACAAGAGGACTGCAAAAATCTAATTTCTTGTGGAAAACTAGCTATGTAACCCCACATTCCTTACTTCTGAAATCATTTTCATGTAATTTATTCCAGAACAGTGGGTGCTAATGCACCTGAAACTGTTCAAACTTAGCTTAGCCTGTCAAATTGCAATTCAGCTCTCAGCTTCTCATCCAACCTGCAGGTAGTCCTTTAATTGCCCATACTTTATCAAAATTAATACTTTCTTCCTTGTCCATCATATTTGCAGACTTTACCAGGCAGGAAATTTTTTACCTTCATAAATAATGCTTGTGTCAATTAAAATCTAGATTTATCAGCAAGCTTTTCATCTCATCCGTGATACTAATAACAAGCCATAGCAAACAGCACTGCTCTGAGGTAATACTTCACAGACGTTTCAGTACTTATTGGCTGCTAGAGCTGGACTCTCTTTTCTAACGTGAATTTCTTAATTACAATAATTTGTTTTTTGGGATAAATCTTTCATGCACAAAGTTTGTTTCTCTCTTCACTACTAGGGAGATGACAAAATAAATTTGGTGATGTTCATTAGAGTGGCAAAAAAAAAAATACAAGTAGAGGGAATTTTTGGAAGAAACATGAAACATTATCCTTCCAAAAAGACACCGTAAATGGAAGTGGCTCTGAAAAGAAAAACAAACAAGCAAACAACAATAACAAAAAAACAACCCTAAGCAGTAGGCAGTTACTAACAATCGAATTATCTCATGGTTGACCCTGTTTTGTGAATAGAGGTGAAAAAAACAAACAAACAAAAAGAACATACCACAAGAAAAATTTAAAGCTTTGCTTCATTTATGTGGTGGGGAAATGAGAAGGAAGAAAAAACATGAATACTCTAATGAAAATTAACAAACCAGCCAGATATGTGAAATGATAACATCATTATGAAACAGTGCTCATTACTTTTGGATCCAAGGTTTCCTAAGACCATGATGTTGCATGGAACAGTGCATGTACCTTCCAATAGACACCACAGCATATGCACCAGACACCTCAGCTTGTGCAGGGAATAAAATGGTCATTAACTACTAGTCACAAAATTAGGACTCATGGAACATTAACAGATAAGGTCAGCTTAATTTCTCCCTATGTTCCTCTTCAGTTATGGACATCAAGCCAAAAGTTTCATCCCACTGCTCTGCTTGGTGAAACATGTAGAGAGCTCCAGCCCAGTGCATTACATTATTTTTCAGCTTACAGTTCATGGTCTGCTGATGGCTCATAAAATACCAGAAGATGACCTGCAAAATGACTGCTAAAGTAATAATCTTTCCAAACACACATTTTCACACTGAGAAGCAAAGGAAAACAACAGCAACAAAAAAGCAAAACAGGGACAAATAAAGACAATGAAATATTCAAATTTTCATCTAATATTTGCTTAATTAAAAGCAAACGTTGTGGATAACCTGCAAAAACAGATGTCTTCCAAAAGATAAGCAAACCTCTTGGTTTAAAAAAAAGAAAGAAAAGAAGGGAAGGGAGGGAAGGAGGTGAAAGAAAAAGCCATCAAGAATAAAACAAGATTGTCTTTAAATGATATCCTTTAGGCCCATGGACTTCAGGTCTGTCAAGTCTCTGGCAAATGGTTTTCTCTGAAGGAAAACCTTCTGGGAGCAGCCCTTTAAATTATTTTGTGTTACCTTGCACTGATACAGTCACATTTCTCTGCTGGTGATACTCAGAAATACAGTCTTTCCTCCCATTCGCATCCACAGATGTTATTCTCAATGAATTCAGAATCTGGACTTCAGAAAATTAATTCTTGTACAAGGCAACATGGGCAAAAAAAAATGTGAATTGAGCATTGATTGAAACTGACAGATTGTTTTTCTCCCTCAGCTTAATCCCTAAAAGACTGAGTTGTTCCAATTCATTTCCTAGTGGGCTGGTATCCAGATCACAAACAAAAACCCATCACAATTAGTGCTGGCAGCCTCAGTGCCAATCCCAGTACAGAACCAGAACAGTAAAACAAGATTTCAGTCCATCCCACAGGCACTCAGAGATCCTTCTAGAACATGTGAAGGATTATACTGAAGAAAATAGAGAATTCACTATCTACTCCTCTGAAGTTTCTAAGAGCCAGCTTTATTCATTAGGTTTGTTGTGGGAGGTCACATGAACTGATGACTATGGAGATGCTTTTTTAGAATTTTACTTGTACATTGTGAGAGTAATTTTGGCCTTGTGTCAGTCCTTCCATTGCATTTGTATTTGATGAGCTTAAAGATTTCTAGACAAAGAGTCACTTGAAA
The DNA here is from genome assembly GCA_013399175.1 of Odontophorus gujanensis. Lineage (NCBI taxonomy): Eukaryota > Metazoa > Chordata > Aves > Galliformes > Odontophoridae > Odontophorus > Odontophorus gujanensis. The sequence continues at coordinate 338,663 of VXAB01006374.1, forward strand.
GCAACTTGACAAAATTTATTTTTACGAACAAACAAACAATTTAATTTATTCATGGATTTTTAGTAGGACAGTTGCCTCACCTGGGTCATTTTCGTCACTGTTGAATTACTGTTAATAAATGAACAACATATGGCAAACACACGGGAAAGACACTGAAAACTCATGTATTGCACCTCTCAGTGGTGCTGAATCCTACAAGGAGTAGGAAAAAATTCTTTATAGAATGAACTCAGAAAGTGTTTTAGGAAAATGCCAGAGTACCCCTCCTCCTTCTCTCTCCCGAAAGAACTCAAACCACAAGTCAACAGTGGCATCTGTTCTTTACACTCTGGAAACTGAAATCTGTTCCAGAAAAAGATAAGGAGACTGTAAGTGTTAGAATGATTTATTTATTTATTTTTTACTGTTACTTACCAAGTAGCAGAAGGGAGAAAGAATAGTGAAAACGGAGGGTGAATTATATCCTGAAGCTATAGAACTCATTTGCATGCCTCATATATTTGAGGCATATATTCAAAAACATCAGCAAGATTGAAACAGTGGCTTCAAAAACTACTGTAATCACTAGAGAAGAGTTTACACGGAGTAGCGTAAGCCTAGTCTTCAAGTTCCAAACTCACCCAGTCTATATGAAGAGGAATCTTTAAGACCAGCAGCTAGATTCCTGTTAGAAGAGAGGACATTAAAGTACCTCTTCATTCTCTTACAGTCTCAGCTACTATTTTCCTTATTTCAACCTCTGCACAAAACGACAGCAGCATGTGGAAAAGATGAATGCTACCCACACCTGGTATCATGCTCCAAAGCTGCTACAGTATCACACCACTGGTAGTCAACAGAAATGTTTGTTGCTGGTTTTATGTTGGTTTTTCAATTGTACTCTGTCAATACCCTTCCTCAGTGGCAACATGCTGATGCAGCTGACATTCTGACAAAGCAGAACATCTCTGAATTGTCAATCACATTACGCTCAGAGGATCAGCACTACTTGATGAGACTCTGCTGTATTTCTATATTTTGCATACTTCTATACAAAAACAAACAAAACCATGTTATTTTGTCCCTCCAGTAAGATTTTTGCTTACCACATAATGATTTCTTTCTCTCTTTCCCTTTACAGATGTGTTTGTAACCTTCAGTATTATTTACCTTGATTTCTTTGTTCCATATTTCCATGAAAACACATTTCTGGCACTTCTCTTGTTCTTAAGCTCCTTTGAAAGGAGCTGTATTATTAACTTCAATTTGGCAAATTTCCCTTTCTACAAGTCTGCAGTTCTAAAAAGTCTATGTTTTATATTTTCTACAGATTTATGTTCTTTTCTGTACCTTAGGACATGGGTAGTGATGGAGAAATAAAGCAAAGCTTTAAACAGATTTACTCCCTTCACTATTATGCAGATTAATTTTCCTGAATATTCAATTTCAATACTGCAGTGATTTTCTCTCAAGAAAATGAAATTTGGACATTTATATGCATAAACATATACAGGTTGGATGTCTTTTTTATTTTTTTTTGTTTTACACACACAAATATATATATATGTATATATATTTGGGGGAAAATGCATACAAAACGTTAGGTAAAAAAAAATCTGCTTTTTCTTTAAGGGCCCCTAATATTTGCTACATCTATCTATTTTTCAAAATTCTATATGAAAGATATATATTTTTCCTTTATTTTCTTTATTTTGTTAAAAATGGGTACATCCAAACACTGTGGCATTCAGCATACTTACAGCCTTCTGAGCATCAGGGTATACTGAACTGTCATTTGTTAATATAGTGTCGGTTGCCTTTCTTTATGCAGCTCATGTCCTAGCAGGGATCCTCTGTAAGCAGAAACAATCCTGCAGAGAAGTTTGGAACAGTTGATGTCAGAAAATAAGCCTTCAAAATAAATTCACTGTTTCCTTTAAAAAAAAAAATAAATAAACTACACAGCTTCAGAATTAATCCCTATTTCATGCCAGCAACTGAAATAATCAACAACTTCAGCAACAAGTCTCCATCTGTAATCTTCTGTGTGGTATATAACTAAAGAAGTGTAAAAAACAAACAAACAAACAAACAAACAAAAACACAACGAGCCTCTCCATTGGGAGTTTTAGAACTACAGATTATAAAAATACAGCTTTTCCTCCTCCTAAAGGAGGAATACAGCTCTCTTTGTGAGCAGATTACTCGCACTGACTTCTCACTTCCAAAAGGTGGAATGATTCTGCCCTACAGATTAATAAACCCCCTCTCACGCCCCAGAGACTTTGGCTCTCTGTTCTTCCTACTCTTTCTCAATTTCACAGGGAAATAGAAGGTTACTCCAGGTTTCCCATTAGGCTGGTGACTCTGGCAGCCTAGATCATAGAACCCCTAGGGCTGGAAGGGACCTCTGAAGGCCATTCAGATGGTTCTCCAGCAATTTAAAAGTAACATTTCAGGAAGAGAGCACAGTTAACTATACCATTGTTGTCATGGTATCATGAGTGGTGGTTGTAGTTCAAAGGAGTGGTGTTTCCTTTAGTTCTCTGCTAAAGTCATTTTCACACTGCTGAATGTTTCAGGAGAATAAATAGGAATTGTTATGTTCTTGTTCCTACGATTCTGAATTGTGGTAAAGACACCTTTGAATTTGGAGCATTTTTCCTTCCACATTGTTACTCAGATTTTCAAGAGACTTCTTTGTCAAAACATTTTTTTTTTTTACCCTAGACAATTTTAGCATATGATAATGTCATAGTACATTCAAGTCTCTAATTCTTATTGCTCTAGTTATTACCTGGTGTAGGGAACCTGCTTTGGCAGGGGGGTTGGACTCGATGATCTCTTGAGGTCCCTTCCAACCCCTATGATTCTGTGATTCTAGTCTTTTGACTTGATGTCCTGCACTGAGACAAGGAATCTAATTTCAGGCATAAGCACTGTTATAAATGCTGAAAAACTGTGCATCCATCTAGAAAGGTTGAGTCACTTCCTGAGAAAAGTAGTTTTTCTATCTTGTAGCATAAAGTTCAGGTATACTGGTGATGCACCCTAGCTTACAACAATATCCTGCTGCCAGCAAAATAAGGTATATAAGTTTTTCTGCAAGAAAACAAGCAAACAAACAACAGACAATCAAGTGAGAAAAAAAAAAAAACAAAAAAAAAACACATTTCAATTTGTTCTGCACCACTGAGTACAATGAGATGACTGCATGCTTTGTCAAAGTCTACTTTTTCTCTTGCGTTATCATAATCTTATCTCAGTGATGTACAGTAGGAAAAATAGCCCTCGTAAGTTTTGATTCCTTCAGTCAAGGTATAACCAAGTCCTTTCCAAATCCAAAAAATTATGTACCTTGTCCTTTGAAAATGCACTCTGCAGATCTTCTGCTTCCTATTCAAATGGGATAGATAACACTGATCAAAAAAAAGTACCAACATAATCTACCAAAATCTGGAATTCAAACACCAGCAAATGTAGTGAACCAATTGCACTAGTCAGTATCTGATGCTAACTGTACTATTAACATTCAGGCATTTGGGCAGAAGACTTTGTCTTTTGTCCAGATTTTTGTTCTGTTTCTGTTCAGTTTTTTTTTTTCAAACAGACATCTACACTATTTTACCTTCCAGAAATAAAACTCATTGCTGTTTTCCCATTTCCAACCAGCTCTTTTTATCAATACAAGCTGAGGTTGTCTTCTATTCATTGTGTAACACATTAGTAACAAATATTCACGATGGAAGCATGTCAAAACAGAATTTTTCCCTTTAGCTTCTTTTAATTGCTTGTGCTTTAAAACTTGCACTGAAGCTGTCCTGTTATCTCCCTTGAAATCACCACATGCTTCCCTCACCCCCCATCATCAACAGCAAGAAATCCCACCTCCACCATTCTAGCCCTCAAGACATTTTTAATGAGACTGGAGCACTTAAGGCGAACAGCTATTAGTCACAGCCTTTTGGGATACACCGAAAATAGTCAGCAAAGACTGCCAGAAACTGTTATACTTAAATCCTTCCAGAAGAGTTGCAAATAGATGAATAGGCCAAGTAGCATCAACACTATTATCTCAAATCTTTCTGTGTTCATGAAGACACCTACCAACTCAGTAGTTGTAGTGGAGCTTGGCAGAAACTCAGAGCGCAAGCTTATTAAAGTATGAAGCAAGAGATCATAACATTAATTAGTGCACAGATATTTCACCATGTAAATGTCAGGTGTCATGGCGAAGGCCAAATTGGGATATCACCTAGATTCCCCTTGAACTGCTAAAATGATAATTTTGTCCTTAGAATAATCAGGTTATTTCACTGGTGAAAAAAAATTAAACTAAATGCAATTTGGAAATGGAAATGAGTAATTGAAGTTGGCTGAAGTCTTCCAAATCTGTTATACTTAGATAGGAGAAGTTTTAGAGAGGTGGCAAACTGAACATGCTGCACTTTTGTGTTCTAGCGTTTTCCTTAACTACATAACTAGATTATAGGTTTGTAAAACACTCAGTTAAAAAAAAAATAAGAGCAAATCACAGTTTTTGTCTCTCTGGATGTCGCTGTAAATAACATCATCATTAGACAGCCATTCTGTTCACTGGATTAGCAAGGTCATCCAATGTTATTGCTTCCTGCCCTGCCTTCATGGTTCAGTTATTCACTATTTAGCTAAATCAAAGGTTTGAAAATTGAGAAGATACTCATTTTATATAGTCCTTCACGAAGGATTAGCACAATGCCTTAAATTACCAGAATCCTCTGCATTTATTAGCCACTTAATATACACTTTGCTGGGTATGTAAGTTACAGGTAATGCAAATTACTTTTACTTGAATTTTCATCTCATATTTCCTGAAATGTTTACTAGAAATACTGATTTCTGAAATGCAATGGTTTTCTTTTAATTTTGAGCATTAAGCTCTATGTAACACAACGCTGAAAACTAATTCTACAAGAGTAGAATTAAGAATAGTTAGTCACTTGTTCTACGGGAAAACTAAATGAACATTAGCAACTTACATGATTTTCTGTCTTGTTTTGTTTTCCTCTTTGGTAGAACTAAGAGTCAGAATTTTATTACATCAAGTTTGGTAGAGAAGGTTTTCAAAATAGAGTGATCTACTGAGCCAGCTGGAGGACTGTGACCCCCAAACACTAATGCTCCCACATAGCATAGGTGAATAGACCAGATTTTCCTATCTGGCATAGGCAGACATTGTAAAAATCTTTGTTGTGGTTTTATCTGGCAGGTAACTACGCACCACACAGTCATCTGCTCACTCCTCCCTCCTACCCCTGCCTCCCCATGAGTGAGATGGGGGAATAAATCAGACAAAAAGTCAAAGTAGAACTCATGGGTTAAGATAAAAACTATTTGCTGAGGTAGAGAAAAGGAAGAGGGAAAAAGGATAATAATTATGATAATTATATATATATACACATATATACAGAACAAGTGATGCACAAGCAACTGCTCACCACCTACTGACCAATGATGGATCAGTCCCCAAGCAGCAGTTACTCACCCAGTGACCTCCACCCTGAATGGAATATCCCTTTGGTCAACTGTCTTGGTTCTATTCCCTCCTAACTCCCTGTGCCCCACTCAATCTTCATCACTGTCAGGACAGTATAAGAAGCTAAAGAGTCCTTGGCTCTGGACAGCACTGCTCAGCAATAGCTAAAACACTGTGTGTTATCAACATTGTTTTTCTCCTAAAGTCAAAACAGCATCTAAAATCAAGATAGTCTTCTTGGAATGCAATTTAAGAATTTTAATAAAAATATAAGGTTTATTAAATTATTAATTGACATGAGTCACTTCACAGCATGAAAGGAGAAGTCAAAGCTTCCACGATTTTTGTCAAAAAAAAAAAAAAGACCTCTCATGCACACCTGAATCTACAGAATTATAACCATGCAAGGTAGCAAGGTAGAATCAAAAGAATGCACAGCCCTTCTTTCAGAATATGTTTTAGCTATACCTATATAGCAGAGGTTCTAGGGAAGTAGAAGATTGAATATGGTGCATTTTTGTGTGATAATATTTTCCTTAACTATATATCTAGATTTTATGCTTGTAAAATGCCCAGTGAAAGAAGGAACAAATCACAAGTACGGAAATACAAGCTTTCAAAATGCCTGCTTCTACAAACATTTCAAAATCCTGCTTTGTAGTAGAAAAACAAACTCTACATATGGACTCCTTCATAAATTGTATGACATTTTGATTACTCCTATTTTGATTTAATTACTCCTTCTACTTATGCTGAAAACCACCAACAGTGAAGATTATGAATTATATGTTTGATGATAAAATTCAGTATTGGCATCTGCGCAGACAAAATATTTTTTGGCTCAAATTCAAGCACACAGTCTAAACATTTTGTGTGTGTGTGTGTGTGTGTATTCAGGCTATTTAAAAAAAAGATAAGAAGGAAAGAGAAAAAGAAGAGGAAAAATACTTGAATTCTGAAATTATCACCAAGCAATCAACCCAGATTCTAGCCATAAATGATTCGTCTGTGTCATGTTCGTATTGCTACATAGGTAGCAATTGAAACAGGCAGAGATACATTTTTTTCCCAGTGCAAAGACTTTTATGAGACTGATAATACATTTTCTTATTATACAATACTGTGCAAAGCCCTGCACATGAATCTTGATTCAGAATCATGAATTCTGAATTTCTCACCCCATCTACCTCATTGTGCCTATAAGCCAAAGTACTGAAGACAAAACCAAAACCTCCATGTGCATCCAGGGCAATCCAAATTCTTGAAAAAGATACCATTGGCCTTGGTAGTACATGGTCTCATGAGTACTTTTTGCTAAATAAATTATTCTGCAAGCATTCCATTTTTTTTTTTTTTTTTTTTTTATTTATACTGTTTCTAACTCATAACTTCCCTCTAATGCACTGCCATTGGTGAGTTCATCAAATCCAAATTATGTTCAATTAACACTCTCACTAGGACTTCACAGAAATATGCTTCTACAATATACACGAGAACAAAATGGTAAGTTGCATACTAATTGGTCAGTATTTTAAATGCATTTATTGCTGAAACATAATTCATGAAGTTAGCATCAATTTGAATCTACTTGCTAATTTTTAATGTCATGTCACATGTTTTAGCAGAGGGATCAAATAAAGGATAACACTATTTAAGAGGGAACGAGTGAAAAAGCTAAGCTGCTGCTCAGTCGTACTGTTCTGAACTCCTTGGTATGTGATTTAGCTGTTTTATAAGTTATGAATAGAGCAAAGAAAGTGACGAGTGTCAGGAATCAGATCTTACACTATCACCTTTGCTGGGCCAACAAGTAATTCAACAATTTATGGCATAACTGGGGAAGTAAAAACTCCAAACTGATTTATCTTAGGTAAAATAGAGTTGGAGTCTTCCAGACACCTCCATATCCCTAAGGATAAAAGGAGATACTAAAAAATCACAACGTTAAAAGATGTCACAAAGTCACAGCAAGTATCACAAGTCAAGACATGTTAAAAAAAAAAAAAGTTTATCAATCTTATCAATTTAGCAATCTTAGCTCTACACAGTACAATACCATCTTCAATTAAATGCACCTTATATCATAAGAAATATGCAAGTCAGTTCCCAAAAGATTTATAAATTCCAACAGAGACACACAGACAATATAAGATTGAGCCAACAATCTTCAAAAAACAATTGAAACAAGAAGAACAAATTCTCTCACTGAAGATATTCGTCAGAAAACTAACTCCATGATCCCTGAATGAACCCATTTCTTGTAACTCAAAGTCCTGGTAGAACACCAAGTCGGTGAAAAGTTCCTTCTTTTCAAGTCTATTGCCCTACATAAAATTACTAACACTGTATTCTGATTAGATTTGGAGAGACAAATAAAATGGCAGTGCTGACAGAAACATCAATCTTTAGTCACACAAGGCCTACTTAAATGTTTCTCAGTGAGAGGATTCCCTCTGAGGGATCCTCAAAAATCCAAAACTTTATAAACATTGAGTTACCTTCGTATGACAGATGTATTGTATACAACCAATTCACATACAAAGAGTGGATCACATTATACAATTTTCATCTTTGTTATTATTAAGAAAGAATATATCAGATGTCCTGTGCTTCTGCTTAATCTAAACCTCTACCATCTCTCTGTACATCCAAAGTCCTAATGACTTAGAATACTCACAAATACAAGCAAGAATGACCCATGCTAGGAAAAAAAAAAAAAAAGGTGCTTTGAAAGATAATTGATTTCAAATGGTCAAATTAGCATATCTATAAGATGAAAGCTACCAGCAAGGTGATACAACTGAACACCCAGGCTCATTTCACTTTCCTTGGACACAAAGATGGGTATCAAGAATATTCTTTCTCCATGTATTTAATAAACAGTTGTAAAGAAGATGTGTTGGAGAAGAACAGTTGGGTTATAAGTGAGCTGACTGTGGGAGAGTGGAAAGACAGAACCCTTCACTCTGAATCAAAAGGACAAGAATAACTTAGTGATCCATCCTGAAGATTTCTTCTCTAACCCACCCTGAGGCTGGCTACCACAGTCCCAGACCTGCCATAAGCAGTGTGAAGCTAGTACAGGGAAAGAGGAAAAGAAATGCTTAGGAATGGCTCCTTGAGATGCTAAGAATCTGAGAGTGTGAATTCTTAATACCCAAGGAGCTGCTGCCTCTTGAGGGTGTTCAAGGCAGTCAAATACTCTCACACCTGGTAGTCTTCAGGATCAGTCAGGAGTTAAGCAAGCAGTTGACATGCACTCAAAAGGAAATGTAACTAGATTCCCTTTCCACATAGCAAAGGTTATGGATGAGGTAGTTTCAGAACCATGTACTTTTAAGGCAGTCATCCCATAAACTCCTTAAAGCAAACAATTTGCAGCAAGTCAACTCCAGTGTACTTGTTAGGTTTTCTGTTCTTGGTAGTAGGATAAAGTCTTTTTTCCACGTTCATGCTGTCTTCCCCTTGTTAGTTGAATGAATTGCCTATAGATTGTGTATCTTTATACTATGCTTTTATTCCACATGTATTTATTGTCCTTTTTGCCCTGTTATGATATGACAGTTTTACATGCATAATGTACAGTTTTAAGTGGTGCCTTTTATTCACTATCCTGTAGCTGTCACTTTCCCTATCAGGATACTTTCTCTGAAAAGCAAAAAAAATCTGGGCTTTACTGAGGTAGATGGTAGTAGGATTACTTAATGCAAAATTAAACTTAATGCCATAACACAGAACACCACACACCCAACAATACCACATTGACTGCAGCAAAAGCTCCAAACAGCCAGAAGAGCCCAAAAGCAACAACAACAAACAGAAACAAATGATGAACCTGGCTAGTTTTATGAGTGAGTTGTATTTCTGGCAACAAGTTTTACTTTCACACATACATCCTGAGTTCACTGCATAATTTTAAGTGGCTCATCACACAACCCTATAGTACTCAGCTTGCTGTGCCCAGATTACTTGCCTCCACACCCATGATTCTTTTTTGTTGTTGTTGTTTTAACTGATAGACACCCAAACAAAACTGTACAGCAACAGAAGTTTTACTCAGCAACAGTTTTCAGGCAAGTTTTGCCATTCAAACCCACTGCAGAGGCATTTATTTGACTTAATCAAGGGAACACCAAACCTAATAACTTCATAACACTTCATGAAAACCATCATCAACATATAACAGTCTCTCTACCTTAAAAACTATAGCTCTCCTGTCAAAAATATTTACTAGTGAGGCAAGCAGGAAAATAAATTCACAACACAACAAGCTTTAGATCATACATCTAGTGACCAGTGCTTTCCCTGACAACAGGGGGAAAAATACAGCTGCAGTTCAGACAGGGAGATTGGGAGCTTTTAGCCATGCCTGGAGAGATGAGAGCTGTTGACATTGAAAAGTTCCCAGAGGGTCTTAAACTGCATGAGTATTTCCAAAAGTCCCTATATAAAAACAAGGAGAAGTGTTTGAATAAGGAATATTATAGCAGGAAGGGGAAACTAAATTTCAAAACACTGATGAAGTGAGTTAGGGGGGAAAATGATGAATTCAAGACTTTCAAAACAAAAAGGTCTGGCAAGAACAGTATTTATAGAGTCAAATGCGTGAGGGAAGAAGGGCAGTTCTTCCTATCAGTCAACTTTTGTACATTTAATCTTCTGTTCAAAGAAATGTAAACATCCTGAGCCCCAGAAATATAATATGAAAGCAACACATGATCAAAGGAGATACAATCACGTGCAAAACTAATTAGTTGAATTTGATTCAATACCAAGCATAAGATTTTAAAATTATTTTTAACTATGCTTGCGACAATATAAATTGTCACTGCAATGATTATAGCAGAGCTCATCAGGCATGGAGATCGCCTTGTACCACTTTCGTTCTTTCCATTATTAGAATAAGATAAGCTAGCAGGTACAAGGAAATTGATCAAGGGCAAGCCAGACAGCTTCAGGAGCATGGTCATTTACATCAGTAATTTTGGCACAGAAAAGAGGTTTTAGATTACATATAGACCTATGCAGCACTGTTATCACCAAAGACCCACCACCACCCACGAAAGACTAGATTAGAGGTATGTAACTCAAATGAGCAGGCAGATCATTAAGATTTCATCATAGCAATACAAGCCACGCTTAACATCTTATACCTTACCCACACACCACCACCTATGTCCTCTCTACCTCTTCCACATTTGTTTCCCAGCTTCCCTCTTGTCCAGTCCCATAAACATGGTCATCCTTAATTCTCATCCAAGAAACCAAATCTTCATTTCTCTTGAGGAAAAAAAAATTGTGTTTCAGGAGGATCTCCAGTATAAGGCTGCCATAAATTCTTATATATAACTGTACCCATGGATTGATGAAAATGTTAAACGTTTGGGATTTACTGTGATTGAGAAAGACTTGAGCCTCATAAATGACCGAACACACCCTGACTCCAGCAAAGAAACTGTACACAAAGCAGATCCTAACCTACATCAAGGACTCAATTTTTCAGTTAAGGAAAGAAAAAAAATGACAGCTTTCTAAGGACTTGCAAGATCCAAACTGACATAGCACTTGCCATTTGTGTTTTAAGAAGGTCTAGACCACACACCCAAAAAAATAGAACCCGTAATTCTAGAAAAGATTGAAGTAGATTGATATCTAATCTACTAAGCTGAGGGAAGTTAGCAGTACTTGAAATCTCTAATGTTGACAGCCAGAAAAACTGTGCTCTGATCTGTGCTATAACTGTAGAAATTTTTACAAAAGCATGTAGATTCCAGGTTCAGTCAATGGAAGGAGCTGGACGCCACTTGCCAATTACGTGGAGTCAAACTGTTCTAACTGCAAGACAGAAAAGGGCAAGTAGTTTGCCTTTTCAGTCAACTGGAAGAGTCCTTCCAGAACGGAGCACATAAACAGTGTAAGTACAATGATGTTTTAAACAACACTGATCGGATAAATTTGATCTCATTTTAAGTAATAGCTTCCTATGAGAAAGAGAAATTTCAATATAAAGAAAGGAACATAATCAAAAAATAGCAGGAAGCATTTGGGAAATGGCAGGGCAAGATTACTAAATTTAGATTAAAAAAAAATACTGGTAATGAATTTTTTCCCAGGATGATGAGAGATCAACAGGAAAAATAAATATTATAAGGCACATAAGTACCAGCCCAGACTGTAAGTTATATCCTGGACTTCTCTCGTCATTTCTGCTTGTGCTTCTACTGCTGTCTGCTTTGATTTTTGTTGTAAATAAAAAAAAATTGTACTTGATGCGCTTCTGCAAAATGATCTGCTTTCTCCACAACTTTCACTGTAACCAGTCAGAATTCAGTAAGATCAGAAATAACTCAACTGGCTGTGTTTAATTTGGTTCATCTTAGGGTCAAGGGCTTCTAAGGAGAGTCGTGACAAAAGGACACAAAAGCATCTTTGCCTACAACTTTGGCCAGTCCGTGAGGAGAGCATTAATCTAGGAATGATGGGGAAGAGAGATTGAAGACTTGCAGATAGGTGAGAAAGTAGGGGAATGGGTTAGCTGATTAAGGCAGACAAGAGTCCCCCTGTAAACAATAAAACAGAGTTGGTAAGACCACCTCAGGCTTATACAAACGCGCAATTGCAGTGCCATGATCAGTTTGGGATTACAGGAATGTGCTGTGATATCTTCCCAACTGAAGCACTGGAATGGATGGATACAGGGACATCATCCTTTGGAAGGGACTCTGTGGAGCTGCATAGGCAGAGAGTGACCATGAAGGAGCAGCAGAGATGAAGCATTATGAGCAATAAAATGCAGACTACACCTCTTCCTATAAGATAGCACAGAATGTATATCAATTTTTTTGAGAAATTTGCTGTCCACAGAGAACAGAAAATAGTGTTCTTTTAACTTACAAGGCAGTGTTATTTTATTTAGATTATCTGATTTTTTTTCTTACAGTACCATAAGTAAGGCAGTTTTCTTCAGCAATTGGCAATTACATGTATAAGAGTTCGTCACTGCAATATTTGAAATTAAAACAAAAGTATAAGATTAATTTAATCACTGATACACTCAAATCTTGAGTTTTTCCCTTTTACAGCTATTTTTGCAGCAGGATGCTCCTACATCAAAGGTACTTATCACAGAGAATGAGAAAATTAGAAGAAGTTATTTCAGTGTAATGTACAGAAGAATTATAAAAAAAATATTAGTTTATATCATCTACCTGTAAAAAATCTGTGGCTGACCTAGGGAAAAAAAAATTACTACTTTCAGTTTGGCTGCCATGGTAACATGAAATGGTCCAATTTATTGCAGTTATCACAAATACTATTAATCCTGGGGATAACGATGGGGTGGCAATGAGCCATGCCAAGCAGGATTATTTTCTCTGAGGCTTTTGTTAAGGGATTTGTGAAGAAATACAATAACTGGTACTGAAAATGATGGCTGAACACCGATTGAAAAATGAGCTAAAAGTGAAGAGCTAAGCAAGTTCTTCTTTCGTGTTGCTATACTGAATTGCACCAATCACTGTAAAGGTGAGGTGAAGTCTGCTTGATTTTTGTAGAAGTAGCAGGTTGAGATTATAGTAGTTTTATTTGCTGTTAAAGTACAGTAGGAAACTATTTTTAGTCACTGAAAGTCCATTTTCAAACATGATTTGCTACCCATCAGGTCAAAACGAGACTATTCTTAATCTTCCTCTATCTTCTCTTTCCCCTTAAGCTTTAAAAGAGAAGAACATACCAACTTACATACTCTTTGCCCCTGTGCCAAGCAACTGCTGTTAGTTCAGATACTTAAGATAAGAGTGATCCTTTATTAAAATCACAGATAATTCAGGTGGGAGGGGTCTTTGGATATCACGTAGACCAATCTCCTGCTTAAAATAGGGCTAGTTTAAAGTCTTATCAAGTTGCTCAGAGCTTCATTCAGTCAGCTTTTCAATATTTCCAGGAATTGAGGTTGGTATAGTCCCTGGGCATCTACTGCTGTGTTAGACTGGAGAACAAGTACAACATCAGCACCCTAAGGACAGTGCTCCAGGGTCCTTCTGAGGCTTCTCCTGATTCCTTGCCCATTGGTCCAAGATCCTATTTCAGCTTGACCAGGAGCCATCAGTCCATACCTCAGAAATACCATAGGGCTGCTACCCCTGTGGCTGCTGCCTCTTGGTTGGAATGCATGCTGCATTCATGTCTTTAGCCCTATCCTTGGACTTGGTTCCATTTACTCCTTGTTGTCCTTCTCCCTGTGGCCTCTGGCCCTGATTCAACACCTCGTCACACATGGGCTGTCTTCGGGTTCTGCCTCCCCCACTCAGACACTGTGGTGCCTGCTCATCAGTGAGGCATCTCTACTAGTGCTGGGGTCACATCCACTACCTATTTGACACCCCTCACAGGGCAGCACCACTCTTGCTGCTCCTCAACACAGAGAACCCTTATAAACAAAATCCTTAATACAAACAGATACAGGCATAAATATGGGTAAGATCCTTGAATTTGGTAGAGCATATGCTCTACTGTACCACCTTCCTAGAGAAAAATACGAATCACAACTAAAACTGGCTGATGGCTATAATAGGAAGGTACCTCACGTGTTCAAGCATACTCTGGTCTTGTAAAACTTTTCCAGCTTTTTAATCAAAACAATAAATTAATCACAGAATTGTAGGGGTTGGAAAGGATCTCTAGAGATCATTGAGTCCCACCCCCTGCTAAAGCAGCTCCCTAGCCCAGGTTGCCCAGGTAGGCGTCCAGGAGTGTCTTGAACGTCTCCAGAGAAGGAGACTCCACCACCTCTCTGTGCAGCCTGTGCCAGTGCTCCGTCACTGCACTGTGAAGAAGTTCTCATGCACATTTGTGCGGAACTTCCTATGCTTCAGTTTGTGGCCATTTCCCCTCTTCCTGTTGCCACACACTGCTGAGAAGAGTTTAGCCTTGTCCCTTTGCCTCCTGCTCCTTAGATATTTATCAAAGTGGATCAGATCCCCTCTGAGTCTTCTTTTGTCAAGGCTGAACAGCCCCAGGTCTCTCAGCCTTTCCTCACAGGAGAGGTGTTTGTTAACTCCGTTCTTGGTGATTGGACCACTGAGGGCTAGCGATCTCCCCATGCTAGGGCCACTGCCATCACAGACACCAATATGGTTATGCAGAAAATGGCAAAATTGCATTTAATAAGGCACGACAGCTCCTTATATACATATATCTATCATCATCTATGCCCCCTAGAGCATGCATCATACATCACTCACAGAGCAAGGGAGGTCCTATCGTGTCACATCCCAGTGTCCCAGCCATGCCTACTACAAGTGTTCCATGCCCTTTATCATCTTTGTAGCCCTCTGCCCTCTTTCCAAGAGATAACTGTCTTTTTTGTACCAGGGAGCCCAGAACTGGACAAAATACTCCAGGTATTTCCTTCCATTATACCAGCACTTTCAGTTTAGAAAAAAACAAAAACCAAGTGGTCTTCCTGCTTCCCCCTCACTTGAAAGGGATAGCTGTATTTTTTTAGTCTACGGTTAAGAGAATTTCCACCATGTTTGCACAAGCAGTTCCTGGCCAGTAACAGCCAGATATTTTATTGTCTGAAGCAAAACATTAGGAAGCACAGTAAGACAACCATCCTCATTGTATACCATTTCATACTATAAAAAAGAAACTGTCATCATATGAAAATTACTGCAATATGTGTATTATCCATCATAAAGTGAAAGTACAGTCATTTATAGAAGTCAAGGTTTGTAAGTAGCATGCTGTGCTCTTAAAGCTAGTGATACTATAGATTGCAGAAAATGAAATTTATACTTTCTCATGTTAAATTGCAGAGAAACAGAAATACATACCTCAACATATGTAGGATCAGCTAAGAATCTTCTTAGAGGACCCTAGAAATTTGGGCTTTGAGCAACCTGGTCTAGAGAGAGGTACCCCTGTTTATAGCAGGGGGTTTGGAAAGAGATGATCCTAAAGGTCCTTTTCAACTCAAACCATTCCATGCTTCTATGATCTTAAGGTCCAGGGACACAGCTTAAATTTCTCAAAAAGAAATGTTAGGTCTGCAAAATTCTTTCCTTACCAAGAGAGCTGCAATTTCCCAGGCATGCAACCATGGTGGGCGGCTTTCCTCCTTAAGGATCATTATCTTACTCCATATATCCACGTTTCCACTTCCTGATGAATGAACACTTTATTAGAAACTGTTAAAACCTACTATTCTTCAATATATTGTACTTCTGATGTGAAATATTTTTCTTGAAGTCTCTGGTCAATTAAAAATCATTCATTACTTTGTCTTCACTTATCTACAAATAAAGTTAAAATGTCTTATGTCCCAAAAGTACAATAGCTGCACAATACAAATTTATGCAGCAGAGCATAATTCAAAAAAAAAAAAGAAAGGCATCAAGAATAGGAACAATTATTATTCCTGTTCTATGGATCACTGATGTATATGGTAGGTATGATACTTTACACGCAGTCACTAAGAACCTTCAGTATTGTAATATACCAAAATTACTTACGCAGATCATGCAGAATCTGCATATATGATTAAATAATAAATAAATTTATATTAGGCTAATGACACACTTGCAGAGGATAGTTCTTTGGAAATGATAATGAAAGATCTTAGAACACTTACTCTTTAAATGTTGAATGACTGAAAGACAACGCTGTTTCCAAACAGTCACATATAATACTACCAAAGCAATTAAAATAATTCTACTGTTTGGTAAAGGACATTTTTTGTTAATGCTTTGGAATAGTGAAAAACTGTATGCATGGCAAAAGCAAACATTATTCTAATCCTGGCAAACAAACCTCAGAAACGAAACTTCAAATAGTTGCCGTGAGAAATAGAAAAGATTCCTTTGGGCTATTTTTAAACTTCTTATTAAAAGGAAGAATTGATTAGTTTTCTTTGAACAGATTATGTACTGCAATTTTAATATGAAAAGAAATTTGTGGAGGTAGTAAGAATTAATATATTTAACAAAATTTTCTAATTCAAATAATTGCTTTGCAAATGTATCATAGTAACAGACTTCATTAAGGTTTTTATCAATAATATGTATTAATGAAGTAAGTATACATCAGCATTTTAATTTACTTTTAGAAAGTTAGCCGCACTCAGAATTATATACATTAAAAAAATAGTATCAAGAGCTGCTATACAATAAAAAGGGACTCGGGGACTATAAAAAGGAGGGGAATCAACTTTTTACAAGGATAGATAGTGACAGGAAAATGGAGAATGGTTTTAAGCTCCAGGAGGAATGGTTTAGATTGAGTGTCAGGGGGAAGTTTTTTACAGAGAGAGTGGTGAAATGCTAGAACAGGCTGCCCACAGACGAGGTGGATGCTCTGTCCCTGGAGGCATTCAAGACCAGGTTGGATGGGGCCCTGGGCAACCTTGTCTAGGTATCAGATCTGGAGGTTTGCAGCCCTGCCTGTGGCAGGGCGGTTGGAGCTTGATGATTCTTGGGGTCCCTTCCAAGCCATTCTATGATTCTAAGATAAAAAAGGACTTTAGAGCATGTGATTATGTAGATCTTTTATCATCCAACACTTCTAAGAAATTATCAGAAGATGCATTTCCACTTTTTTCACATTTCATATTCCCTTAATACCACTGATGACTTCAAATGTTAGGCCACTTTTTCTTTTATAATACAATTTGTTTCCAGACTTAAATCAAAGCATTTTCTTTTCAGCTACCTGAAACAAAACAGAGCAAAAACTAATGTGGTAGGTGGTAGCACCTTCCTTTTCATCCTTGGTACCCATGCTGAATGACAAAAAAATTTGACTTGCAAGCAAGTGAAATGGTTTGAGCCAGTAACATCAAAACACCCATCAACACAGTATTCCATTAAAAAGTGATTAGGGAATTTGCTTTGGATCTGGAAATCTGTAGTTCAAATGAGCTTATAAAAGAGCTACTGAACCTTAGTATTCTAGATATGAGATAATATCTAGTATATCACAAATCTTTATCTCTGGTGAAGCATTATTTCCCAATTGGAAGTGTTTGATAAGCATAACCTAAAATAATAAGTAAAGCTTACACTTTTCTACTGGTAAAGCTGTTAATTGGAAGAAATTCATCCCTTGAACTACAATGTTGTTGTATGAGCACAAACTACTAAACTTCTGTAGAGATCTACATTAGTTGCCTTACATTTTTTATGACAACATTTTTCAAGTTTGTTTCCCCTCTTTCTCTCATAATCAGCAGTTGAAATCATTGAGACTGGCGCAATTCATATCGTGATGATGCCTGAACTTGAAATTTAGAGGTGAGGAAAAAAAAATCTATTTTAAAAAGAAAATAAGAAGGAAACAGTTCCAAGTCTTTTAGGAAGAATGAAGTAATCCCGAAATGAAGAACTCTTATGCCTCCCTTAAAACCAAGTGATGGATGAACAGTAGAAAGGAGTGCAACACCTGATACTGGAAATACATCATTTTATGCATTCAAATTGAAGTTAAATGGCTTTCAAAACTCTGATAACATACGTGGTCACCAGACGAAGTGAGAAAGGCAATTTATTTTCAGAAAACATCAGATGCATTAGATAGGCTCCAACCCACAAGTGACATTATTTTCACTCTCATTGCTATCCTGCAGTGCAGCAAGCAGAGCTGCAAGGAATGAATTTTACTACAACCTTAAGAAATTTGGTAAAGANTCTTTATCTCTGGTGAAGCATTATTTCCCAATTGGAAGTGTTTGATAAGCATAACCTAAAATAATAAGTAAAGCTTACACTTTTCTACTGGTAAAGCTGTTAATTGGAAGAAATTCATCCCTTGAACTACAATGTTGTTGTATGAGCACAAACTACTAAACTTCTGTAGAGATCTACATTAGTTGCCTTACATTTTTTATGACAACATTTTTCAAGTTTGTTTCCCCTCTTTCTCTCATAATCAGCAGTTGAAATCATTGAGACTGGCGCAATTCATATCGTGATGATGCCTGAACTTGAAATTTAGAGGTGAGGAAAAAAAATCTATTTTAAAAAGAAAATAAGAAGGAAACAGTTCCAAGTCTTTTAGGAAGAATGAAGTAATCCCGAAATGAAGAACTCTTATGCCTCCCTTAAAACCAAGTGATGGATGAACAGTAGAAAGGAGTGCAACACCTGATACTGGAAATGCATCATTTTATGCATTCAAATTGAAGTTAAATGGCTTTCAAAACTCTGATAATATACGTGGTCACCAGACGAAGTGAGAAAGGCAATTTATTTTCAGAAAACATCAGATGCATTAGATAGGCTCCAACCCACAAGTGACATTATTTTCACTCTCATTGCTATCCTGCAGTGCAGCAAGCAGAGCTGCAAGGAATGAATTTTACTACAACCTTAAGAAATTTGGTAAAGAGGTACAGGAACATAAATGCCATTTTGTGATCTTTCCTTCCACTTCTAAATTACTATAAAGTGTGGAAAAAAAGAGGATGCCTTATGTTAACAAAGGATGGGGAGGACAGCAAAGCATACAAATGGAGAAAAAGAATTGGAGAGACATGATGTCAAAGTCAGCACTGGATATCCCAATAGACAAAGGATGACACAGGTGTCTGAGTAAAGAACGAGCTGGGTAGACACAAAAGGTGGGATTCATTTCATCCACACATAGATGTCCATCTCTGAATTAGCCACCCCTTTCTTTCAGAGACAGTTAATAAAATGCAAAGCTACAGCTATAGTTCAGATTCCATCTGTGGGAGATCAGTCACATCCTAGTCATTTTTTTATTTCTGTTGACGATGCAAAGGTGCTATTAGTAGAGACGTAAAAGTCTACATTGCAATTGCCCGCATTTACCTATATAATCCTTCTCAAACTTTTTGAGAAGAAAGGACAAAGAGCTAAGAGATAACATTTGGATCCTTCTTCACCAGGAGAAGACTGGAAGTGGCAGCTTAGGGCAATAAGAACAAGCATGTTTGAGAGAGACTCTATTTTTTGATTGCTCTGCTTGAAATACAAAATCTAATTTCAGAGTACTGAAAGTCAATAGCAGCTGCACTGTGAACATGTTATTTACCATCAAGATGACACAAAAAGGCATCTTTCTAACAGGCACTACAATCTAGCAGCACTTCTGATGTAATCTGCTTGTTTCAGGCCCTTATCTGTATGATGACAGTAGCACTACTTCCTTATCTCACCCCTTAAGGAAGTGAACTGGTTTTTGCTCATGTCTGTGTCCAGTAAATTTCAGGGGATATTTCCAAACCAGAGTTTGAATAGTGTGTGATAAATAATTCACTGTTCTATTTTTCAGATAGCATTAGTTGCCAGTAAACAAATATTCTCTGCTTTGAACACAATGACAGGAGACAAGTGGGGGAGAAAAAAAAGTTCTACACAATTGTATTAATGAAGATTATCAGAACATATATGTGAAAATATTTTATTTCCTTCTTGGTACATTTTGGCACTTCTCTCTCTCACTCCTTCTTTAAGCCTAAACTATGCAACGAAATTACAATTAAGTTCAGTGTCTACAGAAATCTTCTCAAATAAATTTGCTATCAAAAAGTTTCATCCAAATCCCACAGTTAGAGTTAAGAGTCTGCCAGTAAGCCCTCTAAACAAGAGACAGCTTAGAAGACTTTGGTCACAGCCTGTTGGGTAAGTAGAAGTATTCCTTTCTTTCAATGTTCTTGATATTGGGTATTTTGTTCCAAGACATCTGTACTAATGTTGATAAACTGCTTAAAAATAAGAAGTGAATATACAGCAAGGTAATCTGAGTCTCTTTCTCATTACACCTACAATGACACATACCTCTATTACAAGGGTTAGAGAATTTCAAAAACCATCAGAGGGAGGAGGTGGGGAAGATGCACCTGTACAGCGTAACAGAAGGAAGATTTTGTTGTGCTCAAAGCTTTCTTATTCAGAAGATGAGCAGTTTGAGTCATATTTAAGTTACAAATAGAAACAAGATAATGTTAAAAATTTTAGACAACTTTCAATTCCAATACTTAAAAGGATACAGAACCAGTATGCTATAAATTCTCCCAGCTGCCTCTTAGCACCTGAACAGGCAAACAGCATTGAAGAGAGACAGGAGTATAAAGAGAAAAATATTTCTGATCTTTGGATCAGAGCTGTACAGAAGTAATTATTATATAAGCAAGAAGACTCAAGTTGGTATCATTGCCAGTACGCTTCGAGTAATTGGATCAAGATGTAGCTGCCTACCCATCACCTAAGTCTCGAATGACTCTAGCATCACTATCTCTCTAGATGCTTTCTGTCAATTCTGAAAAAAGAAATTGCCTTGAAATAAGTATCTATCTTGCCTTCCTACTCAGTATTTAACCTTACCTAAAAACACTATAAGAAGTGAAGTCTTCTTAGCCACCACTAGGAAAAGTAACAAAAAATATTGCAAGGACTAGGCTTCCCAGGGGTTATAAAATTATGCAGGTGATTATAATTTAGTAAAGTAATTTGCCTTCACCTATGTGTCTACGCCTAACCAAAAGAAGAACAAATAATAAATCTTAAGTGCTAGTAATTATATTTGATTCTCAGTTTTACTTCAGAAACATGGTATCCTAATTCTTACATCAGTATCACTGAAAAGGAAAATTCACTGCCACTGCAACAACAAACATTCAGAACAGTTCTGAAGCATAGATGTTCCAGTCGTGCTTCTTTAGCATATTTAAGAAAATATCAAAGCATCAGAGTACCTGACATTGTCATTTATTATTTAAAGTGTTGCTACTGAGTTATGAATGTTCTTGATACAGTCTACATTACTTGGGTAATATAAAATCAATGTATTATCTAAACAACAGTATGAAAACAATATAAAATTTACATACTTTGCAAATACTTGTTTAGGATCAAAGTGAAAGCATCAGATGAGGGAAGATTTTTACTATTTCCTCACAACATCATATTCTAAAATCAGTCTGAAATTTATTGAAATAGGTTTTCACATTTACACGTATAACTATATAACAGGGACAACTGTATGGGTCTGTGTAACTCAAGATAAAAAGAAGAGCTTAGAATAGATAGGGATGAATACAGAGAAGTCTGTTCTACTTAACCTCCCTTTGAAGACCTCTTTGCATCTTTAGACAATGTAGCAAAGGTCTTCCCACTCATATAAATGACTGTGAAAGACATTTGTCTGCTATGGATGTCAGTTAAGTAAGCCCATAGAATCACAGGGGTTGGAAGGGACCTCTAGAGATCATTGAGTCCAACCCCCCTGCCAAAGCAGGNAATTATGGACCATAATGGACTTCTCATGAGAAGTATGATCTGTCATGAGTCCTACTAGTCTGAAGATCTTCAATTTCTACTAATGTTCTATTTTTTCCTAGAGTTACACTTACTAAATGGTCTTTTGAAACTTGGATTCAAACACAAAAGTATATCCCAAGAGTGATTCAGATGAAAAATCCTTTGGTTATATACAAACAAGTTTCAAGAAAGCAAAAAAACATATTTTGATTCATTAAAAACAAACAAACAAACAAAAGACAAACACCAAAGACAACAAAAACAACAACAACAAAAAAAAAACCAAAATCCTCCACAAAACCAACAAATCTAAGCAACCAACAAAACCAAACACCTGCCAAAGTGAGTTGCCTAGATGTTTTCCGTGTCAGGTTCTCTGAACTTGACCCGCTCACTCTTTTATGAATGATTAAATAAACCATACTAGATACTATGTAGTATCTCAGTTGAACTGTACAAGAAGTTACCAATGACTTTCAACAAAATACTGTCCCTTCTCTACTTATAGTAGAAGTCTATCAAGTACACTGCATTATCCATTAAGTCACTATTCTGCACAACTATCTTCAAGGATTCTCTAACCTTCTTTAACTAAGGTAG
The DNA here is from genome assembly GCA_013399175.1 of Odontophorus gujanensis. Classification (NCBI taxonomy): domain Eukaryota; kingdom Metazoa; phylum Chordata; class Aves; order Galliformes; family Odontophoridae; genus Odontophorus; species Odontophorus gujanensis. The sequence goes on from VXAB01006374.1 coordinate 361,037, forward strand.
AGTAAAATTGGCAAGATATAGAAAAAACACTCTGTTCTCAGGCACCTGAAGTTCATCCAGATTGTCTAGTGTGCTGAACTTATTGAACAGAATGCTGAGAAACTCTACACTATTTCTTTCATTTATGGCCTGCAATTAGGACATGGATCACTTGCACATTTCTGTGTAACTTGACTAATTGCCAGCACTCTTGAGAATCATGGAAACACCTCATTATAAAGATCATTATGAAGAAAATCTATTGCCTGTACTTCAACGTAGATTTTCCTTCTGCCTCAGGATTATAAATTTATTTTACATTGGCGAAATACTGTTTGTTCCCATGCAATGTGATTTCTCCTAGAATTCTTACATGTATAACTAAAAAAAGTCTTCACTGGAGTTAAAAAATTCTTGCCTAGAAACTTTGATCTATGCTTTCATTAAGAAATCTTCAGTCATTTTTATCTGCAAAATATGCTTATTTTTTCCTTTACTACTCGAGTTTGACAAGCAGCTGAGACTTTCAGGAATGTAGACATTTTTGCTTATAAACTTACATAAACAACAGTGATGGACTAAACATGCAATATACACATTAATTTTATTACTACTTGTACTGAAATGTGTATTTGTACAGTGCACGTTACCATATGGTGAGACTTAACAAAACTTTAAAAAGGCCTCCACAGTTCTCTCATTGTTTGTACAAACAGCAAAAGTTTTTGTATAAATTTAAATAACTTTTGATTTAATTGCACAAAATAAATCAGTCTTAAGAACCTGCTTTCACTAGCACGGCTTTATACTGAGTCTTGGTGCCAATATGGTAGATTGGTACCAGGCAGAGTGATGTACAAGGAAATTCCATTTCTTTAAACTCTGATTTACTCCTACAACGCCCTTTATGTTTGGAAACGGAGAAACTTGTTGAAGTTATCCAGTTAAGATTATGCCCTGAGGGAATATCTACAGGTTCTACACAAGATCATTCTGGAAGCAACTGCAAAATTTTAAAAGGTATTGCTCTTTCTTGTTTTTAAACATACCACTGTTAAGCTGTGTCAGCGAATTTAAATATTTCATATGACTTCATTCAGAATAAGATTGGTTCCCCCAGATCATTGAAACCTTAACTATCTTAACCAGCCCAGAGCTGCCATGCAACCTGCAAGCTTCTACAGCTCCCTAACAATGCTCAGGAGACGGTATGTCATGGTTTTATGATTTTTGGTGTTGGTATTCCACATCATAACATCATGTAGTGTGTTCAGAGCTAAAGAGTTAATCCTCCAGCTCCGTGGATCATCGATAGTTATGGGTATACCTGTCTCAGAAGAGAACTACATTCCCCAGAGGACTTTGCGATGCTTTGCATTTTTACATGTTTCCGCATGATAAAAACTGTCTGTGATCATGGGACACTCTCTTTCCTTTGGCATCGACTCAGCAGTGGGTGCTGGCTGCCATCTCACCTTCAGCATTAGTGTAAGGGCTTCGGTTTATCAGACACTCTCTCTTGCTCATTTTACTTGATTTATTAGATTCAATTCCAATTATATTGTATTATATTGTGTTATTTTGCTTTCTGATATATTATTTAGTAAATTAGCTTTCCTCTTCAGATTGTTGCCACTGTTTTGTTGCTAGGCCCATATCCCTTTTCCCTTTCCCCCTTCCCCTTTCCTGAGGTGTGGGTCCAAGGGTCCCCCGCACCAATCGTCACGGAACTGGGTCGAACCAGACCGGTAAACCGTTGACACAGTAGCATTTGTTTCAGCTGATGGATTTCTTCAATGACTGTACTAAATCTGCAAGAAAACATTCATCCATCCGATTAAGACAAAGTGGATACAGTATTCTCCATATTCAGGTGTTGAAGCAGGCCTAAAACTCAATAGAAGGAATAATGAAGTCTATGTTCTATGTTTCTCTATTTTCATTTTCTTTTCTACTGTGAGTTTATTTTGATTTATGACACAAATTATTTCAAGTACAGTCAACTAGGGGTCTTACAATTATCCAAAAAGGAATGGAATATCTGGGAATATCCTTGGATCTGATCAGTAATTAGCTCATAACCAGGCAAGTAACTCATCCTAAAGGGTCTGTCCTTTGACTGGATTATTAGTCACAGAATTGTAGGGGTTGGAAAGGACCTCTAGAGATTATCAAGTCTACACACCACCCTCCCTCCCCCAGCCTAATCAGTCATTTTTAGACTAAACATTAAAATAATTTGTTCTTTTTTAGTCCTTCTAAAGCCAACAATGTTCAAGAACAGTAACTACAGAGGAAAGTTTCAATTTTATCTGCAATAACATCTTTCTCTTCATACTGCTACTGACAAGGTTATTAACACACTACCTTAGATATCTTATTTTTTTCCCCTCTAGTATTTCATATAGCATAGCTATATATTATCATTAATCTAGTCCAATTCGTTAGCCCTTATTTCCTTTCATAAAATATATTTAGCATATAATTTATTTAATAATAGTGTATTTTATTTATGCAAGAATGTTTTCCTTAGATTCAAAGAAGTGGCTTAACAAAACTGCAGACACACAGTAGCATTGAAAAGGCTATAATTTTACCTCAGTCTTTGTTACAATTAAACAATATTGGCTAAAGCACAAGGTGCAGATTCACAGATCTCTGAGCTAGATCCTGTTTGCTTTGCTCTGCACTGAGTACTACTTAACAGAATCCATGGAATTAACTGAGAAAGGTGGCAATCAGCTGTAGGGCACATAAACAAGACATGCCACTAATGCAGTTTTCAGTCACATCTCTGACAACAGCAGCACTTCTGCACCAACGTATACTGCAACACCCATTGTGCAGCCCCCATTACAGTTCTCTGTTTATAGCACTACAATAGTCTTACTATTAAAATTCAGCAGCCATATAATATTATGCTTTATTCTTCCTCTGAAAAACTGATAACAACTTTGGAAAAGAAGCAAATTCAGTCCAGCACTTACATTAATTTCAGTCCAGAAAAGGACATTCAGATACATTACGGCAAGGTCTGTCTTTCTGAATTTTAGAACTCTGCAATACCAGAAAATCTGTATACTTTCAATTTCCAAGCCTACATCATTTTTTGTTTGTTTGTTTGTTTTTTGTTTTTGTAAAGAACATGCATGAAAGTGTACGTGTCTTTGCACAGGCAAAATCTGATCTGACTTCAAGAAAATCCTCTAGTAAAAAATCTTGGGTCCATTATGTCAGACAACATGAATTAAAACTTTTTAAGATTTCTTGTATTTGATAACTAACTTCTAGATTAATACCATTACCAATGTTTTCTGAAGAAACAACGGACGAATTTGGTCACTGGTTAAGAGTAGCAATATTAATAGTTATAATAAAATAATTACTATTTAATGAAGAAAGCTTGTCCTGCGCTTACTGCTATATGGTCCATGTGAACTTTCAAAACAAATCTAGAAGGATTTTTAATTTTCCATTCATATATTATTAGCAATAAAAGACAACGAAGACTTTATAGAGAGAAGCAAGTGTTCTAATAAACATACCTCACCTGTATACGTTTTCTCATTCCAAGGTTATCAGTAATTCCATAACAGTGAGAGTGGACACCAGAAATACTTTTCCCCCAATAATTGTCCAATTCCCATTCATGAAGCTCAGGCCTACGAATCTCAGTTCAGCTCATTGGTTAAATAAATACATAATCCTGTTGGTATTTATTTTCCTACATCTTCTCTTAGTACTTTCTTCAGTTTCTGAATCTTTTCGGAAACAGCATAGTAAAAAATACTGTTCTATTTCAAACTTCTGATTTTATGCTTAAAGTAGGGCTTCCTAAACTGAACAGATTTGTACCTGCCTAGGCTAAGATCATGAACAAGAAAAATCTTTGGAAAGGATATTTAGATCCTGAAGCACTTTAGAACAGGTCAACAACGATGTGTAACCCAAACTACAAAGCAAGAAGATAAATAGTAAGAGGAGGATTAAGAAGGGATTACTTCAAGAAGTGGAATGGGGAAATCCTGCAAGAAAAATTTAAAAAAAAAAAAAAAGTTACTGTCAAAACAAGTCATAGAAATTCAGACAAAAAACAGATACTGGTCCTCTTAAAATTCTAATGCAGGAGGAAATTTTGCACAAGTGGACTGTCAGTCCCTTGTCAGTACATTCTTTTTGCATCTCCATGATGAAAAGGAGTGGACAATCAACACTAATACAGATGAAATTATGTCTATGGTTCTGTGGACTACCAGTCTCCAGTTGGAACTCATTGCCACAGCTGGTAGTCACTTATGCTTTAGGATGTGCTCAAGTCTCGTAACAGCCAACCAAGTATAAACTAGTACAATCTAGTTAAACAATACATTTAGCCTTGTACTACTGGATCATCTATCATCTTCAACTCAACACTGGATTTTCCTGCAGTCACTGCTACTCATTTGCCACTGATGTAGTTAACTATATAAAGAACCTGCCATTAGGAAAACCAGATGAAAACTTTGATTAACTATTAGGACATACAAGCGGGAAGCCTCCTCTTAGTAACAAAGATTATTCAAAGGCTTCTAGCTAACTCTTCAATGATTACAGCAACTTTTTTTGGCCTCTGAGAACTGTTAAAACAAAAAGGCAATTAGATTTAGGAGAAGGTCATACTAAATGGCTAGCGAGAAATATACTTTCGATGCCTGAATGAATACTGAGTTTTTCAGTTTCATTTAATCCTGACTGCTCTTTAAAGAGTTTTCTTCAATGTTCACTCTTCTATAAATATACAGTTAGCTTCTGTACTCCCTGAACACATCTCATGCAACATCATGTTGCTGGTCATGGAACACAAATGAATATAAAACAAAAAATGTCCAGATTTTCCAAAATGATCTTGCAGATCCCTTGCCTCTTAGGAAGAGGACAAATAGAGAGAGGGTTTAACAAAAATAAATGTAATTATTGGCTTTGTACTATTTATTTTTTTTTCAGATTTCTTTCATCTGAGACATTTTTTTCCCTCAAGAAGCAACAACTTTCCCAGTAATTTCTCCTGATTTGTACTGAACATACAGGGATCCCTGAAGTTTCTTTAGAAATAAATGGAATCTTGAACAGCTATCAGGAAGTAAAAAGTCAAGCTTTACACAAACCACTACGCAATCACATGTGCAAGATGTTGGATTTTATTTGTAGAGTCCTTCATACTACAAAGAACATTTGAGACTCGTTCTGAAAAGTTTAACTTTCTAGCAAGATGTGATATCAGCTTTTCTGATAAAACAACTTCATAATTATTTTAAACCTCTTACCTCCTCTTTTACGCACCTATCAAGTCTCCTGGGTATTTGTAATCACTTCAGTTCCATTTTACCATAGCAGTATAATAGCTTCAACTCTCGGTGTCATAACTTCAGCTACTTCTCCTTTGCATTATCCTAGAGTACGTATGCAGATGTGTGTATAAATCTGTGATCTTTTCAAGAGAAAATGTTTATATTTGCACTATACAAGAGACAAGTCTTCATCTACAATTTAGAGCATTTGTGGTATGCCGAATGTTTAAAAGTGGTCTCAAGCCCTTCTCTTCTTTGTACACACATGTGCAGACAGAAGAGTGGATACAGGTATTTTTGTCCCAGCTTCTTATCTACTGCTTGTTCTTTATGATAAAACAGCTGATCAACTTCAGCTACTAGTTTACTTCTCTTGCCAGAACTATCTGTACTTACTGGTTGTTCAGAGACACTGACATCCAAGAGATTCCAGACACTCTGGTGATGTGGGCAAGACCTGGCAGCAGCAGTAAGTTAAAGTGATGCCTTCAAAGACATAGAAAGCATGTCATTTGCTCTTCAAACTGCTGTCTGCTCAGGGCAGCTCTAGTTAGATTATTCTATGACAATCCCTGAAAACCAATTATCCAAAAAATTATCACATGAATATCTGCGGTAAATATTACAGCTTAAACTTAGAGGAAAATCCACGTCTATAGTTACACATTCTCACATAATTCTCTTGATTGATTTTTCAAAGAATTTAACAGTGAAAAAAAAAGTTTCCTCATACACACACAAAAAAAATACTGTTTAGAAAAAGAATAAATCATCTTTTAAGCTCTTCATATGTTTTTTTTTTAATTTTATCAGAACATGGAGGGATGATAAGGAATACGAAGAATAAAACTACCTCCTTCCCTCCCCAGTTACTAATTTGATTTTTCCACATGAAATGGATAAAAATAATAGTTAATACATTTTTTTCCCCGAAGATGTAAGGAATACATGGAGAATTCAAATTTAACCAAAAATATGCCAACTATTTCAGACTCAAAAGCCACCTCATTTCTTGTATTTTGAATGAATATATTCATCAGATTTCATCATATCAAGTAACTAACCTGGACTTTCAGCATAAGAGAAATTGAACTTTTTGAAGAATCTCTTTAAGGAATAAAAAAAATTCCTTAAAAAATTGATTTCATGGTTCCACTTTATGTAATACTAAGTTAAAAAATTGCTGTTGTTCTTAATCAACATTTTGGTAGAGTGCAAATTAAATTCAGTTCCTGTGCTTTTATTAGTCAAGTTACACGCCAAAGCAGTTCCTCAACAGAGGTGTCACCCCAGTTCTCATCAGGCAGAGCACACACTGCAGCTCTTCCATCTTTCATAAAAATCCTACTTAGCACGACTACTTGTGTGCAAAGAAATAGTTATGGTATCATAGCTAATCTGAGGAAAACAGATCCATGATCATAAAAACAAGCGTACTTTTATTCCATGCTTTCTTGTTGAAGGCACATATTGAGAGTAATGCAATTTTACTCACACATAAAGTGAAACCTGATGGTTTTTGTTCTTCCAGATGAAGAAGATTCTGAACATGGTGGGCAGCATTTTCAACATGAATACCTAGTACTCTTACGTAGCAGCAAAAAACTCTCTTCTCACATTCACTATTGCCAACCACTAGGTGGTAATGTTACCTCTGTGGACTTAACAAAAATGAGCACAAACCCAAGCTGACATAGAAATTCTACACTGATGCAACCATGTGCCAGTAACCCAGAACTGAATTTTTCTTGTTTTCTTTCAGATCAACAATTTAACTTACCTTTAGCTGTGCTCAGTTATGTCTTCAGCACAGAGAAGTACATCAATGCACCTCCTGTGCATTTGCTGCTGTTTATTCCTGTGACCTGTAAACTATTCCAAAGCAACTCAGTCTACCATAGATCAATTTTCTGCAGCTGAATTTTAACAGGGCAGATGCAAGCTGAATTAGTACTACTCAAGCTTGAATAATGATATATGCCTTTGCTTCTAAGATATTGGAGCTAGCTGATCATCTAGGAGAGGATGCAGTTTTTATACTTGTAGTAAGTTCAGGATTTATAATTTGTTCATAAAACGTCATGTGTAAGTTACAATAAAAAGTATACAAAAAAGGTCATGCCAGTTATACACTGAATCTAAGGAAGACAGAATATTCCTCTAAGCACTAAAATTCTGCTGTCCACTGAAGTATTTATTAGCAAGTGTGACAGAAAGAAGAGGAAGAAAAATTTACTTCAGTGTAAAACTCATGCTTCATAGAATGCAAATGAACATGAGAATATTCTGAACACAAGGCTCAAAAATTGAAGTTCAGCTTCTACTCCAAGCTACTTAAGTACAGTATTTTCCTTGAATTGTCTCTTCTTTCTTGTAGTACCCCTTTTATGAGGTAGAAGAGATGACTGCCACATTTGCCTGCAGTGCTCTTTACTTTCCAGGAGAGGTGAGAAATAGGAAAAAAAAAAGGAAGATAAAACGATGTTTTCAGTTCTATAGTCGCAGTAACTAAATGAAAATATTTACTAGGTGGATTAAGAGAGAGAAGAGAAAAAGTAAACAATTTGTCTGAGTTATATCTGAGAGCCTGTATAAAGAAGCTCAACTGCCTAGGGATAGATCTATTCCAGATAGAGATCAGAGACACAAAGCTGAATGTCTGACCACATCATAGAATGTTCTGCTTACCAAGTCAACATATCCTCCCTTTCTCTTTGTATTCAAATAATTGTGTACTTACAAGACCACACTGGAAAATTTCAAATAGTATGGAAGAAAACAGGTAGAACCTAGAACAGCCACAATTGCTCAAGAGATGAAAACTTCAAATCAATATTGTAAAACCAAATAACAAAATAAACTTTTCTATTCAGACTGATATTGTATTGGCAACTAGTTATACATCTGTACAAACATTTACTGCAGAGATGTTCCCTGCACTGGGATCTGACATATGGGAGAGCTTATGTAAAAATGTTTGTTCAATTTTAAAACAAACCAGTACGGTGACCACCACTTCCTCTGCAGAAAAACAAACAACTCCTAACCATAGTCAAGAAAATGGGATGAAAAATAAAGGAAGGAGCTGTTCAAGCCATAAACTTCACATTTGAATTCAAATCACTTGGATAGAATTCTATGTATTAATGCAAATACTTTGGAAATATAGGAAAATATTAAGGAAACAGAAAAGAGAGCAATTTACCTTCTTTAGATAATTCATCAGCAAAGACAGCTACTGAAAGCAGGGACAACTGCAATGCTAAACACTATTTTGGTGTTTTCATCAGTGGAGTAAACATATTCAGTGAATAAGTGAAATAACTTTAATTGAAGATGTATAGAACTTCAGGTCTTTGTTTCCTCTTCAGATAAATTATAACTCCAAAGATCAAAGTGAAGAATCCTACAAAGTAGAACAAGACAGCTAATCTGAACCTATTTATATAAGGTCATAATTTGGCTTACTTGTACTCATGTTTTTTCCTTACATTTCTTCCCTGAATTATTTCATAAAGATGTAGCAGGAACTCGAACTAATTTAAGTTGTTACACTTGTGCATTTTTCTAGCTATATCCAAGGCTACTCTTGAAGTATTACTAGCTTCTCACAGAGTCTCATGTTTTGTCCTTGACAGTACTCCTCACTGAACAGATTGAAAAGCCCTCAGTAATATTTTCATGTAAAATTGGAACAGATCTTATAAAAAACAAATAACTCTTTTTTCTTTTCTTCCATACCCCTTCACTCAATTTCCTTTAAATAGCTGGAGAACAGTAGAAAGGTCTGGCCAATGTCCAGTGAAACAAATTGCCAGCTGAGCCAATGCCTGGAACTAAGCTTCACTGACATCAGCTAGGAATTATTTATGTAAATACTGCTCACATATTTGTAAATTGTGTTGCACACAGATGAGTGCTATGCCAGGTAACTTCACTTGACATTTAGCTCTGTCATTATACCAACTATCATCAAATAGAAAATATGGATGAAAACTGTAAGTGTTGATATTACAGAGAAATTATATACTAATTCAGCTTTTGCCAGGATGTGTTACTTAAGAGAAGCAAGAAGTTTTAAAACAGTAATTTCTTACTTTCCACAGAAAACGCGACAAACAGGACCAGCTAGCTAGGAGCATGAACTTAATGCTACCTCTTCTGCAGCAGAAAAAGATAGAACCATATGCATCAAGTTGCACCAGGGGAGGCTCAGGTTAGATATTAGGGAAAAAAACTCTTCTCTGAAAGAGTTTGAGACATTGGAACATACTGCCTAGGGAGGTGATGGAGTCGTCATCCCTGGAAGTGTTCAAGAACTGTATAGATGTTGTACTTAGGGACATGGACTCTCTAAATTGGAGAGATTGGATTTGAAGGGTGTACTATTTGGTGGATAAGAAACTGATTGGAAGGTTGCTGTTGAGTTTATAAACATGAGGGAAAATAACTTTTTACAAGGGTACATAGTGATAGGATAAGGGGAAATGGTTTTAAACTAAAGGAAGACAGATTCAGATTAGATGTGAGGGAGAAGATTTTTACAGAAAGAGTGGTCAGATGCTGGAATATGTTGCCCAGAGAGGCTGTGGATGCCCTGTCCCTGCAGGTGTTTAAGGACAGGTTGGATAGAGTCCTGGACAACCTGATCTAGTGCTTAGCAATGTTGCCCATGGCGTGGGGGTTGGAGCGTGATGATTCTTGAGGTCACTTTTAACCCAAGCCATTCCATGATTCTATGGTTTAGTGGACAATATTGGTGGTAGATGGACAGTTCGACTAGATGACCTGAGAGGTCTTTTCCAACCTTAATGATTCTATGTAATCATGGAAGCTGGAAAAGAATAATAGAATCATTAAGGTTGGAAAAGACCTCTAAGATCACCTAGTCCAACCAGCAACTCACCACCTCCATGTCCACCAACCACGTCACTAAGTGCAACATTTACCCTTTCACATTTAAAGCATCTGAACAACTTTTAGTTTCTATAATACATATTCATCAGAGTTAGCTTTATTAAGGCTTTCTGAGCCAGGTCATTTTTCATACCTCTGTAAATACACTATGACATACCTTTAAGAAACAAAGGAGTATTAACTGTGAAACATTAAAAACTGGGTTACTTCCTTAAGTCATATTACAATGGAAGAAATATTGATATCTTCTTACATGAGAGTTGTGTTTTCTGGAATACGTTTTATGGTAAGCTTTCAAATATCTCCCACAGTATCACTGTATTCAAGACAGAACATCAGAGTCTGTATCAGCAGATAGGTAAATAGATTAAAAAAAACCTACTGTTCGAATGACCAAGCCCAAAAGGCAATGGTAAATGGATTGTACTCTACCCGGATGCCTGTGACAAGTTAATTATTTCAGGGGTTTTGTACTGTGTTCCACCCTGTTTAGCATCTATATTGACTATCTACAGGAGGCAACCGTGTACACTGTTAGCAGATGACACCAGCTTGAGGAACTAGTCAGTATACTGAAGGTCAGGGTCACTATGCAGAGAGGCCTAGACACAAACTGAAAGAATTTAAAAGAGAAGAAATACAAATCATTGGAAAGAAGGATCCCTTCCTGCACCCTATCAGGCAAGGAGCGACTCTAAGGAAAGGACCTTAGCATAAGCCAGCAGTGTGTCCTTGCTGTAAGGATATTCAATGGCACCCTCAGGTGTATTAACAGAGGATTGAGATAGTATATCGAGCACAAAGATGATCCCTTCTCTACTCAGCATTTAAATAGATGACATTAGGATATTGTGTCTAATTTTGGGGCCTACAGTATGAGACAGAAAACTGTTGCAAGTCCATCTGGTTCAGTGGAGGATGGACAAGAACTGAATCACTTGCCATCTGAGGAAGGGCTGAGAAACCAGAACTTGTTTAGCCTAGAGAAGACTCGGCTTCAGGGGAGTCTAAAATCAGCCTATGAGAGCCTGTGGGCACAGAGATGCCCCTTCACAGCAGTGCATGGCAGGAAAACAGGAGATATGAATAAGCTGGAAAAAGTGAGGTTCAGAGCAAACACCAAGGGAACCATTTCCAGAGTAAGAATGACAGATAGCAGAACAGCTATCCCGCAGAGGTTGAGTGAAAACTCAATCCTTGGAGATCTTCAAGACCAGTCTGGATAAAGCCCTGTGCAACCTGATCTGACAATATTGCTGACCTTTGACAAGATTGAACTAGAGACCTCAAAATGTCCCTTCCAAACTGGGTTATCTTAGTACTGTATGAACCCATATCTTAGAAATTCAATATTAAATGAAGCATCAAGTTACTGATAAATCAATCTTTTACACTGACTGATGGAAACTGGGATAACTCAATAGGAGTTTTCTGCATACATTCAATATTAAGGTTTGAAACAGTCCACCCAGACTTCTGATATATATATGTGTGTATATACACACACTATCCAGAGAACATTTTTCATACATTGGAAATGTTTTAACCTTTTGTTCCATGTTTTCCTAAAAGAAAATATACTACTGAGAAAATGATGAAGAAAAGCACTAGCAGTCACTTCACATCTTCTTCATGTTTATGCAAACATGCACTTGGAAATTGTGGATCAATGACTTGCAGAAGAATCCCTCAGATCTATGTTAGCCTCTGAATGACTTCCAACTCATAAAGCACATAGGAGAACTTCAGAGTGTAAATAATCTCCATGGAGATATGAAACTGAACAAACTAGAGAACACCTCTCCTATTCTGAACATCCTGCAGTATTCCTATTAGTATTAGAAGAAGTACACACTTGTTCTAGAAGGCAAAGAGTTGATTACCTTGAAGGAGAAGAAGGATGACTTTGTGTATAAATCTTAATACAGCACGCGTGCTAGGCAACTGCAACTCACTTCTGACTCAATTCCCTGAAATCAACAAGAATTCTTCTATGAGAACAGACAGTCAGAAATGTGACCACATTTGTTATATTTCTGCATAAGAAGAGGGGAGAAAAAACACATTTCCTATATTTTTTTCCCAATTAACATATAAACTTAATAGAGCATTTGGGGCTCTGAAATAATAGCATTTCTTTTTAGAAACTAAAGGTTTGTTTTGTGACCTAAAATTTTAAACAAGTCTACCGAAGCCCACTGTTTTGATTTAAAAGCCACAAATATCACAGCTACTAACTCCCTGCAAACAGTGGTTTTGTTTTTTTGTTTTTGTTTTTTTGTTTTTTTTAGCTCTCAGCCACATGTATCCATGAAATACCACCACTATGGTCAACAAAGGAAGATTGCCTATTTATCCCAAGCACTGAATCTTCTTAGAAGCAGTCAGTGCTTTGAGTAATTTGGAACTCTTCTAGAATGCAGTACTTTTGCATGATTACTTATTTTAATTTAGACCAAGACAAAAAAAAGTTAGTAGGAACCTGAATACAATATCCACTTTTCCTGTGTAGGGTTATATACAGTTCCGCCTTGAACTAGACCTACAAGATGAATCACAACATAATACTAACATAAAACTAAAGATAGAAAAGAATAGTCTACAGGGTGTTTTGTTAGAAATTTCTTTTTACAGTTCCAGTACAAAAGAACTACTAAAGTTCTGTTGATATCTTATTTGAAATAAACTTCTATTTAAATGCTTGTATCCATCAGGAACATTAAAAATAACACAACATTGAATCTAAAGAGAGGCCAGCAAAAAAACTACTTCATCAAGGGACTCTTCTTTAAAATCTCACAAGTGTCATTTTTTAGATAATGACATTTCTTCTTCTGAGTTATTTTACAGCAATGAAAACAATAAGGAGATAATAATACATTTGAACACTAAGCAAAATATCCATAAAGCAACTATCTGCATGGATAGTTTAATCAAATTTTTGAAGCAATGAGAGAGCCAAAAATTGAAGTGATGTCAAAAAAATTGCTTGTTATACAGATTAAATTAAAGGCAAGAGTTTTTATGAATCAAAGAAAAATGGTTGGAAGGCATATATTACTAAGCATCTAAAATGCTAGCATTACCTCTAATTCTGGCAATGAATTAGTAAGGAATTGCTCTCCTATAAAAGTCTACCCAGTTAAATGGTTTGGTATGATGATTTCTTTCTGGTACAAGTAAATATGAGTTTTCATTTATAAAGGGAAGAAATAAAGCCTTGAGCTTGAAAGTGGTTAGGTGACTCTGACACAGTGGATATTCCAGAAACATTAATAAAGTTGCCATAATTCTTAAGGGTTTAGATAGAACATTCATGAGGAACTTGTGACCTAACACTACTGCTGATACGATCGGTGTGCTGTTTATTTTAATAATAAAAATACACAATAAAAAATGTTGTACCTACATATATCACAAAGACATACAAAATGAATTTGTCTTTACTATGGTAAAGCTTCAGTTTTAAAACGTACCTTTGATAAACAATTCTGATGATCTTACTGTACCAAACAAAGTAATAAGCAGTTAGCATTTTTTTTAAATCATCATCTCCTTCATCTTTTTAAGCATAAACTTAAGGTAACATTTTTTCATATTGAAAGTTAACATCTTAGCTTCTGCCTAAAACATTTTTCATCACTTTTTGGTACAAAGCAGAAGCAGTCTGTGGAAGGATGGAACACAAGAAAGGCAAAGCAAAAACCCAAAGACAACCATAAATCCATTAAGTCATGAAGTCTAATTCCTAGGATAAACCCTATTAAAGGAATTTACTCTGAGATACATAATCTCTTTGATTCTGAGAAACAGATAGCTTCAGTGGTGGGAAATTTTCAGTTTGAAAATGCAGTGGTGGGCTGCAATATACTTTGTATAACTTTTCTCTGCCTGGAGAATACGTGATTGTACAATAATCTCTACAGCTGACTAAATCAGTGTTAATGCTGGAGAAACAGGATATCTCCTAGTAGAAAAAGCTACTGTCTCAGTATTTGATGTAGTATCTCAGTTATTGGAATAGGCTGCCCAGGGAAGCAGTGGAGTTGCCATTCCCAGAGGTAGTTAAAAAATGTGTAGATGTAGTTCTCAGAGACACAGTTTAGTCATGGGCTTGTAGTGTTACATGATAGTTGAACTTAATGATTTTAAGAGTCTTTTCCAGCCTAAATGATTCTATAATTCTATTACACACAAAGCAATTAGTCACACAGACTTTTGGAGCTTATCCAGCCTGGTTGCTTTCCAGAGAGATATTCAATATTTCTTTCTGCTTTGTGTCTTTATTTTTGTTTGTTTCTAAATATATTCCTTCTTACTATTTTGCTCATTATTGACTTTCAGACCCTGTTTGGTCAGTATATTTATTATTTATTATCCTAGAATAGTTCACCTACCTAGATGAGAGAGCTTGAAGCACTGTCAGCCATTGCCACCACTGCCCATCGTCCTGATTCTCTTCTCCATGTACCGGATTCAGTTACGATCCATTAGGTGTGTGGGTTTTTTGTTGTTTTCTTGTCTGTTGTTGTTTTCCCAACCAAGTTCCTACTATGGTTATGCTTACATATTGGAGCATGAGGTGATCTCCTGAGATGGAGATATAAAATAAAAGCATTATAGGTCTGGGTGCCTGCCTGATTTTTTGGAAGCTTCAGTCAGAGGTACTGCAGACTGTCAGCATGGATGCACACTTGATCAAACCTTCAAGAAGCCCGAGGGTTTTTGGTTTTGTGTGTGAGGTTTTTTTTGTTTGTTTTAAAGTCATGTAGCACATAAGAGTGACTGATTCTCTTAGTGTCAATTTTCAGTGCATGAGAACCTCTCCTTTTCTTATTTTTCCCCTAAGAAGGAGTTTAGTAGCATATTTCTGGTATCATAGAAGTTGCTAACTTCAAATTAAAGATTTAGTTACAGAAAAAAAATTAACAACAAAACATTACCTTAGCCATGCTAGGACAGAGATTTGAGGGTTTTTGTTTTTTCAGCCTTGTTGTCACCATTATTCCTTCCTCCCTTTCACACATGGAGTGTATAGTAAAAGCTCGCTTTTCTGTTCAGATTCAATGCAGGAAAATTAGCTTCAAGGACAGTGTCTAGGAGCATTGCTTAATGACCCCAAAGCAGAAAGACTGCTAGATACTATATGTGCTGAAGATATACTAAGTGGGTTTGTACTCTTAACTATTCTCAAGAAGGTACAAACACAATGTCATTGTTCTTAAACTTTCTCAGGTGTTCATCTTCACTCCTTCAAATAGTGGGAAATTGTATTGTTTCACAGCAACCAGAACAAGTATGCCCAAGGAAAAGGATGCAAGGTTTTTCCCTTTACAAGGACCAGAATGTCTTTATTGACTGCGGAAGTCAATAGTAGCACACAGCAGGTGAGGTCACGTTTTTAAATCTTAGCTTTGGACATCGAGTTACGATTTTATCCATCACTTTTTTCTCACTTACAGCAATAGTCTGATATAAGCAGTGGATAATAGTACAGGATATTTCTACTGTGATCCTGCAAACTTTCATCATTAACACAAGTTCCACTGAATTAGTCAAATCCCAAGACAATAATGCTATATAATGGCATGCTTGCCGTAACAAGGTGTAAATTTACACATAAATATTTATGGAAGTGCTCACTACCAAGCATGTAGTTCAGTGAATGCCATAATTTCCTCCCCAGATGCAAGGATCCCTCATGGGAACTTGGCTGTAGAGGCCCAGTATCCATTCAGAGCTTACAGGAGCTATGGGATAAGGCCCACATTTTATAGTTGAGGTTTCCATGCTTGGCCCTGCCTGAGATCCAGTTCCAACTGCTTTGCATCCCTGGGTATGTCCCTGAACCCTGACAAGCCAGGCCCACCTGCAAACCTATGGCCTGGCCCAGCTTTGGCCTGGCCTCACAAAAGTGCTCAATGCAATTCATTTTGTTTTGGGGTTTGGTTTTGTGTGTGTATATGGTGGGTTTTGTTTGCAGTGTTTTTTGTTTTATTTTTTTCCTATTTACTTATTTATTTATTTATATCCTCAACAAAATTGAAGTCTGCTGTTTCCATCTTTCCATTCATTCTATCAAGCTCAGATGAGCAGATACTTAGAGGACAAAATAATCTTCCAGTCCAATCAAATTATTTGAGATGTCAGTTCTCAGTACTGACAATTGGTTCAGTAACTGACTAGAATTAATGCAATCAGTTCTGCATAAATCAACAGAATAATACAAGTTAATATAGTACAAGAATAACAGTCAACCCCCTTTGTGGGATGACAGTTAATCCAGCTCTGTGGGTAAATATATTAGTCCCATCCCCATAAACTTTTAAGACACTTCTGAAAACAATTCAAAGCCTCCTCCTCTTCTGGGGATAAAAAAGTATGTCACCAGAGCTGGGGATCCTACTCTGGTAAAAGAAAAGGTATACAGCAGGGCATGGCCCTGAAGGAAGCTTTTGGTATGCGAGTTTTCAGAGAGTGGGAAAGTCTGGACAGCAGTGCTGTATCTGCTGATGTGGTGTGCTGCTCCTCTAACACTTCTGATCACCCAAGCTGCTTTTATTTATGCTGCGGCCACAGAAGAATCTTTTCAAGCTCTTGGTACAGAACAGAGCTCCCTGATCACAAAAGCAACTGACATCCATAATTCTACTGACTGTTAAATTATTTTGATCTCCAAAAAGAATGTGCCATGGGCAAACAGATGTGCTGTAAACCATTTTCTTCCTGTTTAGGTTTAGATACACGCATCAACTCTGCAGATCAGCCACTTCAGAACATATTGCTGAATGCCATGACTTACATTAGAAATAAGGGCAGCAACTATCCACCTGCCATGCTGCCAGCCTCCTGCAGTATTTGCATTGGGCCCCCTCTGTATCACCACACGACAGAAGGAAGGGATTTCCAGTGAAAGAAAATTCTAGATTCACTTTTGCACTGAATCTGTACATTAATTTTTACCAGTGTTTTTAATCTCAAATGTTACTCCACTGTTAAATGTTTAAAATCCACATAGAACTGTTCATATGTGCTTGGGAATTTTCTTTTTTTCTCTCTCATCTCCCAAGAGATGAGTGAATACAAGGTAAATGGTAGCAGTATCATTCATTTCTTTCAGTAAAAGATATGCAGACCAATCCTATGCTATAAACTATGAAGTTAAAAAATTATCTTTTCCACAATGTACATAATGATAAACAGATACCTTTGTCCTAATGATGCTTTGATGTTCTGAAATGGATTTAAACTATAAGGTCTCAATCCATTAAACCTATGACATTGCATTTGTAGGGAAAAAAAATAAAGATGGAGATACAGTTAAGTCATTATTTAAATATAAAAGCTTCCACTGTGAAAAGTTGTTTGGAATGTTTTTGTTGTATTTTAGTAACAAGAGAAAATAATAGAATTGCAGTAAATATAAGGTAGCTTCATAAGGCCACAGGGAAGGGTTTTTAGATGTCATGTCAAACACTGACATGTTAGTTTTGCACTACAAAAATATCCTGAAGTAGAGAATGTCAAACATTGCAGGCTTTTGATGTAAAGGCTCAATCTGTGTTTTGGAATATCACATGCTCCCGTATGCAATCTTCCCTCTATATTTTATTACCCAGCATGTTTTGGCACAGACCCCTGTCTGTAATCACAGATTACATCCCAAAATAACCAACATTTGCACCACAGGCAACAACCTAGCTCTGAAGCTTCATCTGTGCTTTTTTGCTCCATAAAACCATAAAAAATTGCAACTTTTTCAAAGTTCTCCATCTCTGATCATACTGAGATGTTTTCTCTCCATCTATATTGCATCTTTCTATTTGACCAAGCTCAGACTAGGTTAGAGACACCTTATTTCCAACACAGTAAATCTCCTTGCAGGAGCTCTGCATAGTGCAATGAGCTTGAACAGCTTTCTGGATTTGACTATAAAAGGATCATTCTCTAGGGAAATAAAAAGATTCAGTATGTGTATAGAATTCTGTATAGAATGCACACATTTATAATGAGAGCTCAAGGGCATTTTGGAGTAATTCTTGCACAGTTAGCAAGACCTGGAAAGAACACAGTGCAGGGAAATACTTTTTCTGTGTATAAAAAACTAGAAACTTCCTATGTTTTTAGTGTAAGCAACTTGTATCATAGGTAACCAAAAGTGTTTGGCTGCTGCTGATTACATAAGGAAGAAAGACAAAGGGAAAACTGAGAAATCTCAGTAAGTGTGTTTGCAGGTATACAGAAAACACTGATTGTTTTCAAGAAGAGGGAAGAATCCTTATTATTAAATGTATATTTCATTGTACTTTGCCATATTAACTATTCACATCTGAACTGATGCTTCTGAGTCACAGTCTGAGCTACCTAGGAATGGAATAGTCTATAATATTAACAGATATACAGCTGATTCCAGATGACTCAAGCAGATTCTGCCCTTAATCACACTATCCTATATATTCCTACTCACTCAGTTGCACTTTTGTTCACATAACTTGCATGGACTCACATAAAACTGCCCCGTTAATCATTTGTCACTTGCACACAGAAACAGAGAATTATGGTCATCAGCGACATGTATGTTGCTGCAAAAGTCAACTGCAAAAGTATGTTTGTATAAATGATTAGAAATAAAACACCATCCATTTTAAATGTTCTCTAAATATTAAAGTATAACAAAATGACATATACAGAAATTATATGAATTTCCACATTCCCTCCTCTTCACAGCTTTATATGTTTAGACAGTATCATTTATGCAGTAGTATTGCCTTTAGCAAGAGAAAGTCAAGCTGTGCCTCAACAAAACAACACAGCTAACAGTACTCACAACTCCTACCAAAATCAAAGCCCTAGAATTCAACAAGGTAGTCAGATGTTGCATAAGTGATTAAGAATAAGATGTATTTGTAAGATATTGCAAACATAATTCATGAGATAATGAACATAAAGAGCCAGGATAGGATAGTAAGTATAAACTGGAGAAGACAGAGAAGGATAAGCACAGTCCTAATTTAACTTCACTAACTTCAAATATATCTCTGCAAAACAGGACATATGCAGGCACAGCATTAGTTTGAAATGTGTCTGCACTTCAACTTCTCTTGTCATTTTTCCTTTTATGACTAAAAGCCTACTGACTATTTAAAAATAAAGTGGTTGGCCTATTTGATGTTAGAGAACAAAGAAATGTCAGTGAATTGGAACAAAAATATACCTACGTACGTCAATACAGTATGTAGTTCCCATCTCATCCTGTTACGTTTCTTCTTGAAAGGATAACTGTATAAATATATATATATATTAACATTGCATATATATATATTATTGTCAGGCAGTAATGTATTTTAAAAACATATCTGAGCTTGAATCTTTCAGGCAGTCCCTAAATAATACAAGTACTAATGTAAAAGAATCTCCATGAAAGTAACTGAGTATGGATCTTAAATGCATACCTATAGAAATGCTTTGCAAACTGCTGGTGGATGAGAACTGAATTTTTATCTGCTTCACTTGTCTTGAGTTGGAACAGAGTATATATCTTGTAGCATTAGGATGTTTGGGTAACCTTGCGCTCAAACCTTTCATCTCATTGATATGAATACAATAACGTACTAGTGGAGACTTGTTTGAATCCATTTGTTAAGTAACAGACTGTCTGTCAGTGTATGCACATTCCCCTCGTAACATATGAACAGGTAATTTTACAGAGAGAAATGTCAGTAGAAGGAAGACACTAAATGAGGACAAAACATCAAAGTGGAGCAGAGACAAACAAGCAAGGGAAGGACATTTGGTGATGAAGGTCACATAATGGTTACAGAAGCTACAAAACCAAAAATGCTATTGTCTCTCATTCATAAAATCTCCCATGAATGAGTGGAGGAGGAAGGAGGAGAAATAATTTTCCAGAGCTTGCTTGAAATACTGTACCATTTAGCAACACTTAATGATGCTACTTAAATTTTTTTTCAGAAAGCTTTAAGAAGTAGTATAAAGTTTTCAAAGCCCTTATCTCGAGGAAACGGTAGCTTTAATAGTTAAGTTGAAATATCTGTAAAATCATTTAGAAGTATCAAGATTGTATCTTTTTATCATGATTATCATTGAAGAACTGAAATAAATTCAACTAAATAAGGATTCTAAGGAACAGATTTAGTTTCCTATTAATAGAGTCTCTCTCTCTATTCATAGCAGTGAACAAAGGTTGGTAACCTAGCCCTTTGTACTTGAAATCCAGATAACTTTAGGACATGTTTCTCTTATACAGACCTCTTGCAAGACTTGATTCTAAAACTCTAATAATAAGCACCATTTTTTTCTAAATGAAGAGGGAGGCTGCAAATTCAAGGTTATATACTTTGTTATTTGCAGGGTCAAGAGAGCCACTACCATTAAAAAAATGTACTTGCTACCCTCTCCTTGTGAAACCCCACATCATTTCTGTCATAAACATATTGCTCCAAAGGCCTTCATGGCATTTGCTAGCAATTGGCTACAGCCTCTTCTAAGAGAGCAAGATGTGTGCATGCAGTGAACGTGTACCTCAGGGAACAGGATAAAAGTTTTAATTTGTTCACTCTTTTATGAAAATAATCTGATAAGTGCAGGTGGAAGACAATATGCTAGAATGGCCTTAATCCAAATTTCCAAGTTTACCATGAATAAAACAACAGATACGATTGTGTGTAGTGATATTTTAGAAAATCATGAAAATACTTTAGATCAACTCTTGCCAAAAAGAACAAAGTAAACATGTCCAAAATAAGGAAAAGTGCTCCTGAGTACATTAACAAATGCCAATATCCTTCACAAAAAGGATTATTTTTTTTTCTGAATTTAACAAATGCTTACAAAGGGTTTGCACAACAATTCTTACTCTGAGATAGCAGATAATATTTCACTTCATAATCGTCTACTTTTTATTGTAGTATTTAACTCTGCAAATTGGTATTTTCTGCAGTGATCAATCAAGGAACAATGGAGGAACAAGAAAATACTGTCAGCTCATCCCTTATGGAGGCCGACATAGTGATTCCAAAGACATTTCTAGACAAAGTCCTGGCTTCCAAATTCAAGATAAACTATTGCATGATTTCTACAGCATTAAGCCTGAGAGTAAAAAGGCCTATGTCGCACACACACACAAAAATAATAATAAATAATAATAATAATAATAAAATAGATTTTCTTTGAAATCATGTGATGTTAACTCAACACTATGGGAACTGTTACCTTCTTCCAGGTGGCTGATACGATTAGCTGTGCAAATTTTTGAAGCTGCTGCTAATTACTGTAAATTTTGGTTCACAGAGTATTCTTAGCTGGGATGTTTCCTAGCAGTCGATTATCTTCTTCAATATACAAAGCCTCCACTGTTAAAGCAAAGGTGGTTTACAATAAACAAACAAACATACATACACATCAGAGCCTTAAAATTGCAAGTGCCAGATCTGCAGTTTAGAGATAAATTAGATGCTGATACTTGCTTAGAAGGAAATTGATTTTTTTAGTTTATCTTCCTCCCACATGGTGATCTGAACATTTGGGGAAAAAAAAAAAAAAAGTATTCAATACCTTAAACTCCACAACAATAAGGTCAAAATCTTGACCATGCTAGAATGTAAGGGAAATGCTGCATAAAAGGTAAAATTAATATACTATGGAAACAGACAGACTTGAGGAAAATAGTTGAAACAAATCCTCTTAAAGCTCCAAGTCCCAGGAGGGATTTAAGGGCCATAGCAAAGGGAGCTCATGGGATCAAAACTACTGCATAACAAATGGCCTTGTTATACCATGTGGTTTTACACAGGTAGCAGTGGCAGGGAATAGTTACATATTTTCTTATTGTAACAAAAGAAAGAAAAAGAACACCTTACAAATATGGAAGATAGCAGATTATCCACCCCAGTCCCTAAAGTTCTATTCCCTCTGAGCAATAGAATCACAGCATTATAGATTCATAGAATCACGAGGGTTAGAAAAGACCTCTAAGATCATCCAGCCCACTTATCCAACTATCACCGGTATTTCCCTACTAAACAATGTTCCTTAGTACTACATCTACACATTTCTTGAGCACCTCCAGGGACTTTAATTCAACCACCTCCCTGGCCAGCCTGTTCCATTGCCTGACCACTCTTCGGGAGAAGAATGTTTTCCTAATATCCAACCTGAACCTCTCCTAGTGCAAGATGAGGCCATTCTCCCTAATCCTAGCACTAGTTATACAGGAGTAAAGGCTGACCTCCATTTTGCCACAGCTCCCTTCAGGCAGATGTAGAGATCAATAAAGTCTCCCTTGAGCCTCCTTTCCTTCAGACTAAACAATCACAGCTACCTCAGCCACTCCTCATTAGACTTGTGCTCTGGTACCCTCACCAGTTTTGTTGCCCTTCTCTGGACACACTCCATTACCTCGGTGTCTTTCTAGTGGTAAGAAACCCCCCTCAAAAAAACCACAGTACTCAAGATGTGGCCTCACCAGTGCTGAGTACAGAGGGACAATCAGCTCCCAGCTCCTGCTGGCTATACCGTTTCTGATACAAGCTAGGATGCCATTGGCCTTGACTACCTGGGCACACAGCTGGCTCTTGATCAGCTGAGCCTGGACCATTGTCCCTCAGGTCCTTTTCATTTTCAAAGTCTTTCAGCCACTCAGCCTGAAGCCTGTAGTATTGTCTGGGGTTGTTGTGGCCAAAGTGCAGGGCTTTCAACATCCTGTTGAACTTCAACCCATTGGCCTCATCCATCAGTCCAGCTTCTCCACTCCCTCTGTGGACAGAGAGATGAAAGGTTTGAGCACCACCATTCTCTGTGTCTTGCCCCCAAGCCAGTTCTTTAGCCAGCAAAGAGTATACTTGTTCAGGCCACAGGCTGCCAGCTTCCCCAACAAATTCAGTTCTTACAATTAATATATTAGTAACAAAAAAAAAAAAATGTTGCTGTTTTTTACTACAGTGGCCAGGTTGAATTCAAGCTGAGCTTTTACCTTTCTAATTTTCTCACTGCATATCCCAGCAACCTCTTTGTACTCCCCCCAAGTTGCCCATCCCTTATTCTACTCCTTCTGTTGAGACAGCGTCTCAATAGTCAGTGCAGTTTGTCCAGAAGCAGAAACACAATGTAACATAAATGCACCATCAGGATACATGGATATATTCTGCTGTCCTGGCATTCTGCTTACCTAGCACAAGCAGGAACAGAGTTGGCTCACTGCACTATTTACCCAAGTTTCCAAGGGACAAGCCTTCTCCATTATCTCACCCCACACCATAGAAGAGTGTAGAGAAGAAATGTAGGAAAAAGAAATGCAAATAATGCAAAGGAATGGTTATTAAATATATCTTTCAGTAAGCACTGTGTGCAGGCAGTTCTAAGCATAAAGACTATGTGTGATCAATACTGTCTTACATAGAATTACAGAATAACAGAAGTTGGAAGGGACCTCTGAAGATAATTGAGTTCAGTCCCCTGCTAAAGAAGGTTCCCTAGAGTAGGTCTCACAGGAATACAAGAATAATTCAGGTTTCATCAAAATTATCAGTCAAATTGCCGTCAAAGACTACCAATAGCAAAATACTCATTTTGCCATCTGCAATTACTCATTTACAACATTTTCTCATTTCTGGTGCTTAGACCTGTACTTGATAATAGAGACAGATTTCCAACACAGCATACTCACAGGCTATCTGAACACTAACTGTTGCCGTGCTGTTTCCCACTGCACACTTCTATTCCTCACATTATTGCTATAATGCAGTAACACAGTAAGCCACCCTCCCTTCTCTCCTATAAAGACATTATCTATAATTACATTACTAATTCAGTAGAAAGCAGGTGGTAGCTTCAAAGTTAATGACAGTGGAACACAGGCAATAATTTGTTTTCAGATTAAGAATTCCCAGATAAATGACAACTTCATAAATCTACTTAGAAAAACAGACTCTGCCACTCAGCAACAGCAGTCCAAAACCTGAGTACAACAACATTACCTCATTGGAACTATTACCACAGAGCACTGGTACAAATGGCAATCTAACAATTGGGAGCTAAATGCAAAGGGAATCTTCCCTGCGTATCATTAAAAAATGTGACCCTAGGTAACACTTTTTCTGAAAGATTTAGAAGAGCAAAACCTGAATAAACTTTAGTCCTTCAACAGCTATTCGTGTTCATGCCTCTAAATATGAACAGCTGTGTTGTCATCTGTTTAGTGAGAATATCTGATCAGTGGCCTCTTCTTTCTTAACAGCTTTTAAAAGCTGACTGCTGTTGAATTTTTGTATCTGGTTACATAAAAAAGAAACATAAGTTCATCAGAAGTTGTTTCCAAAGACAATTACAACACTTGAAAATAAAATACCAAAAGTAGTTTTCAAATGACAGATGTTCCACTGCAGTTTTTCACTGTGGGACTAAACAAAATATAGCACTAAGTACATAACTCTTCTTACATTTGCAGAATTCCAGAGCTAATACAAAAACAATTCACTTATATTAGTATCAGAATAATTTTGATACTGTCCAATTAGAGCATGATTTACAAATTGATAGAATTTTAGCTTCCAGACTTTTTAAAGCAGTAAGTTTTTTAATCAAGAGAAATCCCAAGACTGGAGTAAAAACCAAAGTGAGAGAATTATGCACTAATTTAATAGGCAGGACAACTACTAGAAACAAAAGTATGCTATACATCAACTTTTTCCTGGAGTCACTACCTTCAGTTATTTCAGGATTATTTACTTTCAGTGCAGGATTTATTCCTCCTACTTGCCTTGCAGACTGTCTTATTGAAGGTGGGAGGGAAGGAGAAGAGAGACAAATTAACTTATGTTCTAAAACACACTTTGGTTGCAATGAAGTTCTAATAATTAAGAGTACAATCCTCTGACTTCAACACACATAACAGCATCAACTTTATTACAACCATTATAACCCAAGAAATAAAATATGCAAAATACTTCCAAACAGGAAACTTAGTCAGTAAAAAGCACCTGATGAGACCAAAAAAGATGTTGTACAAAATCAGCTCTTACTTCTGTTGACAGTGTTAAGATAGCTATGACAAATCACAAGTATTAAACACATCCACTTTACAGCCCCTTAGAGAAATGGCTTTTCTACAAGCAAAAGACACAAAAACAACATGCTTCATTCACCTACAAGTGATTAGATGTCTGTTGAAGTGCCAGCAGCATTTTGTGAAACTTTCCCAAGAGCTCAGGGACATGCCCTTCCTCATAATTGGGCCAAACTGATCTCAGCTAAAAAAAGTTCTGATTCGACAGTATGGATGGAACCTTCCCACACATTTGAGCTGAGTTCCATGCATTAAGAGAAATTCTACACTAATACATTTTCAGAGGTCCTGAAAGCCAAAGAAACATGGGAGAAACGTACATCAAGTACAGCATTACTAGCTGTCAAGGGAAGCAATTGTTCCACTCTACACAGCGCTGCTGAGGCAGCACCTTGAGTATTGTGTCCAGTTAAGGGCTCCAAAATATAAAATAGAGATAAAACTATTACAGTGTCCAAAGAAGGGCTACAAAGATGCAGGTACGGAGGGCAAAGCGTATGAGAAGCAGCTGAATAGTAAAACCAGCACAGGTAGGTTTACTTAGTCCAATCTAACTCTTGAACTACATAGCTTTTCCTTACTTCTTTATCTCATTTGCTGTGCAACAGTGCTAGTGAGTACAGAAATGCTACAGAAAGTTTCCAGTCTTGCTGGTTCCTCTCCCCCTTTTTCTCATGGTTCATTTATTCCATGACTCATCTTATCTTCAGATTTACAGAGTTACAGAGAATAGACAGTCTTTATTTTACACTTCCTCACAGAGCACCAGCATTTCACTCAAAAATGACTGATACATTCTAACCATGAGATCTAATCTTGCTTAAGAAGCAGAACTACAACTTCTCATGAAATCTCGCAGCACACTCTCACCAACATCTCTCTAAGCAGTAACGTGTCACTGAATTTTTAGAGTACTCTGCACTTCAGATTTCAGAAGATCAAGTTTTAAAATAGTTTCACTCTAAAGACTCTGTGGAAAGAAAAAAAAAAAAGCCCTTCTGTTCTGCCAGTGAAAACAGGTTCTAAGAGAAGATTCAGCAGGCTTCATTTCATAACTTTAAGCTTCTTAGAAAATGAAATTTATGAGTGTTACCTGCTTGACTCGATAACCAAAGGCCATTCTCTGAGGAGCAGATACAAGGTTTGTGACACTTGCTGATTGTTCCACCACCAAACTCTTCTGTTGTGCCATTAAGATACAAACTGCTCAGTTAGAAATGAGGTAAACTTAAATAATAATAATAATAATAATGATCATAATCATAATCATAATCATAATCATAATCATAAACACAGAGAGAGACAGAATGAAGGAGAAACTTCCAATAGAAGGCATGAGAGACAAGGTTTAATGATGGGATTCTGTGGTGTCAGACTGATGGTTGGACTTCATCTTGAAGGTCTATTTCAATCTAGATTATTCTGTAATTCTACCTTGAGCTAGTTAAGAATCAGCATTTATTTTCTTCAAGTCTAGCTCTTCTTAAATGAACCATGAACCTCAATGACAGTTAATATTTAGGCATAATCCTTCTTTCCCTCTTTTTCATCTGGGACAAATAACTTTGGACTAACAAAATGGGCATCTAATTATGAGAGGACCGGTGAGACATTTATTCCTAACGCTATACGGAGGAACCTTTTAAATATTTCTCACCATTGTTTCACACTCCTGGATCTGCTGCACATTAAGTACAATATGGGAAGGTGGTATTTAACTATGCTAGTGTTTTAATGCAGAACTTCAGGAATCAAAGAAGGTTCACTTGCAATGAATTTTCAACTTGATTTAGTAATAACAATCAGGAACATCCTAAATGGTGTCAGACAAGGCTAATTCTCTTCACAATCAAGAAAGTATATTTTCAATTAACAGGAAAATGGCAAAAAGGAATGTCTTAAATTTCAGAACAGGAAGGTGACAAAAATCTACTTTAAAAAAAAAAAAAAAAAAAAAAAAAA